>LPNX010383047.1:45926-117559 GCA_001517045.1 Pseudotsuga menziesii
CTCTCAATAACAAGTGATTGTTATTTAGGTTCCTAGTTCATTCGGATGCGGGTAGCTATTATCTTATTTGATTCATCGATTGCCTATATCTTTTTTTCCAGAAGAAAATATCAGTTCCTTGTTATTTCATTGAAATCAAAGGTAAATTGTTACATCATCAGTAATAGCTATGCACATGACAAAAAAAACTACAGGAGAGCGTCCTCTTGGTCTAATAGTGGGAACATCAAGTATGTGTGTCTCTAGAGATCTGTGAATCGTACCTACATCCACTCTACAATGATCATCAATCAGATAGTACAAATCATGCACTTAATAGCTTATCCAAACAAGCAACACCAGTATGTATTGAGAAATATGAGGGAATCCTCCACCTCAATCATCCCAAGGATGTTATATAATGCCAAGCACAAAAGGATTCAAAAAGGCAAAAAATGTCATATGCTCAAAGCTAAAAAATTTGAAAGGAGCCAAGTTCAATACATTCGCCTTCAGTGAATTCAGAGAACTGTAAAAGGCCTGAGGCCATGGTTAATGCTTCTTTGGATAAGCCATCAACCCTCTCATTGAACTCTCTGTATATATGAACAACATCGAGCTAGATGAAGCATGATTCCATATCTCGAATGTTATGACACCAGCCTTCTAATGCAGGTGAGGAGAGAGACGATCTCTTGTTGAACCAGTTGATAATTACAGAGGAGTCTCCATGAATGTGAAGGGAAGGTAATCCATAAGATTTATCCATGAATAATAGCGTCCACAATGCAAGAAGTTCTGCTCTTGTATTTGTACTCCATCCCACACCCATTTTCATACAAATATAATGGTCTTGGCTGATCAATAGATGAACACCAATGCCTCCCATCTGGTTGGCTAAGGCACCATCAAAGAACCCTGCAGGAAAGTCTAATGCAGATGCCAATCCAATATCTCTCCTTTTGGACTTTAGCTGAGAATGAACTGGATAGAATTGAAGTTGTTCCAATAAAGAGTGAACAATATAATTTATGTTTGGCTTTTTATCATCAAAGATACATATGTTTCTGGCCAACCAAATTTTCTAGGCCATCAGAGGAGGAAGATAAGTGAGATTTTTTTCCTTCCTGAACCAAGAGATAACATTTTGCAGATAGGAAGCCTCCTAGATAATAGGAACACAAAGAGAAGTGATAATGTAAGATAATACATGTCGCATGAAGCAACACTCAGTAAAAATATGATCTACATACTCAAGCGTTGCTCTGCACAAACAACACCAGTGAGGTCCTATCCAACCTTTTTTGATTAAGTTGTCCCAAGTGTGAACCCAGTTGGATAGACACAACCAATTAAAACAGATAATTTCGTTAGATTTTTATCATTCAAGTTAGTATTATCTTAGGATCTAATTTGAGAGAATAACATGCACAACAATAAACACAAGAGACAAGAGACACCAAGAATTTTCCTCGGGGAAACCATAAAGGAGAAAACACCGCAACTTCCTCAAAGATAGAATGAGCACCAATGGCAGCAGTAAAACCCGAAAACATAAAAGATGATCTCCACAGCTTGTTCTCTCTCACACACTTGAGAGAGCTTCTCCTGTCTCACTCATGCGCCCCAATGAGTGAGTGTGTGTGTGATAAATAGAGAGGCTCACTCTCTATTTATATTCTTTCATTCACTTAATGTCCACTTTAACATGTCGGCCCCACTTAACAATTACTTACTAGAGCTGACATCTCTAGGAGAGTCTAATAACCCTAGTGCCCCACAACTGTGGGGACTTTGCCCTCGGATCAACAAGGAGGTTTAACCTTGACACAATTGTGGGGACTATTGCCTTGACTTACAATGGAGGGTTAACCTCAATGACTTTACATGACTTGTTTACATTATGGAATCTCCCGATCAGAACATCAGGAAATGACATGACTCAATTACATTATAGATACTTCCTGGAATAAACATTAGGGTACAATACATAAGATATACAAGTGAATACATTCCGAAGTTACAAATACATCAACGCTCCCTCTTAACTAGGAAGGTATTATCTCGACACAATTTATCAGCAGAAGTCTTCTTCTCTGTATCATCTGGATCATCATCAAGTCATCTTCGTCTTCAAGTCATCTTCATCTTCAAGTCATATTCATTGTCAAGTCATCTTCATCAATTCTGGATCATCACTTGATCATCATCATCATTACTGCTTTCGCTATCTCAATCAAATGGTGCTATCTCTTCATTCTTCTCTTCACAGGAAGTTCTACAGAGCTAGCCCTTTTTCATGCTGGTTGTACGCCTAGCCTCCATGTAGGTCTTCTTCAGTGCTTATATCTGAACCTAAGTCAGAATGGCCTGCCCAGCACTTATATCTGAACTCATCTTGTCAGAAAGGCACGCCCAACACTCACATCTGACCTCATCTTGTCAGAAAGGCCCAGCACTCACATCTGACCATGTGTAAACACATCGCGCCAGAATGGTTCAGCACTTATATTCGACCATGTGCGAACACACCGCATCGGAATGGCTCTGCACTTACATCCGACCATGTGCAAACACATCGCATCGGAAGGGCTCTACACTTACATCCGACCATGTGAGAACACACTGCATCGGAAGGGCTCTTCACTTACATCTGACCATGTGTAAACACATCGCGCCAGAATCGCCCTCAGTCCCAGACTAAGGATTCCTGGTAACTGACAAGGTGCCTCCATTTTCCGAGATAATGGCATCTCAGCACCAATATGAGTATTCCTGGTAACTGACCAGGTGCCTCCATTTCAAGAATGGAATTCAACACTTATATCTGATCATGTAGGAACCAATCCTACAGTCACATTAGAATGGCTCAGCACTCACATCTGACATGGAAGGAACTAATCCTCTCACCATGACAGAATGACTAAGCCCTTACATCGGACCATGGAAGGAACCAATCCTCTCACCATGAAAAAATGGCTTAGCCCTTACATCAGACCATGGAAGGAACCAATCCTCTCACCATGTCAGAATGGCTCATGGACTCATCACTTTTCCTTGGAGGGAACCTCAATCTGGAGAACACCAAGCTTCTCCCTGAAGTACTCAAACTTCACTTTGGCCATTTTTAGCATAGAATCACATCAAGGCTGATTACATTCAAGGATAACCTGCGAGCTTCGCCAGGAACAATTACATATGAGGACAACCTACAGGTCCATTTACATCTGAGAAACCTACGAGCTTCACTAGGATTTATGCTTAGACAACCTATCTCACCGACTATGCTAGAACTCCCTCTTTTGAGAGATCTCGATCTGGATCACATGATGGAGCTTCACTGCTCCTCTCTGCATCATACAAAAATGCAAGTCAGATCAAGCAAATCAAATAGTAGTTTTCAAAAGAAACATACTACCTCCCAAATAGCAAGTGGCAACATCTTTTTCCTCGACTGTACTCAGTTCCACGTAGGACTGCTTCCTGCTACACCAAGAAGATCACACTTGATCCCATACTGAAGTAGCACCTCGAAGTGCTCTTCCTATCAATGGCACTGCATGCCCAATATGAATCCTCATAACCCTCCAGGTTAATATTCTGATTCACCTCATACTTGAGCCCATAATCAACTGTACCCTTTAGGTACCTCACTACATGTTTTGCAACCATCAGGTGAACATGTCTCAATGTGTTCATAGCAAAGCAAATATCTAGTCTCGTATTCACTAGGTACATCAAGGAACAAATCATCTGACGATACATCGTGGCATCAACCGACTCTGATGAAGCAACACTCAATAGCTTCAGGTTCGATGCCATAGGTGTGGTCATGGCCTTGCAGTCCATCATCCTGAACCTCTTCAGGATCTCTACTGCATACTTACCTTGTCCACACCTGTATTCCTAGAATGTAGTGCATCATCCCCAAGTCCTTTATCTCGAACTCGGCAGCAAGTCTCCTTATTGCAACTTTAATGAGTTCCTCTTTTCTATCAGGAACAAGTCATCGACATATAACAGGAGCATCATTGGTATTTATCCTTCAACCTTGAAGCAAAGGTTGGAATCCTCTTTACTCTCAGTAAAGCCTAGAGTCATTAATAACCTGTCCATCTTGTCGTACCATGTCGAACCTCAGGATCTTCTGCAATCACTCCCTCTGAAGCGAAGCATCATTCTCCCTCTGTCTTTCGTACTCTATGTACTGAAACATTCTGTACCAGAGTGACAAGTAGCTTCCTCTGCTACTAATATTCTATGTATCCATCTAGGATCACTGGATACCAAGATCCTCTATCTTGAACTTTTTCAAAAGTTCTTCTCACACCCATCTGTGAGCTTGTCATCCTCTATCAACCTTGTATCAAAGGTTTAGATCTTCATCAAGCTCCTCATGTATGTGTTATCCCATGGGTGTATTTTGAGCTTGTACAAGGCCTTCTTTCATTTGCACACATGATTCTGACTGTCATGTGTCTCAACTCCCACTAGCTGCAAATGTCTCTTCGTAGTCTACGCCTTCTTTTCGTGAGAATCCTCGTGCTACGAATCTTGCCTTGTATCCCATGATGTTTCCATCTACTGCATGATGGAACTACGAATTTCCCTTCATGTATCGATACTGCATCCTAGACATCATTCTTCTTGAACTGGTCTTCCCTTTCTTCTTGGTTACTTCTTCATGGCTAGAAGGTTCTGCATCAATGATGTCGCTGCATTCGTCATATTATTCTTTATATTGAACTGTCGTCACTTGTTCTTTGGAACAAGTCTCATTCTTCTTTGCTTGTAGGCGATTATGTATGCGATCTTTCCTACAAGTCAAATGCATTTGTATGGTTAGAAACATTTCATAAGGAATATTCATAATGGCAAATTCTTATGCATAAATATGTGATCATGCAACTAGTTTAGCCGATAAAAAATTCATCCATATATCACGAAAACTTTCTAGATGCCTTCCATCTCTACTAGGACAACATTGAGATTGTGCACTAATCCAATATGTTAGCAAAGAGGTTTCATTCTATATAAGCATCAATGGAGAGTTGTATAGCACCATGAGCTACTTACCCATCACATGATGATTAGTAGTATATTGTCATTAATGCAAACATTCTATCATGCATAAGAAAACAATATCAACAAATATAAACAAATGCATAAGAAAACAATATCATGAAATGATAATTGAATACTTATCTTTATTTGTTTCGTGGGTAGACTCCTTCTTGAGCCTTCAGATTCATCATCTTCTTCATTCATAATAGCATCGTTTCTTATCCAAATGCTAAGATGGATAAGAGGTGCTTCAAGAGTTGAGTTATTCATATTCCTCGTCGCTTGAGGCATCTTCTTTGAATCGTGAAATCTTTATCTTTAGTTGCTCCCATCTTCTTTTCTCTTATTATGAGTTGAGCATCTTCTTATGTGTGCTCTTCTCGGAGTCTTTCTAAAAGTAATCACTTCCTTCTGATACACATTCCTTGAATGAATGAATGCCATGATCCTGGGAGGTCATTCAAGGTGGTTATCACAACTTCTACATTCTCCACTTCTTCTTCTACCGCTTCAAGTTGTTCTTTGATTTGAGAGACCCTTGTAAAGTATGACTGTATGGTCTCTGTACTCTGGATCTTCACATTCTTCAAAAAGTCATCTTCTGATTTATGTTCTTCCTTTCAAATAGCTTGGTCAAGGAATCAAACATCTCTTTAGGTGTATTTAGGGAAGACACTTGTGGTATAAGGTTATCCTTGGTAGAATCAACATTAATCCTCTTGGCCTTGACGAAGTTCTTCTTGTGTAAGGCTTTGAGCCTCATCTCCCTCTAGAATTGGAACCTCTCTACTCATGTAGGTGTCCAATTCATTTTCTTCAGAGAGATCATATACTTCAATGCTTGGAAGTTGTCAACTTCACCAAGCTTATCATCAAGCTTATGTGATAGATCACTTTGAAATGAGAACCTCAAATGAAAATAGCAAAGGATTAGATCTTACCGATTTGAGGTGTCTGTCCTGGTTCCGGAGCCAGTTGATCTAGGGTTTGTTAGAGAAACCCTAATTTTCAAAACTTGGATTATTTCATATATGATTGGATAAAAAGATAGACCTCTTCAAGGAAATCTTTCCAATGTACTCCTTTTCTGAAAATAGTGGAGGGAAGCTCCCGGAACAGGAAGCCCTAGTTTTCCAATTTCTTCTGCAAAAATGTCTGATACCGTTTCTGTGGTATCTCTTAAATTAATACCCCTATTTGTCTAAAAATTTGCACTGAGGTAGCCTCGTCATTTCCTGTTCCAACACTATAGGTTTCATCAAAATTTGTTTCACCAATTGGAACTTATGATTGTTTTCCCAAGGTGACATTTTTCAGGACTGTTCAGCATAGCGAAGTTCTACGGACTACCACATGTCACTGTTTCATCTTTGAGCCCTGAAACTTCTACCAAAAAAATTAAAGTCCGTGCCCTTTCAGGAACATCTTCAGAAATTTCATTTGGACCTTTGTAGCCCGAGATATAGCAATTCTCCCCAAGTGTCCTGTTTAGGGATGAACTTGAAAGAGGCTGGAACCCTAACTTGGAGGGATCATATCTCCTAGAATATAGAGAATCTGAGGCTAAAAGTTGGAGAAAATGTAAATCAGGATTTTATCTTCGTCCTACTAGATATTTAGCCCCTGATCCTTCTCCAATCTCAAGATATAGCGAATGTACCAAAACGTATCAGTTTTAGTATTTTAGGGTTTTTTCGGCCCGGGGTCAAACTAGGGTTTGACTTTCCTGGAGTTTCACCCAACCAAAAATATCGACCCAGGTCTCTAAAATTTGATTTTGACGAGGAGAGAAATCCTATGCTAGGCTCACTCAAAAATTCCTCTTCTGTAATAAGCCCTAATTTCCCACACCAAAAACTGAAAATGTCTGGAATCGAATTCCACTTCGACAGAAAGATGCACCCTTCAATGGAGAGTGAGCCTAGCATACTTTTGCTGATGGGTTGTGGAGAGAGACCCAAAAGGTAAGAATCCCTAGCTTCTGCAGTTGCACAGTGTCTTCTTCTCAGGTTAGCTTTGATACCATGTTATATTTTTATCATTCAAGCTAGTATTATCTTAGGATCTTATCTGAGAGAATAACATGCACAGCAATAAACACCAGAGACGAAAGGCACAAAGAATTTTCCTCGAGGAAACTATAAAGGAGAAAACCCTGCAACTTCCTCAGAGATAGAATGAGCACCAATGGCAACAGTAAAACCCGAAAACATAAAATATGATCTCCACAACTTGTTCTCTCTCTCACACTTGAGAGAGCTTCTCCTATCTCACTCATGCGCCCCAATGAGTGAGTGTGTGTGTGATAAATAGATATGCTCACTCTCTATTTATATTATTTCATTCACTTAATGTCCACTTTAACATGTCGGCCCACTTAACAATTACTTACTAGATCCGACATCTCTAGGAGAGTCTAATAACCCTAGTGCCCCACAACTGTGGGGACTTTGCCCTCAGATCAACAAGGAGGGTTAACCTTGACACAATTGTGGGGACTATTGCCCAAACTTACAATGGAGGGTTAACCTCAATGACTTTACATGACTTGTTTACATTATTGAATCTCCCAATCGGAACATCGGGGCATGACATGACTCAATTACATTATAGATACTTCCCAGAATAAACATCGAGGTACAATACATAAGATATACAAGTGAATACATTCCGAAGTTACAAATAAATCAACAAATTTTTTGGGGAATGTGGAATTTCCAAATCCAAATGAGAGAATCAATAGTTCTGGTAATGACATAAATTTTATCTATCAGATCATATGCTAAATTGGATTTAACTTAACCCGTTGTCTTATTGAACATCCAAACCATAGTATCGGTACCATCACCAATTCAGATCCCTCCATGCTGAAGTCCATTAATTTAATGTGTCCATAAGACCTTCCATTGTCCTCCCAGATCTAAATCCTCCGCGGTGAGATAGTAGCCAATAGTAGCTGAAGCAGTACCCCAGTTGCGAGCATCAGACAGACGGGTGATGCCATAATCTTCCAGGTAAAGTCCAAGGTCCTCTAGTAAGATGTAGTTAAAAGAGAGACCAACAATTGGATCTATGCCAATTTGTATGCTCTTTCAATTACTAGTATTCCACCCAAAACATATGGTAATCCAAGAAATATCTATGATGAAACCATTCCACATATGTGATGTGCTTTGAACCGAGAAGGATTGTTGATGAAGCCATACATCAACAAGCAAGTTTTTGAGATATTTGTGCTTAATAATATGAGACCAGAACCCATCACCATTGAGGACTAACCAGATATTTTTCGAACGTAAGGCTAAGCTAAACCATTCAATATTTTTAATGTTCTAGCCACCCAGTTCATAAGGCTTAGAGATCATGAGCCAGTCAACCAGGTGGTATTTGTGATTCCCAGCAGTATTCCCCCACAGAAAGTTGAAAATATAGCGCCTAATATATGTCAAAATGGTGTTGGGAATTCAATCCAATGAAACCCAATATACTACCAAACCCATCGGTACTGATTTGACAAGAACCAGTCTAGCACCTAAAGATAGTAACTTATAATTCCAATTGCTTAAATTATTTTCAAACTTCTGAATGAACCATCTCTAGTCATTAATGTTGTATCCCAGAAGTTTGAGGTAGTACCCCAAGTATTTAAATCCTGAAGTGAGGGGATCCATTTTGAAAGGAAGAATATTGCCAATCCTTGATCTAACAGTCTAATCAATGTCATTATAAAGGAAGGAGGATTTGGCCACACTAATCTCCATGCATGTGGCAGAACATAAGGTATCAATGATCTCCTTATAGTTTTTCCAATCCTCAACGATACCTAGACCAAACAAAATGACATCGTCCACAAATAGCAAGTGAGTGAGATTCAGGCTTGGAGACACTTTAATACCAGATATCACCCCCCTTCCTTATGCAATTGTGATCAGTAAACTCAAGCTTTCAATAATTAGTATAAAGAGAAGGGGAGATAGGGGGCATCCCTGTCTTATGCCCCTTGATACTGGGAAGAATTTAGAAGGAATCCCATTGACGAGGACAACAAAGTTGGAGGAATCCAAACAGCCCATAATCCAGTTCACAAAAGTACCCAGAATCCCAATCTAAAGGAGGACCAGTCGACCCTGTCAAAATCTTTCACAAGGTCAAGTTTCAGCACCATGATCTTCTGTTTTTCAAATTTGATGGAATGGAGAACTTCTTGAAAAATGCCAACAGATTCTATAATCTGCCTATTATGTAAGAACCCAAACTGGTGTATGGAGATAGCCTTGTCCAAAACAAATTTTAATCTGATTGCATCCATCTTAGAAATAGTTTTATAAATTAGATTGCATAATGAGATGGGTCTGAACTCATCAAAGGAGGACGACATGTCACACTTGGGAATGAGATTTATAAAAGTAGCATTGAGTGCACCTATAACCCTACCCTCTGACCTATATTGTTCAATAGCTTTCAGTATATCAATGCCAACAAGGTCAAAAAAGTGGAGATAAAATTCGACCGGCCATCCATTGGGGCCGGGACTTTTGTCTTTTTTTTTATCCTCCTCTTGTACAAAGGAAGGGAAAAGTCTGATAACATTTAGCTAAGCCTCAATATTAGTTTTACCATCATCAGAGAAAAGTTCAGAGAAGTGTTGTACACCCAATGCCTTGAGCTTAGTGTCATCCTCAATTAAATCCCCATTCTAGTTCTTAAGTACCCAAATGGATTTAGTATTTCTCCTGGCTGAGGCAAAGTAGTGGAAAAATTTAGTGTTAGCATCCCCCTCTTGGATCCAATCCACTCTGTTTTGAGTTTCCAAGTAAGTATCTGATGGGCCAATAAGGAGTCCTTCCTGGATTTTAAGTGTGTAAGTAAAGTGGATTCCTCAGAAGTGAGTATACCAGAGGCTTGAGAAGTGAGAAGATCAAGTATAGGAGAGTCAATCTCTTTGGTCTCCTTAGATCTTGAAGAAATATTCCCTTTTTCCCAATCCTTGACCAAGCTTTTGAGTCTATAGATTAAAGGCAAAGGAAAACATAGGACCAACAGAGGGTACAGGTGTTGGCCAGGAGGTAGAGACAAGATCACTGAAATCATCTTCCAGGAGCCAAGCTCTATTGCATTTGAAGGGATAAAGGTGACAATTCATCCTGAAGTTCCACTCAAGACAAACATGGTAGTGATCAGATATTTCAGAAGGCTGAGTCCAGGAGTTATAGCTTCCAAGAAGTGGAATGAGATGTAAGGAAGCTAGGAATCTGTCTAATATTTTGCTAACACCCTCAAGGCCCACTCTTCCATTCCTCCAGGTAGGTCCAAGTGTAGTGGGAAATATCTACCATATTAGTCGAATCCAAAAGCTGAGAGAAGTAAATTGCTTGGCGGTCCAACTTGGCTCAGTCACCCCAAACTTCTAGGTCAGAGAGAGTGAAGTTTAAGTCACCAGCAAGTATGAGGTTAGGGTAGTTAAAGATACCCCCAGCAACAGAACAGTCTCAAAACATAGTTCTATTGGCATATGGCCCATAGAAATTGATAATAGAGAAAATAGAGTCAAGTCCTTTGAATCTAGCATATAAAAGGATGCCAAAAAAGGAGTGGTAATATTTACAACAAGTAAGATGAGGATTCCAAGCTAAAAGAATACCCCCAAAAAGGCCATGGGCATCAAGAGAATAGAACTTCCATCCGAGATTTATTTTAGGAAACAATTGAAAAGCAATAATATGGTCGCACATCGTTTCTTGTAACAGGATTAAGTCAGGGTTTAGTGAAGAGAATGGTGTTCTGAGGGATTTTTGTTTGGTAATCCCTCCAAACCCACGGATGTTCATGGGGACAATATTCATTGGTCAACCTGAATAACAGGTGATTGTGCTCTAAGTGTCTGGGAGGGAGATTGGGCTCTGGGTGCAGCTTTGATTCGGGTTGAGAGGGGAGTATAGAGTCCAAAAGGTGGCTAATTCGAAGAAGGTTTACCTTTTCTGGACTTCCGGATCATTACATTTTCGAACCTAGTCAAATCGAGAGGTAAGACAGAGGGAGATAGTGGAGAATTGTCAGTAAAGATATCTAGGGCTTTGAGAAGGGTAGGATCAGAGAACAAAGGAGTAGTCAAGGGGATACGAGGAGTGTCAGTGGAGTTAGGGGAAGGGATTCTTTGAAGGGGTGGGAAGTTCTCCAAAGTGTATGGTGGAGGATAGTCAAAGGGGGAGTGGAGAGGAGAAGCAGATAAAACAAGAGGGTCAAAAGGAGGAACAATGGTGGAAATAGGGTTAGTTTTAGCTGCCGAGAGGGCTAAAGTCTCAACATATTTAATTTGTTGAAGTTCACCCTTTGTAAGATCACCGAAAAAAGTAGGAGAGGAGGAGTCATAAGGCCCAACTGGAGAGGGAGTAACAAAAGTATCATGAGTGTGAGCAGTATCCAACTGTGACCTCGGAGAGGCAGAGAGCTGAGGTGAAATGGCCTGAGAAGTATCAGCAGTCGAATCAGAATCAGAAAAGCCAACATGCAAAGAAATACCCTGGAGTAAGGAGTTACGGGTATTTCTTAAATGGCCTGTCTCATGACAGTAGCTGCAACGGAAGGGCATATTCAGATAATCAATTTTCTGGGTTATAACTGAGTTGTTACAGACAATTTCAATTTTAGTGAGGAGTCCTTTAGAAACGTCAAGTTCAACCAATACCTTGGAAGTACACTTGTCGAAGATGAGGTGAAAATCTTTCTCCAATGATACAAACCTCCCAATGGTGTTGGCAATGCCAGTAAGGATCTCTTTAGACGAAAGAGGGAAAGGCAAAATCGACGTTAACACCCATAGATGGAGTTTGACAACTTGTTCTTTGAGAGGGTCAAAATTCGAATGCCAACTACTGAGAACAAGGGAACCATACCCTATGGTCCAAAGTGAACTCAGGATACGGAAGGCATCAAAGTCCTCAAGGAAAACAATAACTAACCACTTGTTAGCAAGGAGATTTATAGTAGGGACATAATTAAGGATAGGCTTCCATTGTAAGGTGGTCCAAGCCACCCACTCCTCCCTATTCATAGAGCAATACTCCAAGCGCCCAATGAGTGCCCTGTGACAGAGTTAGATACTCTGTCAATCATAAAATCCCTGCCTAAGACATAACGATGTTTATGGTCAAGGGTGTTTAAAATCTTGGTCTTGCGATGGGTATGAAGATGCAGAGGGAGAGATGGCCTCCCCACGGGCCAGAGGGTGGGGAAAGTCCCGTGGAATCCATTCAAAAAGAAATAAGTAAGCTGGGAGAAAACCAGACAGAGTAAACCGAACCCAAGTGACAGAAACAAAAACCCTAAACCCTAACATACGCTTCTGGCTGCTAGGTAGCAGTGGCCAGAGTAACCCGAACCCTAAGTCACAGAAATCGTAACCCTAAACCCTAACAGATGCTCCAAGGTAACAGTGACAAGAAGTTTCAGTAATGGAGATTAGTGACCCTAACCAAACCTCCAGAGAGTCGAAGGACAATGTACCCGAGCTAATAGTAAACAAACCAAGAGACAAAACCTATAAAAAAACCTAATTCCCACTTTTTTACATGGTTGGAACGAACCCTCTGGTTAGGAGGGTGAACTCAATGTGGGATTAGTCAACCAAAAATCCGGCAAGAACCCAAGAAGAGCGCTCGGACCAAGCCCCAAAATATTCAATGACCAAAAAATACAAAGAAACAGGTTAACAGAAGAGTACCTGAATAGTGTAATTCTCCAGTAAGATGTTGGAGCTACTAATAATTGAAAAAACACCAGGTTGATAGGCCTTTTCCACAATATTTGGAAAAAACTGTTGGAGGTCATCAATAGTCAACCAAAAAGACAAGAAGATACCATAGCAGAATTCTGAAATGGTAGCCGTGAATAACGTTGTCCAAAATGACAAGAAGATACCACAACGGAGATCCAAAATGGTATCAGTGAATAACGCTGTAATGTGCAGGGTGACGGCTGAAAGGTGGCGGGTAAAAAGGTGGTGAGGGCTTAGAATAGGTATACAAGGCTCAAAATCGGGCTCAAAATCTCTGCAGAAGCCGCACCAGTCCAACAGCTAAGTCAGGCAACAAGAGAGAGGTCATGGTAAGGCCACCATGTAGCCGAGCAAAGGCCACCATGGACACCTGAAACCCTAGCTCCTGCTCCTGCTCCCCATATTGCCGATATATTTTAGTTGTAGTGTTACTTTAATCACATGTTGACTACTATTATTGTCTTCACATTTCCATTATTCTTGAAGCACTTATCATTTACCAAATATTTTGTCTCAAAGCATTTACAGTGGACTATTAAAAGGTATTAATGACACCTATACTAATTGTTTGTTTTGGTTATGCGATGCTTAGAATATGAACTTAGCTTCATATTCTAATGTTGAGGAAGAAAACATTTTCACAATTTTTTATAAAAAAAAAATTCATGTGTTTATATTCATTTTTAGACTTAGTTGGATTATATTAATTATTATTCAATTTTTTAAAGCTCTGTTTGACAATCAACAACGAGACTCTATGGTTCGGTATGAATATTTATGGCTTGTGTTAGGCTATATTTTCAATAACGACTTTGGTTCTGTATGAATATTTATGGTTTGTGTTAGGCTAAATGATTTTGTTTTAGCATATAATTTCAAGAAGAAATAAAAATTTATGGTTTGTGTTAGATTATATGATTTTGTTTCTAGCATATAATTTGAAGAAGAAATCAAACGTGTCTAATCGTATTCAATCATATCTAAAACATTTAACATTTGTTACCGAACTTACCAAAACCTGACAAATTTTTCATTGACCAAAATAAAATATAATCTTATTAGATTTAGGTTCATTCTATTAAATTTAGGAGAGAAATTGAAAAAGATTATCAAATTGACTGAATTTCTTAATATACTTAAAATTTAAGAGTTTTTTTTTAACAGAAATGGTTATGTTGTATAATAAGCTAAAAAAATTGAGAAAGATAGAACGAACTGATTTTTTGAAAAACCCAGCTCCTAAAAGTCTGCAACTTCTCCTACAAACATGTTCGGACATTCCCTCAGACAAAAAAACAACATCCTAGCATCCTAAGGAGGGAAAGCTGAGGATAAAATAATATTGACCGACATATCATTCTTACTTAAACCCATTGACTTATTAGCAGCCTGATCCGCCACGTCATTGAGCTCACAGAGAATATGGAAGAACTTTAAACGCTGAAAGGACTTAGAGAGAGCCTTAATTATTTTAATTAGTCTAGACAACCTCAAATTTCGACTCTTACTTGCTCCATTCAGCACTTGAATTATTAACCGAGAGTCTCCAAAGACAATAGCTTCCTCAACTCCTTTTACTTTCAGCTGCTTGATTCCTTGCCACAACCCGTAGGCTTCAACCATGTTATTGGATTCAGTTCCAATATTCCATAAATATTCCACTTCTATTTTCCCCTCAGGACAAATAATGATCCCTCCACCTCCCGCCATCCCCACATTCCCCTTTGAGGCACCGTCAAAGAACAATTTGAACATCTTCCTTTCTTCCAACCAATTTCCAAATTGGGATTTATCAAGTATAATTTCCCAACTCTACAGCTTCTTCGGAATTGGATCAATGTCAATAGCAGAGGAATTGAAGGACTGCATCCAAGTAATCTCATTGGCTGCGAGCTTGGTTTTGTTCCTAGCGATCTAGTTGATATTTAAAACCTATCCTATAAGAGCATGGTTTTTAGAAACAATTTTCCCTAGCATTTGATCCTTGTTTTGAAATATTCTATGGTTACGCTCTATCCATAGATGCCAACAGAAAAGATTTGGGAGCATCAACCTGCACTGTTTCATTCCATTTTTATTCACCAATTCACTAGTGCATGCCTTTTCCCAATTAACTAACTAGAGTTGAACATTACCAGGGAACTCCACCTTGTCGAACCATGGGATGGTGAGCTGATCCCACACTACTCTGGTGAAGGAGAAGAAGAAGAAAAGATGTGAAATGGTTTTAGAATTGACCCGGCATAGTGGGAATCTAAACGGACCTTCAATCCCATGCTTTTGCAGGTTCTCTCTCATTAGAATCCTACTGTGCAGCACTGTCCAGCAAAAAAAACCGATTTTGGGTAGATTAGGAGCTTCCCACAAATTCTTCCAGATTGCAGGGTCGTTGGTAAAGCCGGGGGCTGTCGAAAACACACTATAACCTTGAGTAGAAGTGTAGAGCCCCAAACCTCCCCATCCACGTCGGTCTTTGATTCCTCTAGCCACTGATGCTTTGACAACAAGATATTCCATGAATTGGTGTTTCTCTTCGGCCTCCATCTCCACTGAGAACTCAGGCAAGTTCCATCTGATCCACCTGTGAGGAGCCTCAATATCCCATTGGGCTATGTCCCACATCGTATTTATTCCGTACCAATCAAACCACCTTCTGAGCATTGAGAGAGGTGGAGGAAGTGATTTCCCCATGATTGAGTCATGCCAAAACTTAATCATCTTGCCATTTCCAGGTACCCAGTGAAGATCCTCCTTGAATCTAGGCAACGCCTTCTTACAGAGAGAGAAGAAGGGAGAGCCATTGTTTCTCCTTGGAATGGAATCCATGCATTAGAGTCTTTGTCTTGTGAAATACTTGTTCCAGATCACCTTACTGCTCGAGGAGGGATTTTGGTCAACCAGATTCCAAATCAACTTAGCTCCCAAAGCTAAATTTTGGAATTTTCAGATCTCTGAGCTAGAGGCCTCCTTCCATCCAAGCCATTTTAATTTTCCTCCATCTAATAAGAGCAAATGTTTTCCCTTCTCCCTTTTTCCCTCTCAGCATACACTCTATTTTTTCTAAAATTTTGGTCGAAGCCAATAGAATAGAACACTGATAGAGCGGATAGCTATTGAGAATAGATTTAACCAAACAACACCCTAGTCCATGATTTTGTTTTTGAACTTGTCAATTAAAGGATTCCAGTCTGAGTACTTCGGCTTATTTTTTAATATAGGAATCCCCAAATATTTAAATGAATTCCAAATAGTAACTCCTTCAATTTCAAGTATCCGGGATATCCCAGACATCTCTGTTGGATTGATGTTCCAACTATAGATCGAGCTCTTCCTAAGGTTTAGTTTGCTCCCCAAAGCTTAACAGTAGTAATCCAGTTCAAATTTGAATATTATGGCTATGAGCCGACTTGCTCCTCCAAGCATAATTGTGTCATCTGCAAACTGAGCATGATTGATGTTTTTAGTTCCTCGAGCCATAATAATGTCAATTAAGTCTCGGTCCCTCCTACCTTGCTCAAGTTGGAGACTGAGAACAGAGGCTTGGATTGCATAGAGCAGAGGCGATAATGGGAAACCTTGCCTCAATCCTCTCGTGGCTTGGAAGAAACCAGTTGCTCTTTTGTTTATAGGAGGGGTGATCCAAGGCATACTGATGCAGGCTTTGACCCATCCGATGAAGCTCAAATCGAAGCCATATCTTTCCATAGCACTGCGGAGAAAGGTATGAGAGACTCTGTCAAACGCGTTGGCTAAGTCAATATTCACCACCATACATTTTTCATCATTCTTTAGGTTGGAGTGAATTGCCTCTTGGACTAGAATAATATTATCCCAGATTCTCTTGCCTTTAATAAAACCTCCTTAGTTCTCTGGAATGATACGAGGTAGAATTTATTTTAACCTTCTAGTCATTAATTTAGTAATAATATTGTACCCAATATTACACAGGGATATTGGGTGAAATCTGTCAAAGGAGATCACATATTTCTCTTTGGGAATTAGAGCAAGAAGGACTGAATTGGTGCTTCCATCGATTTTGTCACATCTCTGAGATTTTGTCACCATTTTGAATAAGTCTTTCTGAACAATTTCCCAGCAAGCTTTGTGATCCATATTTATGCAGGAATGCAACAGAATACACAAATAACCATAGAAACAAATATGTAGCGGAAATAACACTTCATTTCATTAATCAATAGCTGAAACTTGTTTACATACAGAATGGAAATAAACTAGCTAGAGTGCTGGTAGCTTATCTTTGAGAAGAGATGTGGTGGCTACATGCCTCTGAACTCTGTGTTACAATGAGGCTCGAAGGCCTATATATTATTGAGAAACAATGAAAACCCTACACATCCAAAAACCTAACCCTAGGAGGTGAAACGCCTTAATGTGGGCCCCGTTGGGTAACTTGGTACATCAATTTCCCGGGGTTGTAACTTTAGCATACTACCTCTGTTTGACGCGCATGATATATCGTTAGAAAGATCTGTTTAATGAATACATCCATAAACATCAAATATCAAGTTCAAAATGAACTCATATTTGCTCAACCATTCGATGCCGAAAAAACGTCGTTTAGGGCCTCAAAACGGATCCGGAAGCTTAGGACCCAAAAACTGCCAAAAATAGTAAATTATGCTACAATTAAGGAAACTGGAAAATTGAAAGAAACAATGGTGGGGTTCTGGGAGGAATAGGTGGGTGGCCACCAATATCCTCTTGGAACATTCCTCCCCCCTTAGGAAGCAATGGTCCCCATTTCATTGAGTTCCTCCATGAGATGAGGAAACTTCTATTGAACTTGGTCCCTGGTGAAGGAGTTGGACTGCTTTGACAACTCGATATAGCTGGATCTTCTACTAGCGGGTGTTCTTGATCTGTGTGTCCATAATTCGATCAGCGGTGGCTTATTCCATGCAGTCGGGGTTTAACTTTGTGGGTGTGAGTTTTTCTGCCACGTCTGATGTGTCCAGTAGAGGTGGAAAGTAGGGCTGAAGGCGGTCCACATTGAACACTAGGTGCAGACCAAGGAATGGTGGAATACTGAGCTCGAAGGCATTGTCCCCAATAGCCTTGGTGATGGTGTATGGCCCATATCAGAGCGAGCGAAGCTTGCGGTGGGGTCCAGCGAGGCGCTCCTTCTGCAAATGTAGCCACACTTTGTCGCCCACCTGGAAGTTGTGTTGCACCCGATGCTGATCATGTCGTTGCTTGTACTTAGCATTGGATCTATCCAATATGTCATGAGCCTGTTGGAAAATGTGTTGAATGCGCTCAATGAAGCTGTTTTCCTTGGAAACTTCAGACTGGATATGAGCTGAATTAACCTGAGCAGCTGCAAATGGCATGGCTATGTCAATGGGACATAGTGGCTGGAATCCCAAGCCCACCTAAAAGGGGCTGTGCTTGGTTGAGCTGTGGAGGGCCTGGTTATAGTTGTGTTGTACATAGGGGAGGCTCTCATCCCATGTGCGTGGATGCTTTGAGTTGTACATGCGCAAAATGTGTACGATCATGCTGTTGATGACCTCTGTCTGGCCATCAGTCTGGGGATGGAAAGCTGTGGACTTTGTGAGCTTGGTGTCTAGCGTTGACCATAGGCTAGACCAGAATGTACTAAGCAACCTGCTGTCCCGATCTGAGATTATAGACTGTGGGTTCCCAAAGTGTACTCACACTCGTTCAAAGAAGAGTTTAGTAGTGGATTCTGCTGTGATATTCTTCTTGCAGGCCGCCATTATGGCCATCTTTGAGAATCTGTCAATGACCAAAAACACACAGTCATTGCCGTGCTTAGTAGAAGGAAGGCCTGACATGTGATCCATGGAGATGGATTCCCAAGGTCGACTAGGGGTAGGCAACGAAGTATAGAGGCCTTGCTTCTTGATGGATGGTTTGGCAATGGCGCAGGAAGTGCAGGATTGGATGTACTTCCTGACATCCTGTCGAAGGTTCGGCCAATAGAAATAATTCTGTAGTACTGCCACTGTTTTCTCAACCCTGAAATGCCCAGCGACCTGACTGTAGTGCGCTTCCCAAATCATCTTGTCACGCTCGCTTGAAGGAACACAAAGGTGTCCCATGTGACACAGTAGTACATCCTGGAGGTGAAATTTTGGAACTTGGTTTTCCTCCAAGAGCGTCTGGTATGAGTGGCTGAATTATGGATTGCTTTTGTAGAGAAGTGACCAATCAGAAGTCTCGTGCCCACAAGAGTTGAGCACGGTCGTTATCGCCACAATCGGTGGTTGGTTGAGGTAGTCTACAACATTATAGGTGCTTCCCTTCTTGTACTTGATGTTCAAATGAAACTGTTGTAGATATGTGGACCACTTCGGATGGTGATCGTTCTGTAACTTCTCTTGAGTCTGCATGAACTGCAGGGGTCGATGGTTTGTGTGGATGATTGTTTCCTTCCCCAAAATGTAATTCTTCCATTGTCAGTAAGCATGTACAATGGAATACTTATCTTTGTCATAAGTGGGATATTTGCGGATAGTGTCTTACTGTGATATGCCACTGGATGCCCTTGTTGAGTAAGGAATGCCCTAATAGCATAGTCAGAGGCATCTGTCTCGATCTCAAATGGTTGTTGCAAGTCTGGTAATGTGAGCACTGGGGCACAACACAGGCGATGTTTCAATTCTGCAAATGCCTTCTGTTGAGTTTCCGACCAAAAGAATTTTGCTTTCGCTCCTCCCTTGGTGACTTGACTCAAGGGTCAAGTGATATGAGAGAATCCCAACACGAACCTACGGTAGAAATTAGCAAGGCCGAAAAAGCTATGAAGCTCTGTTAGAGTAGTTGGGGCTGGCCAATCTCGAATGACTTGGATCTTGGTTGGATCCACATGTACCCCACAGCCATCAATAATGTATCCCAAATACTGAACCTGGGTCATGCCAAAAGTGCACTTGTCCAAATTGGCACACAACTTGTGCTGATGCAATGTTTGGAGGACCTGTCGGATGTGGTGGAGGTGCTCTTCCCAAGTCTGGCTGAAGATCAGGATGTCATCCAAGTACACAACTACAAATGAGTTGGTAAATGGCTGCAAGATGTCATCCATCAGTCTCATGAAGGTTGCAGGAGCATTCGTCAGCCCGAAAGGCATGACCAACCATTCAAAAAGGCCCTCCTTGGCTTTGAAGGCAGTATTCCACACATCAATCGGTTCGATCGGTACCTGGTGATACCCAGAATTTAAGTCGATCTTGCTAAAATATTTCACCCCTTTAAGCTGGTCCAGTAGGTCATCAATCAATGGGGTTAGGTACCTATTCTGGACAGTGATCTTGCTCAGCTCCCAATAGTCAATACAGAGTCTGCAATTCCCATCCTTCTTCTATACCAACACGATCGAGCTCCCACAGGGCGATGAACTTGGCCGGATGTGACCCTTCTACAGCAACTCCTGAATTTGCCTCTTGATTTCATCATTCTCCAGAACATAATGGCGATAGATCAGTCCATTGGGCAGCGGTGCACCTGTGGTCAGATCGATGTGGTGCTTGACCTGACAGTGGAGAGGCACCCCGGTGGGTGAGGTGAATATGTCCCAATACTCCTCCATGAACTTGTCCATTTGTTGTTGTCGTGTGGAGGGGCCCTATCTGGAGGTTGTGGCAATGATATTCTTCTTTCCCTTAGGGGGGATCATCAAGAAAACAAACTTCCTAGTTTTGGATATGAGCTTACTGCATTGTTTTACAGTAACCAAAGAGATAGTGGCAGGGGGTGGTACCTCTGGTATTCTGTACAAATTATTTCCCAACGTAATAATAACAGCGTGAGGCCGGGACACATACACAGTATGTCGCTTCCATAAGTATGGTTGACCTAATAATACATCACAAACATCAAGAGGAGCAATATCACATAATACCTCATCGGTGAAGGGCTTGATGTTGTAGAGAAGTTGGCACTGTTGGCTGACGCAGAGATCTCGTCCTTGGTGAAGCCACCCGATGGTGTACAACTGCGGGTGTGCTGTGGTCAGAAAACCCAACCGCTTCACGAACTCTGTTGAAATCAGGTTCTTTTGGCTCCCACTGTCGATAATGAACTGTAGCAGGGAACCCTTTACCCACATCTGGGAGTGGAAAAGACGCTCCTCCTCCTCTGAATCTTCTGGTTCTTCCTTTTGGATCTTCATGGTGGCAACGGTGGCATTTGGCTCTGCATCGATAATCTTCTTCCCTCTATCATTCCCCTTCTTGGGTTTTGATTCAGTGTCAGAGTATGCATCTGATTCAGAAGCCTTTATCTCGGCCACCAGTGACTACTTATCCTGAAACTCACTTGTGTTGTGGGTGGGGCTCTTATGGAACTCGCACCACTTTCCCGCTTCCTTCTTCGGCTTTGCAGTGTTGCTCTTTTCTTGCAGCTTTGGCAAGTTTTCTTGAGTCGCCATGCCTTGGCTGTGTCCTTGGTTTTGTGGTTTGGGGGCACCTTTCCCTTGCTTCTGATTCACAGATACAAAGTCTCGCTTTTTCTGTTTGAATTTTTTCTCAATTTTGGCAGCGTATCGATATGTCGTACCAAGGAACTCCATTTCCTCTTGAATGTATCTGTGAAGACAACTGTGGTACTTCAGCACCAAATGTTTCTCTGAATATTTGATACCCAACTTGGTGCGCAGGGTATGGAACGGATTCATCAGCTCGTGCACATCTTGATCTCTTTGCTGCCGCAACATAGTCCATTGGATGTACTTGTCCTCATAGCTCCCCACTGGATAATATTGTCCCTTTATGGATTCTCGAAAATAATTCCAAGTGGGTAGGGCCAAGAACAGAGAGGGTTCCTCCTCATCCTTTCTCTCACAGTAGTTTTCCCACCAATCCTTGACATGGGGGGCAACTTTAAGTAGAGAAAAAGTAATATTTTCTCGGTCAGAAAAGTCATGAACTGAGAAATATCCTTCTAATAGATTCAACCATTTATCTACAGTGTCTGCATCTATTCGACCATCAAATATGGGAATGTCAAAGTTTACTTGTACTTTAAAAGGGGTTGCACCTCCAGAGTGGCTGCTAGATGTAGATGTGCCGACAGTGGGATATCGTTGAAGGATCTGGACAAAGTTATCCATCATCGCGCTCCTTTTTTTTTCAAGGGCCTCCTCGAGCAACATTTTGATAGGATCTTCTATTCCCTCGTCTTTCTTTTCGTCCCCCATGGGTGGCCGTTAGGATTTGCGAGGCTGATCTTGCAAAGGTTTGAACCAGATCGAGCCCTAATTCTTTATACCCCGCCCTCGTTGGGGACATACAAAGAAGGATCGAGAAAGAGTAGATTGCTCTGATACCACTGATCCGGATTTATGCAGGAACGCAACATGATACACAAATAACCATAGAAACAAATATGCAGTGGAAATAACACTTCATTTCATTAATCAATAACTGAAACTTGTTTACATACATAATGGAAATAAACTAGCTAGAGTACTGGTAGCTTATCTCTGAGAAGAGATGTGGCGGCTACATGCCTCTGAACTTTATGTTACAATGAGGCTCGAAGGCCTATATATTATTGAGAAACAATGGAAACACTACACATCCAAAAACCTAACCATAGGAGGTGAAACGCCTTAATGTGGGCCCCGTTGGGTAACTTGGTACATCAATTTCCCGGGGTCGTAACTTTAGCATACTACCTCCGTTTGACGCGCATGATATATCATTAGAAAGATTTGTTTAAGGACTACATCCATAAAAAGAAAATATCAAGTCTAGAACAAAATCATATTTGCCCGACCATTCGATGCCAAAAAACATCGTTTAAGGCCTCAAAACGGCTCCGGAAGTTTAGGACCCAAAAACTGCCAAAAATAGTAAATTGTGCTACAATTAAGGAAACTGGAAAACTGAAAGAAACAATGGTGGGGGTCCAAGAGGAATAGGTGGGTGGCCACCAATATCCTCCTGGATCACTTTGATTAAGGTTGCGTTGAAACCATCTGGACCAAGTGACTTGTCATCCTTCATATCATGCACGACATCTTTCAACTCTTCAATCGTGATTCTCTTAACCAGCTTCTTGTTGTCCTTTTTTCTAACTACTTTTGGAATTAAACCCATAATCCTGTCATTGTGTCGTGTTGGTTGTGAAACTTGATCTTCCAGATCCAGAGATATTATTAATTTGTGTTTGCACCCCAGGTGTACTGCACACTCATTCCCCCTGCCTTGGGGTTTGGGGCAGTGCCCCAAAAAAGGGGGTTCGAGGGAAACACCCCCGAGAAATTTTTTTGGGATGTGTGTTGGCCAACAATTTTGTGGACCCATGGTATTGGGTTAACCGTAGTATTTTTCCATGGTATTTCCCCTATAAAAGAAAGCATTGTAACACGACTGTGTATGGTATTATTTTGTATTCTAAATAATCTCTGTGATTGTGTGGGAGAGACTATGAGAGTGTGAAGAGGAAGTGCAGTAGTTTTGTTGTAGGTTGCATCCCTTCATCTTTCTGGATTGTAATAAAAGGACTGGAAATTTCTTTGTGGACATATCCCATCGTTTGGGTGAACCACGTTATATCTGTGTCTCTCTGTAATGTGTTTGATGTGTTTTGCATCTTGTTTAATGATTTAATTGTATATGTGTTATTGCTTTGCGGTCCTGTTTTTCTAACAATTGGTATCAGAGCCAAAAGGTCTATTTGGCTAATAAACTCATAGGAAAGAAGGGTTACTGGTTTGAGTGGGAGAAAAGGCGGAAGAGGGAAAGTTTAGGGTCAAGAAATTTAATGGCAAAAGCTATCAGTTATGGAAGATGCAAATGGAGGACTATCTGTACCAGAAGGATTTGTACTTGTCGTTGGGAAGAAAAGACAAACAGTCGATGGCTATGAAGGATGAAGAATGGGAGGTTCTTGATAGAAAGGTACTGGGAACAATACGGTTGTGCCTAGCTTCATTAGTGGCTTTCAATATTTCGAAATAAAAAACAACAGAGGGCGTGATGAGCGCATTGGATAAGCTCTACGAAAAACCCTCGGCTTCAGCATTTATTTAATATCTAGATGTCGAAAGGTGGATCTATTGCCGATCATTTAAATGAGTTTAATACACTTCCCAGTTAGTTAAGTTCTGTAAAAGTGAACTTTGATGATGAGGTTAGGGCTCTTCTAATCTTGTGTTCATTGCCAGAAAGCTGGAATAGCTTGGTCATGGATTTAAGTAACTATGTCCCTAGTTCAAACACTCTCAAGTTTGATGATGTTGTTGGTGTTATTCTTAGCAAGGAAATGCGAAGAAAAATCACAGGTGAGACATCAGGTAATGCATTGACCATGGAGAGTAGAGGGAGACAAAAGGAGAGAGGAAAGAGCCTAGGTAACAACGACAAGTCTGGAAAGGGAAAATCCAAGTCTAGATTCGGAAAAATAGAGTGTTGGAACTGTGGTAAGAAAGGACATATGAAGAAATACCACAGAGCTCCAAAGAAGAAAGGAGACAGACAACAAGAGACTACTCAAGAAGCGAATGTAGCAAGTGATGTGTTACAAGATGCTTTGATTTTTGCATTAGATAATACTAGTGATTACTGGGTAGTAGATTCAGGGAATTCATATCATGCTACACCCCATAGGAAATTCTTTCATGATTATGTTCAAGGTGATTTTGGGCATGTGCTATTGGGGGATGATGAACCATGTAAAATTGTTGGAAAAGGTAAGGTACAGATTAAGTTAAATAATGGAAATGACTGGCTACTAAAAGATGTAAGGCACATTCCTACTATGAAAATAAATCTGATCTCAATAGGGCAGTTGGGAGATGGTGGATGTTTGTCTACGTTTGGAGAAACGTGGTGGAAGGCCACGAAAGGATCAATGGTAATAGAAAAAGGAGGTAGGATATGTACGTTATATTTATGTCCACATAATACTAATTATTATATCTCTGTAGCTTCCACAGAAACATGTGCAGCGTTGTGGCATCATAGGCTTGGCCACATGAGTGAGAAGGGGATGCAGATTCTCCACTCAAGGAAACTACTTCCAGATCGAAAGCAGTTAAGTTTGGAATTCTGTGAGAACTATGTTTATGGAAAACAAAAGAGAGTTAGTTTTCTCACGATTGGGAAACAAAAGAAGAGTGAAAAGTTAGAGCTTGTCCATATAGATGTATGGGGACCAGCTCAGGTACAATCTCTTGGTGGCTCTCGTTATTATGTTACTTTTATTGATGACACAACTAGAAAAACTTGGGTTTATTGCATTCATTAGAGGAATTTTGGGGTCTAAAATGGGCCTCCTAAGGAAAATAATAAAATAATAGTTAAAATAATAAAATAATATTGATTAATTTTGGAAGAAGAAAGAAAAAAAACTACTTTTTGTGTTCTTATTTTCGACATATCTCCCTGTGTTTTTACTCAAATTTCGATTGGGAGAGCTCGTTGGATGTGGAATTTGATTCCGCATCCAACGAGTACCCACACTGCATACTTTTGACGGACCCCGCTACCCCAAAAACAAGAAATACCTGAAAAAACGTGATAATGACATCATCATCACATTTTTTCAGGTATTTCTTGTTTTTGGGGTAGCGGGGTCCATCAAAAGTATGCAGTGTGCATACTCGTTGGATGCGGAATCAAATTCCACATCCAACGAGCTCTCTCGATCGAAATTTGAGTAAAAACACAATGAGATATGTCGAAAATACGAACAAAAAAAGTAGTTTTTTTTAATGACAAATATGTCAATTCAACCATTATGGTTGACTTATTTTATTCAAATTCTATTGGTTCTTGAATTCCAACTCACAAAAAAGGTTGAAATGTCTCAGATCTGATAAGGGAGGTGAGTACTACAGCAAGGAGTTTGACAGTTATTGTTCACACAATGGGATTCGTAGAGAGAAGACAGTCCCTGGAACACCACAAGAAAATGGCGTGTCAGAAAGGAAGAACAGAATGATCATGGAGAGTGCAAGGTGTATGAGATTGCATGCATGGTTGCCCTTATAGTTTTGGGTTGATGCTATAAAGACTGTTGTTTATTTAATAAATAGAGGGACTTCAAGTGCTTTGGATGGTGGCATTCTAGAGGAGGCATGGACATGTAAACAGGTAGAATACTCATTTTTGAGAACTTTTGGTTGTGAAGCATGTTTCCATATTGATAAAGATGATAGAACAAATCTTGAGGCTAAATCCAAGAAATGTACCTTTATTGGATACAGGGTTTATGATTTTGGTTATCATTTGTGGGATTATGAAAAATGAAAAATCATTAGGAGTAGAGATGTAGTATTCAATGAAAAGGTCATGTACAAATATTAGTTGCAGGGAAAGAAAGTGGAAAAGGAAAACATAGAGTACACGGTGCTTGATGAAATCAAAGAAAATGAAGTTCCAAAAGAACAAGAAAATCAAGAGTAGCAGCAGGTACCTAAAAATCCTGCAACTGTAAGAAAGTCTACCAGGTTAAGTAGACCCCCTGAACGATTCTCTCCTTCACTGTATTATTTATTGATGACTAATTCTGGTGACCCAGAATGTTATGAAGAAGTAATGCGGGTAGAAACTAGAAAGAAGTGGGAGCAAGGCATGGATGAGGAGATGGACTCATTGGTAAGAAACCAGACTTCGGATCTGGTTAAGTTGCCTGCAGAAAAAAGGGCATTGCAGAATAAATGGGTTTACACGTTGAAGGAAGAAGATGGAGGTAAGAAGTGGTACAAGGCTAGACTTGTTGTAAAGTAGTTTGCACAAAAGAAAGGTATAGACTTTGATGAAATATTTTCTCATGTTGTTAAAATGACTTCAATTAGAACTATTTTAAGTCTAGTGGCAGTAGAAGATTTGCATCTTGAATAGTTAGATGTAAAAACAACCTTTCTCCACGGGGATTTGGAGGAAGATATTTATATGCAGCAGCAACAGGGGTAAGAGGTCAAAGGTAAGGAGAATTTGGTTTGCAGGTTGAAGAAGAGCTTGTATGGCCTGAAGAAATCTCCAAGGTAGTGGAAATTAAAATTTGATAAGTTTATGACAGAACAAGGTTACGATAGATGTCATTCTGACCACTGTGTTTATTTCAAGAGGCTAGATAGAAAAAGATATATTATCTTGTTATTGTATGTGGATGACATGCTTGTTGCAGGGTCTAACATGTAGGATATAAATGTGCTCAAAAGAAAACTAGCTAATTCATTTGCGATGAAGGATTTGGGTGCTGCAAAGCAAATTCTTGGTATGAAAATAACAAGAGACAGGAAAAATCACAAATTGAAGTTGTCTCAAGGTGAGTACATAGAAAAGGTGTTGCAGAGGCTTAGAATGCATAATGCAAAACTAGTTAGTACACCATTAACCAACCATTTCAAACTAAGTAAGGAGATGTGTCCAAAGACACAGGAACTGACTAGATTACATGTCCAGGATTCCCTTTTCATTAGCAGTTGGAAGCTTGATGTATGCCATGGTGTGCACAAGACCAGATATTGCACATGTAGTGGGAGTTGTGAGTAGGTATATGAATAATCCAGGTAAAGAGCATTGGAAATCAGTACAGTGGATTCTCAGGTATTTGAGAGGTACCACTTCACATGCATTATGTTTTGGAGGTTCAGACATTGTTCTACAGGGATATGTTGATGCAAATATGGCTAGTGATAAAGACAATAGGAGGAGCACCACAAGGTATGTGTTTATTGTGGGTGGAACAACAGTAAGTTGGATTTCAAAACTGTAACATGTTGTTGCACTTTCAACAATGGAAGCATAGTATGTTGCTTCTACAGAGGCTAGTAAGGAGATGATTTGGTTGTAGAGGTTCATGGAAGAATTGGGTAAGAAGCAGAAGAATAGTAGGTTGTACAGTGAACTCAGCCTTTCATTCAAAGACTAAAAATATACAACTCAAGTACCACTTCATAAGATTTGTTCTAGATGAAGAACTATTAAAACTGGAAAAGATACATACTAGCAAGAATCCTGCAGACATCTTGACAAAGGGAGTAACCGGACAGAAACTGAGTTCTTGCTCAGTTTTTGTTGGCCTTCAACAATGAAGGTGAAAATAAGAAATTCGCCAAGTCCAAGGTCCATAGCATAGTCCAGCAAGTGCAGTAGTGCTGGAGTTGCTGTGATCAGTCTCCAAGTGGGAGATTGTTGGTTGTGAAGCCTGATCTTCTAGATCCAGATATATTATTAAGTTGTGTTTGTACCCCAGGTTTAGTGTACACTCATTCCCCCTACCTTGGGGTTCGGGGGCGGAGGCCCCGAGAATTTTTTTTGGGATGTGTGTTGGCCAACAGTTTTGTGGACCCATGGTGTTGGGTTAATCGTAGTATTTTCCCATGGTATTTCCCCTATAAAATAAATCATTGTAACACAACTGTGTATGGTATTATTTTTTATTGTAAACAATCTCTGTGATTGTGTGGGAGAGACTGTGAGAGCATGAAGAGGAAGTGCAGCGATTTTGCTGCAGGTTGTATCCCTTCATCTTTCTAGACTGTAATAAAAGGACTGGCAATTTCTTTGTGGACGTAGCCCATCGTTTGGGTGAACCACGTTATATCTGTGTCTCTCTGTAATGTGTTTGATGTGTTTTTCATATTGTTTAATGATTTAATTGTATATGTGTTATTGCTCTGTGGTCCTATTTTTCTAACATGCAGGACTCTACTGTGTAAATAATGCTGAAGTGGCAACTAGCTTCAGATTTGATCTCTTCAAACTCACAAATAACTTTATCCTGGATGTGTATCTCCTACACCGATTTATAATTCTTTCTTGATTCTGCCTGTTTATGGAAGAACCCTGAGTTACGATCTCCAGCTTGGGGCCAGAGACACCTGAATTTCAACCTCCCAAGCGCAGCCTCCTGCCTGCAAGCGTTGAAGAGCTCTTGCTGTAATTTAACTTCCTTATTTTGGTCCTCCTCATATATGATTATAGATTCCATGGCGATCTGGTGGGCCTCAAGCATCAGCATGACTCTCTCTCTTTTTTAAGGCTTGGATTTTCAAGAGTTTTTGCCCATTTCTTGAGCTCCCTCTTAGTTCTATGCAAATTTTGTTCCCAGATGTACAATGGAGAGCCCGTGACTGGAGAACTCCAAGCTTCAACAACAGTCTTCCTGAACTCACTATGAGAGATCCACATAGGACTGAAATGAAAAGAAATAGGGCCAAGGTTCTAGTCTTTCCTCATCTCGAGCAAGATAGTTTTATGATCTGATCCTCCAAACTCCAGGATTTTGGAAGAGGAGTTCAATCCCATAAGAAGAAAGGAGTCTTGGACCAGAAAATGATCCAACTTGGTGGCAATGTGCCCTGGCCCCAATCTTTTGTTGTTCCAAGTGTATTTCCCTTTGGCTGGAATGATGTCGGATAGACGCCAATCCAAAATTATATCATCAACTTGCTCCCTAATAGGATCTCTAAACACCGAACCTCCTCTCTTTTCATCTTGATTTAAGATGATATTTAGGTCTCCGGCTACGATGACATTGCCCATCAGATTGCTTCTTTCATCACGAATTAGGTTCCAACAAAATTTTATTTTCAGCATAAGTAGCCGGTGCATAAATGTTGAAGAGTCTTACCTGGGTATTAGAGTCTTTCTGCAGCAGTGTAGTAAGAATCCAATGTTGAATTTGCTTGGTTTCAACGAGGTCATATTTCTATCCATCCCACAATGTACCTATTCCTTTGGAGGAACCCCTTGAGCTGATTGTTGTTCTTCCTCCTTTGTTCCAAAAATTTGCACTTACCTGGAGAAAAGTGCCTTTCCCCATCTTAGTCTCCTGGATCAGCAAGATGTCTGGCTGTGATAGTCTTATCAGATAGTTCATAGTTTCTTCCTTTCCTTTGCTTCCCAGGCCTTTGCAGTTCCAGTAAAGGACCTTCATTACTTACTTTTAGTGGATGTGGGCATCCCCTTCTAGTGTTTCCCTTGCTGCCTAGTATTTCTAGTGTTTCAGAGAAGTTTTTCCATAGTTAACTGGGAGCCTTGCAATTTATCCTTGTAAGTGACTTGCTCGCGCACCTCCTTGGTGGATCTTCTTCCTCTATCCTTTTTCATGCTTAGGGCAGCCATATCTATTTCCCCTTCCTCTTCTTCCTCTTCCTCATAATTAGAATCCTCCTCTGACCTTTCCTGATTTGCCCCTTCTTTTATTGCCTCTGCTCCTAAATCTGAGTGGGCCAGATAGCCATTGTCTTTCTCACAAATATCTAGTAAGATAGCTTCTGTTTCAGGCTCCTTATCCTCCCCATTGCTAGGTTTCTCCTTAGTATTGCTAGTCCCACTCCTCTTCTCATTATCCTTACCTTACGATGAGGCTTTTCTATGAGCATTTTTCCTCCCTTATTTCCTTTTCATTTCTCCAATTTTTGCTTTAGATTTTCTCTTCCTTGCTAGTTTCCATCCATCCTCTTTTTCATGTTGATCTTCTTGCTTTTGCAGAAAGTTATGGAAGAAATGTCTCTATTCATGGCACCATCTACATTTGAATGGGAGTTACTCCTAGTCTAGCTTTTGAAAGTGGTACCAATTCACAACTGTGAGCCTGATTGCCTCCGGTAATTTGGCTTCTAGATCCACCTCAATATAGATGCAGGCACAAGCATATTTATATTTTGGGCTTGCCATATCAATATACCTTCTCACTGTATTCCCGATTGCTTTGAGCGAATTTTGATTCCAGCAATGCATTGGGAAGTTTGGGAGCCTAACCCAGACTGGGACAGCCTTAGGTATGTCCTCCTCGGGATCGAAGTTCAGTGTCCAATTATTCAGGTAGAGGCCTTGTGTTCCCATGAAATAGGGCCTGTTTCAAAAGAATAGTTCCTTGTCCTCCTTAGCTTTGAAGTCGAATAAGAAGTAACCTCTCCCAACAGAGTAAGAAGATACATTTTTTGAGATCAAGGGTCTCCAATTCCTCTGGACCCAGTTCTCTGTGGTTTTTGGAGATGGCCAATGTCCAGTGAATTTCCCAATCAACGCCCGCTCTTCCAGCAAGAGATCCACCTGGATTGTGTCCTCCTATGGCAGAGCTACAACCGAAACATCCTTGATCCATTTAACGAACTTCGGAGGGGATCCCTTAGAGGTATTTTTGCTTTGTTTGACGACAAGCTTTTCAAATACTTACAAGAAAGGGGCATTGGGAGGCCCGCCCTCCTCAGTCCCCATTGGACAATGATCTCCTTTCACTAGATCTAGCTCTCACAACACTCCAGAAGCCGATTCACATCCTGCATGCAGATCGCAGATCGGAGCAAGCACATTGATCTTCTCCTGACAGAGGATGCAATCTCCAGGAACGCAACCTCATGATCTAGGCCCACACACATGCATGCAAAGCAGAGGAACTGGATCGAGGTCAAATTCCTTTGCTAGATCCTGATCGATTGCAATCTCGAATATGCAGAGAGTTCAAACACCAAACCCAAGCCTGATCGATGCTACATGTAGAGTGTCGTTGATTGCAAAGCGTGTTTTCAACTCCTAAAATTTAAGAGTTTTAAAGGAAACTAAGTACTTTAAAATCTAAGAGTTTCAAAAGAAACTAAGTATGGACTATACAATGGACTAAATTTTAGGAAATTTCATTTCCAAATCAGAATTGGATAAATCAAAATAATTAATTTATCATATCATAAAAACAATTTTAAAATGTAAGAGGACCTAGTTTATTCCATTACCTAGATTATATAGCTAATAAGCAATTGGGACCAACTCCCTTAATACATTCTTCTTAAGAAAACACATACAACAATTCTTTTCACTAGGTTGCTTCTCTTAGGTTTCTCGAGTAAAGAAGGAATAGTAGCAAGAGATTGAATTATCACAACTTTCTTGGTGTTGTTTTACTTGATCAAGTATTGTTGTTTGCAAGAACTGGATCTCATGTCTTTTATTTTCTACAATAATTGGAAGGTGTGTTTCAAGTTTATAAGTATGAGAAGAACTATACACTTTTATTCTCTTCAACAATGATCCAAGGCAATGCTGACTATTTGCATGGAACCATCTAAGAAGCTTTCCAATGAGACCCATTCTCCAATAAGAAACATTGTGCAACATTCAAGCAAAAAAGAACCGTAGTCAATATACGTTTGAGAATAACTATATACTTTCATGCTCTTTAGCAATGATCCAAGGCGTTGACTATCTGCATGGAACCATCTAAGAGTAAGAAAGCCGCCAATGAGACCCATTCTCCAATAACCAACACTGTGCAACATTCTTGATATTAGAAAACAAAAACTAAAGGCAGAGAGTTGTTTCTATGCATCTCCTCTTGTTTTATATATATTGAGTTGACAATCAAAGTAAAGACCAAGCAATATAATGTTTATACATATTAGCAAATAAATAATAGTTTTTGTACTTTATAAAACCAACATAGATCCATTTTAAACCCGGATCTATCAAGCACCGAGTGGGATCCAATTTCTTGATGTGTATTTTTTTATATCTTAAACTCAAGAAATTTGATCCCTTTCTTGCTTTATAGATCTGAGTTTAAGTTTTATTTTTTTATTTTATAGACTTCACGAATTTTTTTAATTCCTTTTTATATATAATTTTTATTTTATGACCGAACATAGATCTTTTTAATTACCTTTTTTTTAGTAACGTTAAGTTACGTTACAACATCTCCCCCATACTAGGCTATAGAGCACCTCCCTCCTCTCGATGCAATACAGTGATTTCCCTTTAGCCAATATAAAACTTTATATTAATGAGGCAATTTGTCAATGAAAATTATACATCTTGTATGATCATATAAAAAGGCCTAAAAAATTATTTACATTTTTTTTACTTAAAATTAGCCAAAAACCAATAAACACAATCATTAACAAAACCATGTAATATCCAAATATTTAATATTTTTCTAGCAATTAAAAAAAACAATGACCAATCAAAATACATAGAAATTCAAGTTAAGTAGTGATTCCAAATGAATAAAAATTTGGTCATTATTTTCTTTAATTGTAATGAATGAAATTGAAATAATAATTTAGAGAAATAATTAAATTCATTTACAAATAAGAAAATACAAATGATTTGAATGAAAACAAGAGCTTAAGAAAAATATAATATTTGGATCAATGTTTTATATATATATATCATTGTCTCACCTCCAACCTTGATGTATAATCTTTAAAGATGCAGGATGAAAACTTAAAATTGAGCTTGTAATCAAATTATTCGGATCCACTATGATTCCCAAAAATTCATTGACGTATCAGAAGACCATATTCAACAAGACTATTGATAAGTCAATACATTTCAATTCTTTAAAACTGAGACATACAATCAACTTGGTAAAGGTCAAATGAAAGTGTGCAAGTGTCGTTCAACCACCAAAAGGAAAAAGAATCAATGATAGAATGTAATTTGACGAAGAAAAAAAATCAATAAAATGAAATAGTGGAATGAAATAATTATGAATTTTCACTATTTGTTTCAATACAATAATCATGAAGTATTAGATTCATCATCGCATGAAAGAGCAAGAAAAAGTGCCAACCATGAAGAACACAAAACCAAATACTCAAGAAAGCATAAGACGACCAAATCATCTTTCATGAAAGAAATGAGAAGCGAAGAAAATGAAAGACCCAAAAGGAGACCATCAAACAATTGACTAAATCAAGCAAGATAACATAAAAGTACCAGAAAGCAATATATTTACCAAATTTACATGGGGGGGGGCTTTATTTTTCAAAATCAAGGGGAAGTTGTTGGGCAAGAAACAAAAACCCTAGATCCACATCCAGATCAAATGTTTGGTGGAAATCCCAAGTCTCTATAGTGGGGAAGGGAAAGGAGATTATTCATTACTCCCACACAATCACTAGCATACCAAAAAGGTCAAAAAGGGGGCACATCCTTGGATCCTCATTTGAAAAGTGATTTTGTATTTTAATTTTCAAAAGTAGATTTGGGTGATGTGACAGGGGGTCATTGTCGTGATCAATGGCCTCTCCTTTCCATTAATGGAGTAAAATCATTGAACTCTCCTCGAAGGATGAGAGGAAGTTGTCAATCCCATGGATCATAATAACTAATAGGCCTAGATGAAACTCACCCTATGAAGGTATACCGAACTTTGAAACTTACAATGAGGGATTTTTGTGGTAATCAGTTGGTGAATCACTTGGAGTCTAAGCTGGAAATTCCTGAGGGGAATAAATCAAAGGATATTAAGCCTAGAGAAAGGAGACGATGAGGAGTTAAGCAAAAAGAGGAGTGATTGACACTAATGGTTGGAGGGGGATTTATGTTTGAAATAAGATTTGGTGGAAACTTTCCATGAGAAATATATATTAGAAGCAACATTTAAGCATTGGGTGGAACAAAATTGGGTTTCAGCAATAACATATGTCCCATATTTCTATATCCTTACTAAAGGATGGATAACCTTTGTTTTTAGTCAAATTGAGGCATTGGTTTTGAAGCAATACATATCCAGTATTAAAAGAGTGGGAACCGATCCTTGACCCTAATAAGGATTCAGTGACTACTTAGGAAGTATGGGTAAAGCTACCCAATTTTCATAGCAAGATATGGCATAGAAAACATTATGATGGATATATGAAATGTTTTGGGTAAGTTCATTATGAGTCAAAGTAAACATCGCTTAGGCAATGCGACATTGACACTAATGCCATGGTATAAATGTCTCTGAGCGTCCTTTAAGCGATGATATTTGATGTCACTTAAGAAAGGACTTGGGACGTCGCTTAAGAAATTCCTTGGGATGTCACTTAAGTGACATCATATAATGACACATCACTTAAGTGAAGTCAACTGGTGACATTTGTGAGTGTCACTTAAGAGATGCCCAGTGATGTCGCTTAAGTGACGCCATATAGAGCTATGTTTCTTAAGTGACGTTACATTGCCTTCTTTGAAAAAAAAATGCCCAAAAGGTGTTTATATGATGTTAAAAAAATATTTTTACTTTTAAACCTTGGTTCAAACGTTGAATTTGGATGCCAAATGTAGTAGTGGCTAACTTTAAACTTTGGTAAATTTTGATTGGAATATACATTTTGGGTGATTGTGATAAAGATTAAATAAATAATAATTATATTAAACATCATTGGGATCAAATAGAAAAGGTGTATAAAAAAGTGGTACACTCAGTAAACCTCCTGAAAGTTCAACCATGACTTATGAAGAAGATGAAGAATTGAGACACTATGTGTCCAAATTGAAGGGAAATTTTTAGGAATTGAGTAATAGTGAAGTGACATGTTATCAATTTCTAAACCAAAAAAGTGATTTAGAAAAGAAGTTTAAAAATAATATCGAAAATATAGTGAGTAAAGAGGATCTCAAGGGGATAGCTAGGAAAGGGGATCTCAAGGGGATGGCTAATAAAAACTATCTTAAGGGTATGGCTAGTAAAGATGATATTCAAGAGGTGAAGGAACTACTGAATGAGATAATACATTATCTTCTTGATCATTCATTCACTCAAGAAGAGGACACAGGAGAAAACATGGACTTATCCCAATCACATATTGAAAAAAACTGATTTTTTTATAGAATAAGAGGTTTGAGTCCCCAACATTTGACGATCACTACATCATCATGGGTTCAAATATGGTCTAAGAGACTACTTCATTCACAAGATTGGCATGAGAAAGTTTGATGGAAATTATCCAATAACATGGATATTCCAAATGGAGCAATTCTTTGATCTACACCAAGTGCCAACTTTGTAAAAGGTAAATATTACATCATTGTATTGAGAGCCTCATCAATTCATTTGGTACCAATGGATTTGTTACCATAAAAATGAATATATTGTCTCTTGGTCTATATTTACGGATGAATTTATTTCACATTATGGGGATATTAAGAGCAACACATTCTTAACTCAGTTGATAAATCTCAAGAAAAAATACAGCCCAGTTACCGAGCATATCAAGCAATTTCAGAAGTTAAGTCTTAGAGTGAAGATTATTCTAGAATATAGTTTGTTGGATCTCCTTATGGGAAATTTAAAGGATAATTTTCAACGTGAGGTATGCATATTTGAACCAAAATAATTGGAGAATGCTTTTAGTTTGTCAAGGAAAATAGAAAGTAAAAATATGGTGCTAGAGGGAGGGCCCGAAAACAAAAATATGGCTACTAGAAGAACTACCACAACCACCTATAAAGAGGGAAATGTTTATCCTCCCAACTCCACTCAACCCAAGTCTACAAATTTGACACCTCAACAAGCAAAGGAAATAAGAGCTAAGGGTTTATGTTTCAATTGTGACAAGTATAGTAAGGGCATAAGTGTAGTGAGAATAAATTATTCTACATTGACTGTGAAGAGGGAGATAAACCAAATATGAGACAACCTCAAGAGGAAGATATATAAGATAATAATATTACCATATCCTATCATGCATTGGTTGACATTATCATTCCTCAAACTCTCAGCATAGAAGGATATATCAAAAAGATAAAGATAACAATGTTGAATGATTTTGCTAGTACCCATAACTTCATTGATTGTAAATTAGTCAGAATTCTCAACTGATTTACATACCCCACACCAGATTATCAAGTAATGATTGCAGATGGAGGAACCATAAATTTTTCAGGAAAGTTATATAGTATTAAGCTTACTATGGGCGAGTATTCATTGGATAGCCCATTGATTGCAATCCAATGGTGTTGATGTCGTATTAGGGGTCCACTGGCTATAATCATTGGGAACAATGGATCTTAATTTCTAGGAAATATTCATGAGATTCTCTTCAGAAGGAAAATAATTGAAGTTAGAGGTATTCCAGGGAAACCCTCTAAAGTTTTGATCAACTCTAACAACATGAAAAAATTGTTCAAAAAGGGACAACATGGAGTAATTGTAAAATTGTGCTTACCAGATGTTCAAGCATCTATACCCTCTATTCCAATAGATCTCTAACAAGTTATTGAAAGTCATTCCAAGGTATTAGGTGAGATTCCTAAAAATATTAAACCTATTTAGGAACATGAACATATCATTCACTTGCAACTAGTAAATGCACCACCTAACATTAAACCCTACACGTACCCATATGCACAAAAAAGTGTGAGATTGAAAAATTGGTTCAAGAAATTTTAGATGCATGCATGATTAAACCTATAAAATTCCTTACTTTGCACCACTGGTGATGGTTCAAAAAAATTAAGGTTCATGGGGTATGTGTCCATATTATAGAGAGCTCAATAAGATGACCATTAAATATAAGTTTCCAATTCCAGACAATTATTAATTATTAGATGAATTACAAGGTGCAAAATTCTATACCAAATTGGATCTTTGTTTTAGATATCATCAAATCATAATGGAAGTGTGTACAACTCCTATATTGGCCACCCCTATCTTCACAAAAAACTTTATTGTGGAATGTGATGTCTTGGGGAATGGAATTGGTACAATTTTAAAGAAAGAAGTAAGGCCCCTTGACTTTCAAATTTGCCAACTTAAATGAAAAAAGAATCAAACTAATTTATGAAAAGGAAATGTTTCACATACTGCATTCAATTAAGAATTAATGATGCCCTTACCTAATAAGAGGACTCCTCAATGTAAGAAAAAATCATGAAAGCCTTAAGTACTTACTAGAACAATGTTTATCGTCAAAATAAGAACAAAAGTGGGTTACAAAGATGTTAGGGTATGACTTCGAAATTATATACAAAAAGGAAAACATAATGTTATGGGTAGGTGGTTGATGCTTTTTCAAGTAAAGAAGATGAAACTGAGGGATTTCTTGTTTTCATTATGCATTCAAATTGGGTAGAAGAAGCAAGGATATAGGAAACAAGATCAAAATTCATGCAATATTATTGAACAACTACAAGAGGATGCCAATTCACTAGATAAATTTGCGTGGAAGGATTATTCACTATGGTACCAAGATCACCTATGTTTATGTAAATATCTCAACTCAAACAGAAGATCCTTTTGGAATTGAACACTTCTCCTATAGGAGGACATTTAGGGTTCCTAAAAACGTACCACGGGATCAAGAAGGATTTCTTCTGGAAAGGTCTTAAAACTGATGTGCAAAATTTTATGGCAGAATGTTTGGTTTGCAAACAAAACAAAGGAGAAACAACAAAGACACCAAGTATTTCAACCATTAGCCATACCAAGTCAACATTTGGAAGAAGTATCAATGGACTTTATCAAAGTTCTACCAAAGTCAAAAAGGAAATAATATCATCATGGTAGTGGTGGATCAAGTCACAAAGTATGCCCATTTCTGCTCTCTTTCTAGTCATCCTTTTAAAGCAAGTACAATGGCTACGACATTTATAGAAATAGTTCATAAGCTACATGGAACCCCCAAGATTATTGTAAGTGATAGAGATCCAATTTTCACTGCTATTTTTCAGAAGAAATTATTTTCTTGCTTGGGCACTCAGTTGGCTCACAAGTCCTCTTACCATCCTCAATCTTATTAGAAAACTGAGATTGTGAATAAACGCTTAGAAGGATTCTTTGATGCTTTGGTGATAATAAAAAAACGTAATGGGTCAAATGGTTTCCCTTAGCAGAATAGTGGTACAACACATCTTTCCATACTTCTTAAAAAATGTCACCATTTATGACACCTTGTGGGTATCATCCTCCTTCCATCACATCATTCTTGAAAGATAAATATAAGGTTCAAGAAATGGAGTATCACATAGTGGACCAACAAGAATTTCTCCAATTATTGAAGGATAACTTGGTTATAGCAAAAAATAGGATGAAACAAAAAGTAGATCAACATCCTAGAGAAAGGGAATTTGAAGTAGGAGATTGGGTAATTTTGAGGCTACAACCATATAAATAGATGCCCTTAAAGCAACGAAATAAGGATAACAAATTAGTGCCAAATTACTATGGCCCCTATAAGGTATTGTAAAGAACTGGAAGCATGGCTTATAAATTGGATTTAATGCCAACTTCACGTGTACATCCTATATACCATGTGTCTTGCCTAAAAAATGTAATTGGTGACAAGATTATAGTCCATATTATTTTCTGAATGATTGACGAAGAAGTAAAATTAATACTAGAACCTGAAACAATCATTGTGAAAATAATCAAGAAACTAAAAAATCGAGTAATTACTGAGTGTCTTGTCAAGTGGAAGAACTTGCCAATAGAAGAGGCAACATGGGAAGACAATTTCTTCATGTAGAAACATCCATAGATAATCAAGTGTCGAGGAAAACACTTAAATAAATTTTATATAAAATGAGAAATTAGTTGTTACATTGATCTGGACATATACTGCTCCCGGAAGACCACTTCCATGCCTCCTTGTGCATCCTTTTCTAGTCTATTTTTGTTCATTATAATTTCCTATTCTATGAGTATTGTAACTCCTTACAAACTTCCCAAGCAAGAAAATACAAAATCATAACATTCCAGAAATGTATAGGAGAGGTACACTATAAAGGGATCCAATTTCTCTCGCACGTCTGTTGATCGCATACTAAGTCATCACAATCTAGTCCCACTCCCTTATTAGCCATAATGTTTGCTTGTTTATTATTTTCTCAAAAAGTGAAGGAAGTTGATAGATTTGTAATCATTTACAATACATTTTAGGAGTTGATGAGTCTTGGTAACTTGATTCTTTCGATTCCTCATCAATTTACGTGCTTCCCCAATGACCATACTCGAGTCACCAAAGACCACCAATTCCTCAATGCCATCTTTCCTTACCAACTACAGGCCTTTAATTAATTCTAACCATTTTTCCCCATTATTAGTCTTCCTGTAGATTCCCCAAGCATACTCTTTCATCTTGATTCCTTAGAATTGAAGTAGACTCCCCCCATGCCTACCATCCTAGGGTTTCCTTTCGAGGCTCCCTCAAATAACAAAGAACTACAGCCAAGTTTCTTCCACCAGCTTTTGAAATCTTCAGAGCTCATTCTTATTTGTCAATATTGCAATATTGATTTTTTTGGGTTGAATCCATGGTAGATGGGGAGGGAGGACTAGAAAATCAGAGGCCCAAACTCTTTCTCCTGCTGTCAATGGTTCATTGTCGATGCTATGCATTCCCCTCATGGATAAAACTTCCACTGGAAGTGTCTTTGCAGCTGCTACAAGATTTCCTAGACTATTTTTTTTCCTCAAAGATCTCTTTATTTCTTGTTGTCCATATCTTCCAGGAGATATATCTTGGAAGAGCTTCCCAAGCCCTCACAAAATCCGGTTTTTTGGAAAGTGATATGTGATAGTAGTCCTTCCAGCAAGAAAAAAAGATCATTCCAGTTTGTTGGCAAAGTCAAATCGAAGTACAGATCTTTGTATGCTTGGTGTCATACCTCTCTGGAGAATTTACATTCTAAAAAAATATGTTCAAGAGATTCGTCTGATTCTTTGCAGAGAATACATCTCAAAGGAACTTCCATACCTCTTTTTCGTATGTTCTATGTTGTTAACATTTTGTTGTGAGCTAGTATCCAAAAGAGCACATTAATTTTAGGCATGTTGTCTTTATTCCAGATATTTTTCCACTTCTTGTCAATGTTGCAGCTGCTATGAATAATCTCCACTGCGTTGTAGCCTTCCTTTACCATGTAGCATCCTAATTTTCCCCATCCACTTTCATCTTTCAGCTCGTGGTGTACAGGAGTTGGCAACATCGAAATGAGTGCTTGCTAATATGGTTTGAGTTGGTCGATCTCCAGATGGAACCAACCAACCCATCTTCTGTTGGTTTTCCAGGCTGAGAGGTCTTGAAAGGTGAACATATTCATATTATCCAATTGTTATTTTAATTATGTGAATGCTTGCAATAAATTGGTAGGGGATGCGTTTCCACAATTTTCATTCCAGATTTTGATTTCCTTCCCATTTCCTGGTGTCCAATACAAACACTTATTTAATATATACACATAATTCTTACACAGCTCCCATTTCAGTGAACCTTTTCTGGCAATGTTGATCTTGTCCATGCATCTCTTTCTGGTTCCATTCAGATATTTTTTTTGCATAATTTCCTCCCACCACACTCTTTTTCCTGGTATGATTCTCCATAGGATTTTGGCTCCAAGAGATAAATTCATTTTGCTTGGATCTCTTATTCCACCTCCTCCGTAGATTTTTTTCCTGCAAACAGTTTCCCAATTCACCAAGTGAATTTTTTTTAAGTTATCTGATTTGCCTCGCCAAAGAAATCTTCTGATTTCTTTTGAAATTTCTTTCATTATTTTTTCGGGGTCTAGAGAGATCGAGCAGGTGTAAATTGGGTAGGAATAAATAATGGATTTGATAAGGATAAGATTTCTAGTCGGATTAAGCCACCTTTTCCCCCATGATTTAATTTTTCTCTTGATCTTGTCAATCATCCCTTGCCAGTCAGCAGCCCTTGTTTCCCTTTGAATATTGGGATCCCAAGGCAATTGAACGAATTACATGTTACGTTTCCTTCAAATCCAAGGGTGCTTTATATATTTTCCAACATTCCCGGGGGGCAGTTCCAACCGTATACTTTTGACTTGGTTGAGTTCACTTTTCCATCGGATGCTTTGAGGAAAGTAGATATAGCACATTTGAATCCCTTTGCAATTGTAGTAGATGATCCTCCTAACATAATGGTATCGTCTGCAAACTGCTCATGGTTGACAAATTTCACTCCTCTACCTATCTTCAAGCCTTTTAACTCACCAAACTCCTACAAACGTTGTAGCTTTATGCTCATAGATCATCCACCAGGAGGTAAAAGAATGGGGACATTAGGCATCCTTGTCAGAGTCCCCTGGCTGCCTGAAATAATTTGGTAGGTCTATCATTTACTAGTGGTGCAATCCATCGATTGCTTATACATGCTTTTACCCATCTTACAAATGTTTTATAAAATCCAAACTTGGACATGATTTCAAAGATAAAGAAATGATTTAATCTGTCGAATGCATTTTCCATGTCTAGTTTAATAGCCATACCTTGTTGCTTTCTTTCCATGTTGGAGTGTATAGATTCCTTAATGATAATAATATTGTCCAGCATCTGATGCCCCGCTACAAAACCTCCTTGTGAATCTGAGATGAGGCGTCCCATGATGCTTTTCATTCTAGTGGCCAAGATTTTCAATAGGATTTTATATGAAGTGAACAACATAATGAAATTGGCCTGAATCTATTAAGAGAAAGAGGACTCTTTTCTTTTGGAATTAACGCCAGAAAGGATGAGTTAGTGGCCCCACCGATCTTGTCTTTTTTCCTTGTCCAATTTAGCATTTTTTTAGATCTTCTTTTATTATATCCCACGCTGCTCTGTAAAATTTTATTGTAAATCCATCTAGCCCATGTGCTTTATCAGCATGGAGAGACTAGATTGCATTTATTAGCTCATATTCCATAATAGGTTTTGCAAGCTCTCTATTCTCTGCATATTTGATGAGCAAGGGTATACCCAGGAGGAGGTTCGCTTGTGCTTCCGGATCTGCCTCTCTAGTGTCCGCGTAGAGCTCTTGAAAATGAGTGCAAGAGTAATCCTTTAATTCTTCCTTCCCTGTTATCTTGTTTCCATAATTATCTTTCAAATCCTTTATGGCGTTGTAACTTTTCTAAACCTTGGTTTGCTTATGAAAGTAATCAAAGTTGTTGTATCCTCCTTTTAAGCACATTTGTCTAGATTTTATTCTCCATACCTCTTCTATCTGCCTTACAACGTTTAGAATTTTTATGTTCAGCTCTTTCTCCTGCTTCAGATACGTTGGATTCACCTTGTCCACTTCCATACTAGATTGTATTATGGTTAAATCACTTTGAATTTTGATCTTGTAATCGTTTGGATTATTAAAACCTTCTTTAACCCATCTCTTTAAGGAAGATCGCACTGATCTTAGTTTTGATTCCCAAATGTAGCTGGGCGATCCGTACTGTTGAAGGTTCTACTCCCTTTGAATTAAACTCATAATTTTATCATCATGCAACCAGATCGGGTTTAATCTCAAATAAATGGCCCCAAGATTGATTAGAGGGGATAAAATCATAGAAATTGGCTTGTGGTCTGAGACTGTTGAAGGGAGAGCGAGAGAGGTTGGTAGGAGGTATTTCAGCAAGAAGGTGGAGCTTACCAGATATCTAACCAGCCTTTCTGCTACATGTCCAATTCCAGTTCTTCTATTGCTCCATGTGTACTTTTTCATTCTTCAATGGAATGTCCATCAAATCTAGATCCGCCATCAAGTACTCCATCTTCTCACCAAAAGGGTCCCTGACCTTTGTTCCTCCACGTTTCTCAAATTGTGACTTTGTGGTATTGAAGTCTCCAACAATTATGAGATAATTTCCACTCAGATCCTCCTTTAGTATGTTGAGATCTTCCCAGAACGATGTCTTGTCCCTATATTGCGTTGGCCCATATACATTACATATGTATAAAGAAGTTAAGTCCTCCTTTTCTTGAATTTCTATCAATAGCCAATTATGACTTTCCCTAATTTATTTGACCAAAAAAATTCCCAATAGTATGGTGGCTATTCCCCCAGATGCTTCTCTGGAGCTTATGGATTTACCTTTGCTATTTTTCCAAAAAAGACATGAAAGTGCCATAGCCTCCACATCTGGAATTTTTGTTTCTTGGAGTAGCAGTATGTTTGGCCTCTCAGATTTGATTAGCTATTTTATTGCTTCTACTTTGCTTAAGCCTCCTAGACCCCTGCATTTCCAAGAGACGGTTTTCAATTTTTCTTTATTCATTGAGATCCTGCTCAGAATCTACCATTTGTTTTTTCCCCTCTTGTATTTTTAAGATACTGGATAAGTTTCGTTTCCTCGAGACTTATCTGTCTCCCTAGCTCTAACTCTCTTTCTGCTTATTGTTCTCTAAGGTATCTTTGCGACTTTCTTCCTCTGGTATTTGGTTGCAAGGATACTTCATGTGATTCCTGAGATCCTTGTGAAGGCGATCATTCTGGGGAGAAACCTTGCAGCGTGACTTTGCTATGTTTTACCATATCTGCCCAAGTACCCCCTGGTGTTGTAGACCATTCAAGAGCTTTTTCGTTCTTTTCATTTATGGGAGACAGAGGAGGCACACTCGTGGCTAGATGGATTTCTTATTCTTATGTTTCAGCTGATATTATTTTCAAGGGAGGTATTTCTCCCTCTTCCATGATCAGTTCCTGGAATTGGTTACTAGTCGAGACTTATTTTCCTTCTTTATACTTTTCCTTACTTATCTTTGGTTGCACCTCACTTGATACAAGAGGCATGTTTCTTCCCCTTTTTGTTTGCTGCCATTCTTCCTCTTGATTTTTTTCTGAGGTTTCTTGAACTACCTTTGGGAATTTTTTGACAAAATGATTGTACTTGTGGAACTTCTTGCATTTGAAAGGTAGTTGTTTGTAGTCTACCTTATGCATGTGTTCCTATCTGTCCATGTATAAGTTTATGGATTTTGGTAGGCCTTTCTCCAAATATAATTCTATGCAAATCCTTGCATAGGAAAACAAAGGGCCCTTTGGTTCCACATTGTCAATGTAATTTCCAAGAGAGTTCCCTATTGCTTGTAGAGTTTCACCATTACAGCAGTGCAAGGGAAGATGTGGGAGGCGAACCCAAACTAGGACCGTCGATGGCACATCCTTTTATGGGTAAAATGATAGGCTCCAATGGTTTAGATATAATCCACGAGGACCCATGAAGCAGGGGTTTATCCTAAAGATGAGATCTCTTTCAACTTTTTTTTCGAACAAGAAGGTAAAAAAACCCTTTTCTCAGAAATAATGCTGCAGACCCCCAGATATCAAGGGTATCTAGTTTTTTTTTATCCATACGTCCATAGTTTTTGGCGAAGGCCAAATTCTTGAGGAGCGGATGCACGCTTCACAAAGTTCACATCGCTAGATTCTAGGGCGGACAAAGGTGGGGAAGATGTGGTAGCCAACAAAGCCTTGAAGGATTCATCTAAAATTATTTGACACTCCTATGGACTTAGATCCGGGGGTGGATCCATTCTAGAATCTTCCTTGGAAGAGGGACGATCTCCCGAAACCAACTCAGTTGACCCCGATTTCAATCAAGATGCAGATCTATCTAATATTTGCAAATTCCAGCTGTGTGAAGCAGTACTTCCCGATCACCAACCTTTGTAGAGTGTGGCAATAGTTGAACAGATCTCCTCGCAAATCGTTGATCGTTGGAGGATGGTCTCCATGCATATCATTGATTGCATATTTTCAGGCGGTACGTTGATCGTTCTCGTCTGGTTTGTTGGTCTCTGCATGCATTCTCCCAGGATGCGTTTAAACTAGGAATGGGGAAGGGCGTGTTAAGCCCTATATATTGTGAAATTAGATCATATTAGTATTATATTTATTGGTCGGCTAGGACCCTAATTGTAATTTATGTAGGATCTAGATTTATAAGTGGACCCTTTAGCTCCTATATACATACCAAGATATCTAGTTTGTAATCATCTCATCTTGTCTTGTGTAGTTAGTACATTGTATAAGGGGGTTTCCCTCTTGAAGGTGTTTGTTATTAATCTATTTTCTTCATTATTAAGGTGAGAATTACTCTTTCTTAATTATTTTATGCTCTTTTGGGGAAGTTGTTGCATAACACCTTCCCTATTGCTCTATTCTTTAACAACATGACCTTCCTTTTTAGGATTCCCATTGGTTGTACCTACATATCTCCTTTTGGTTCCACCTGAACCAAATCCCAATCAATAAAGTGGTTAGGATCATGCACATAATTTTTTTAACAATGATACATGAAACACATTATGAAATTTTATGCAAGCATGCAATGCAATAGGTCCTATGCTAGCTAAAATATCAAATGACTTGCAATATCTAGTTCCTAGCTTGGGGAAAATCCCTACCTTCAAGGAGCTCTTCTTTGATCGAATTTTCAAGTATACATGCTCCCAACCTTGAACTCTTTTGATATTCTATCTTTGTCTACATAACTCTTTTTATCATCATGTGTTATTTTTATTTTTTCTGATCTTAATCATTTTCTCTTCAATTTATTTAAGAAACTCTAGTCCAATTACTACTCTATTGGTTGGATTATCCCTATTAACTGCAACAATTCACTTTCTACCATGCAAAGCTTCAAATGCACTCATCTTCAAAGAAGCATGGTATCTGTTATTAAATGCGAACTTTATTGAATACAAACAATCTTCCCACTTACATGGTTTTTCCATCACATACATTTTTAACATATATTCAATGACTTGATTCACTCTCTCAATCTAATATTCATTTGTCTATAAATGATATGTTGTACTTAAATTCATGTTTGTTCCAAATCCTTGGAATATACCTTTCCAAAATTTTGAAGTAAACTTTAGGTATATGTTTGATACAATTTCCTTAGGTATCCCATGCAACCTGACAATATCTTTCATGTAAATTTATGCTATATTATTGAACTTATGAGTTGACTTGATTGGAATGAATTGATAATTTTTTTTCAACTTGTCCACCATTACATGAAGGAATTATGTTTCCATGGTTTTCTTGGGAAACTTAGTGATAGAATCAATGGTTACAACTTCCCATTTCCACTTTGATATTGGCAATGGTTGTAGCAATATTGTTAGATAGTTGTTCTCAACCTTTACCTTTTTAAATTCCATACACTTGGCCATATAATCAACAATGTATTTCTTCATTCTTGAACAAAAAGTGTTGACTTATTACTTCTACAATTGTCTTTCTCCATTCCTTAGGTATCCTGCAACCTGGCAATATCTTTCATGTAAATTTATGCAATATCAATGAACTTATGAGTTGACTTGATTGGAATAAATTGAGAATTTGTTTTCAACTTGTCCACCACTACATGGAGGAATTATGTTGCCTTGGTTTCCTTTGAACTTAGTGATAGAATCAATAGTTACAACTTCCCATTTCCACTCTGATATTGGAAATGGTTGTAGCAATACTGCTAGATGGTTGTTCTCAGCCTTTACCTTTTTACATTCCATACACTTGGCCATATACTCAAAAATGTCTTTCTTCATTCCTGACCAAAAGTGTTCACTTACAATTGTCTTTGGGTATCTAAGATTCCATCATATGCAACCTTATGCATCTCACACATTACAAGTTTCCTAATTCACCAAATTTAGGAACATAAACTTTATTGTTAAACATAAGAATTCCATCCTCTCCCAACTTGTAACCTTCATATCTATGTGATACATTTTCCTATTGTAATCCTTATTTTACTTGAAGGTAATGTTCATAAAATTTAACATCTTCAAGAATTACGCTTCTTAAATATAATTTCCACATGCTAATGGTTTTAGCATGCATTGCATATACTCTTATGTTTGTTGCATCAATAAATTTTTTCTCCTTATAACCTTTAATATAATTCATATTGAAATCAATCTCACAAAGAAATTATACCATCTTGTCTACTTGGTGTTCAAATTTTGTTTATCAAATAAATAGTTCAACGTACTATTATTTGTCTCTGCATCTTCAATGCACGCACAATGACAACAAGCTCTAAGTCATTTGTGACATACTTACTCTCATGCAATTTAAGAGTTTTGAATTCATAACAAATCACATAACCATTTTGTGTAAGGACTCCAGAAATTTCTTCTTTGCAAGCATCCGTACATACCACAAAATATCCATTTGGATCAACAATCTTGAGAATTGGTACACTAGTGAGCAATTTCTTTAACTGCAGAAAACTTTCCTCGCATTGTGGTATCCATTCAAATTTGAATCATTTCTTCTATAATGAGGTAATTGTATGTGCAACTTTGGAGAATCTTTATATAAATATTATGTGGTATCCAACAAGTCTCATGAATGACCTTACTTTTAATACATTTCTAGATGTATTCCATCCCACAATATCTTTAATACTCTCTAGATCTACTGTTGTTCATTCTTCAAATACGATGTGTCTCAAATAATGAATTTACTTATGATAAAATTAACATTTACTTAACTTAGCATAAAGTTAATGCTCTCTTAGAACATGTACTTACTTCAAGTTCTCTTCATATTCCTTTGATTTTGAGTAAATACAAATGTCATCAAGGATTATCTAAGTATTTCCTATTGAATCCATTCATCAAACACATACAATTATGGTAACCACATCTCAAATCTATCTTCAAGAAGATATTTTCTCCTCTTAGTTGATCAAACAAATCATCTTTTCTGGGTAGAGGATATTTATTCCTCACAGTGATCTTGTTCAACTCTTTGAAATTAATGCATAGCCTTAGAGTTACAACTTTATTTTTCTACAAAAGGTATAGGTGATTCTAAAGGAGATACACTTTGGCTCATGTACCATTTCTTCAACAACTATTCCAATTTCATATGCATCTATTTTAATTTAGATGTACTCATTCTATATGGAAATTTGGAAATTAAGGCATCTCTAGGCACCAAATTAATAGAGAAATCAATGCCTCCTTTTGGTTGCCATCCTAGTATTTCTTTGAACATGTATACAAACTTTTGTAACACTCGAAAGTCCTCCAAGGTTGAGATTTTACATTTATCTAGCTCTTCCACATGAGCTGCATACAACTAAGACCTTTTCTAAATCATCTCTTGAACATTGAAGATGAAATTTCCCTGATAGAAATAATCCTTGGAATTCCTTTGACTATATTTAACTCTCCTTCTTTGTCAAGACAAGCAAATGACTTGTGATGAAAATATAATACCATATGATGTGCGTCTAACCAATCCATACCAATATGAATATCATATAAAGTGGTATTATGTTCAAATATACAAAAATATTGAGTCCATCCATATCTAATGGACAATCCTTTACTAACTCATTGATTTTTATTTTTGTTCCAATAACCAATTGAACCGTCCATAATTTAGCATGCTTATGTGTCTTCATATGAAATATTTCAACCAAATTATGACCAATATAACTATTACTTGCTCATATATCATTTAAAATGACAGTAGGTTGATTGACAATCTTACCTTCAACCTCATTCATGTCAGATTGATGATATGTCTATTGATTGTCCAAGGTTGCATAGATTCTGGGAATGTTTTTGGGCACGTCTTTTATGGTACTTAATCTTGTATTTTGAGCACAATCCTTATTCTTTTTTCCCTTTAGAGACACTTTCTATTCAAATGGTCTCCTTTACATCCCCAACATTTGATTTTCTACCTTGTTTATTTTTCTCAAAGACTTTGCCATCTTGGGTCCATTATGAGTTGGATTACTTTGCTGATATGAATTTGGCTTGTTCTTGAAGAAAGGAGGTTTAAATATTTTCTTCGTTGGATCTTGATTGTATTTCTTCTTATCTCTCTAATACTTTTGAAAAGATGCCCCTCCTTTGTTTTGGTCATACATGTATTTGGATTTCTGGATTGTTTCTTTAAGAGTCTTGAGCTCACCAAACTAAATCTTATCTTGGTAAAATGCATGCAACCCACTTAGGAACCTATATATATTTACCTTATCATCTTTAATAAACCCCAACATATCTCAATAATTCTAAAAAATTCCTCTCATACTCTTCCATGCGCCTATTTCACATCTTGATTTCAAAGAACTTTTTCATCTTCTTGTCATAGTAATGTTTAGATAGGTACTTCTACTAAAAGTACTTTTTGAACTGGTTCCACAAAATCCTCTTTTCATTAATATGTGTTACTTGAATTTGATGATCCCACCAAATTGAATCCTTTCCTTACAATTTGTAAATTGCAATTATGGCTTCCATATTAGAGAAATAGTAATGCAATTCGAGATACTTCCGCATCCACAATAATCCATCTTCAATATATTCTCCCTTCTTCTTTTTTACCATAAAAAATGGGTGGCTTAATGTTTCTAATCTTCCCTTGTAGCTCTTATCACAAGTCTTATTTTATGATGTTTAATGGGGGATGCTTGTAGACTACTCCATGATTCTTTAGAGGGGTATGACTTCTTGGATGAAGGAGATGGTGAGTAGTGATGTTTATGAATCCTTACAACACTTCTAGAATGCCTAGATATTCCATGGGATCTCCTCCTTGATTTTTCATTCCTGTGTTCCTCATGAAATGAACGTGATCCAATTTGAATTTTTCCTTGCAATAGATTTAATATTTGTATCATCTAAGCATTGATTTGATTTTGCTACTCCAAAAACATTAGCATTCTTTCACTATCAATGTAATACCTTATGTGTTAAGCCCCACACGTATATAAGTTTTAATTGTTTATTATTATGGCACAAGGTGCTAGAACAAGGGTCTTTAAGTACCTAGAGAAGTTATTATTATTTTGTAAATAATTAATTAATGAAAACAACTGGCACATCAAGGACCACTAAAATAGTATGGGAGGCCTAGATCCATAATGTGAGGGGGAATGGGGACATTCCTTGCACTTTAGAACTTGTTTGGTTGATATTGGTCCATATTTATGCCTTGGTGGATTTATTAGTTGATGATCACCCAAAATTTGTGCAATGGACCGAAATTTTGATTATTTTAATCTATGTTGGTATTATTGAACCTAATTCATGATTTAGTGGGCCTCCTTGGTGTTTGGGTGGGTGACACTTGTTGATTGAGCCCTTTGGTGGTTGTGTAACTCTTTTGTGGAGGTTACACTTGGTTTTGTAACTCCCATTTGCACAAGTCTTCCCTCATTGGCTATTTTTAAACTTGACACCTCAAAATTTGTGTAAATACTTATCTAACTCCTTGTGTAAATACTTGTGTAAATATTGTGTAAATACTTGTGTAAATACTTGTGTAACCCCCCTTTCCTATTTTGGGAAGATTCCTTGGCTTGTGTGATACCTCACCTCACTAATTTTGATTCCTCTTCATGGATGATGTGTCCACATGTGATTTTGAGTTGTGTGGAGTGGCTTGGAGTCATTCTCCTTGAAATTTGAATTGCTTGGGTTGGATTAGATTTAACCTCTTGTGGTTGAGTTACCCCCCTTGGATTCACTCAAGTTGGCTTACCTTGGTTTAGTTTGACCCCATTGAGTTAGATACATGTTTGATATCATTGGTTGGGGGTTGTTGTTAAGGGTTCTATTTGGATTGTTGATTATGTTGGTTATTCTTGGTTGTTCATACCTTTGGTGGTGAGATATTAGTAAGCTTGTGAGCTTAGGAAACCATGTATGCTATGATATGTGAATGAAATTTGTGCTAGAATCACTGTGATATTGTATGGTTTTTTCAGTAATCCCATAAAACTCTGGCGTAGTTCATATGTGTCCACTACTTCGATCTATCTTGTACTTGCACATAAATCCTGATGGTGAATGCCAATGTCCACTACTACCATTGCACGTGGTAGTGGGGTGGAAGAGGAAGTATGTGGTGAGGAATAGACTTTTGGATTCTAAAACTAATACTTGAGATATTCTTGAGTGCAACTCTATTGTGTATCTATGGACTCAACTCGAGGGTGTCCTTTCAAAGTGAGATTTGGCATGGCAGTGCCAAAGGCTAGGTGGAACGTGGTCTGGATGATGCCAGTTGTGCATTAATAAGATACGTGATTTATATAATGTTTATATAATTTATTTGGATCCCATATGATTTATTTATGGATGAACATGAAATGTTTGATGAAACATATGAGTTATTTGTGGAATAAATTTCTCATAGAAATCAATCTATTTATGTAAGTAAATTTTATGAAGGAACCGAAAACTAGTTTTTGGGATTTTGTGCATAAATTGTTTGAGGAATAATTCTTTGGTACATCTGCTACAGAACTAATATTTCTACCCATGTTCATTATTTAGTTTTTATTTTTATGTTACAATCACCTCGGAATGGTTTAAGACACTTCTCTTTAGTGCTTCTACATTTTATTCAAAAACTAGTTCTTCGATTGGACTGCTTGGCATAGTTTGGAGACTTGACACATGAAGTGTTCGTAAAAATTATTCAGTGTTATTTAATGATGATGTATTATAAATTTAATTTAAATTTGTGTGATAATGTGAGTGTGAATCTTCTGGATAGTGTTTGGGAAATGTATACCGAAATTCTAGATCAAATTTCAATTTCTAGCTCTATCAATGGAATGGTTTTGAGTAGATTTGTGACTTTGCATATGAATGACGAAATGTTTGAATGATATAAAACTATATTATTATTTATAAAAATATGTTATTTAGAGTTGGAATTACATTTGAATGATTCTATGAGTTGTGGATTTAATTATTCTAGCAATTCCTAAAATTACTAGTCAATTTAGATGGGTAGAATTAGCTAGTTTTGTGGGTTATTTAATGGATTGTATATGGGTGGAAAGATACATAGTTTTGAATATAGGTGACCACTGCTAAACTTTCCATGAGCTATAATAGTAATATGTTTCTTTTTATTTGACATTTGGAAAGTTAAATTGGAAACTAGGTACATTTCAGTGAAATTGGTAACTAGTTTTTGGATTTGAATCTTTGTTTTTGGTCAAATATGAATGTACAATCATATTCTATGTTCTTGGTACTTTATTTGTGATGTATAATTCTATTTTACAGATCTGTATCTTCACCTACGTGTTCCTCAGAACTCAGTATGATTGGTTTGATTGAATTCCTGACAATGTTTATTAACTAGTTGTACTGATTAAATTTGAAATATTCTTCACTTATGTACTCGGATATTATATGAAAAAGTAATTTTATTTTATGTACATGCATGCTTAAACATGTGTATAATGGTTGTATGTTCACTTTTTGGTTCATTGGCATGGTTGAGTGTCGAATTTGTGCAAGACTAGTTGTTAGTATTGAACAACTAGTTAACCAGTTCTTGTGGAATCATTTTCATAATTACTATGTTTAATTAATTGGAAAATGGTAATTAGTCCTGATTTACATGTTATTAGGTGTTGATTATCCATTGAACTTGATAAACAGTGGTCAATTGTGCGCTAAGTGCCATTAAGTATTGTAATTGGAACACTGATTACTAGTTAATCATGATTAAGAGTAAATGTCCTTTAGAGGTGGATTTATGTATGAATTGCCTTGAGATGGATATGTGATGTTGCTAGAAGTCGTTATTAATCATTCCAAACCCTTGGATCAATCGTTGGAATAGTTGTTGAATTTATCTTAATTTATTGGTAATTAAAGGGGCTTTATTGTGATTAAATCTTGAAAAATGAAATTTAATATTTGTTTAACTAATATGTTCAGCTAAAATTATCTAATTAGCTTGAGAAAGCTAATGATATGTCCCTCGGCTCCTTTGATATACCATGGGACACTACAATCAACTATGCACACTCATCTTCAAACTCTTCATTTTTTCTACTAGTCCTAAAGGTTAAAACTTCCTCTATGCCTATTAAATTCAGTCTCTTCATTTTCAACACTAATATTTAGATCTATGATTTCTTCTTCATTGTTGTAAAGAACATGTCCCTCTTCCATTTTCCTTATTTATGAATTTTTTGCTATTTTAATTATATCGAATGTAACCATGTATTTTCAAAGTGTTCATACAAGTAAATTTGTTAGCTAGACTTTATTTCCAAGATTTTATTTCTCATATATAAAAACATTTTGGAAACTACCCATTCAACTATTTTGTGAAATAAGGGCTACATACTATTTTCTGTCCAATTTTGGAAAGATTCGAAGCACGTCTTCAAGATATAGCTATTTATATTTATTCACCTATTTATTATATTTCTGATGACTGTAATCATACTTAGTTTTGGACATAGAGATGAAAATTAAAACCCTCCAAAGTTATAAAATTTTGCCCAATTCTGCACTTTTCTTGTACGTGCACTTAATCTCAGTAACCAACTTCTGCCACCTATAGAAGAAAATTTGGAAAGAACCAAGATTGTGTATCAAAAGTTAATATCACATATGATAGTGAGTACTCAACAACTTCCAAATCATTGATTTGATGCTCTGGTCAATTTTAACATAATCATGGAATAGTCTACTTTGTCCTTTTTAAATTTCTTGCATACTTGAATTTTTTGTAAAAATGATTGTCACAATCACAGAAAAATTGTAAGAAATTCACTTGAAAAAGATTGTTCAGAATGTTGAGAAGGTAAAATGTTGACTAACTATTTTTTTTTCCAATTTAGACATCTTGAGTCACTTTTATCTTCGCTAAGTTTTTAAAAATCGCCAAAAAGTCTTTCAAAATAGTGCATTTTGGTTTATTTATGCACCTTTGCTTCAACCCCTTGTGATTTTGCAAATACTCAACTGGGTATCGTTGTGGCTAGGCACAATTTGTACTGTCCAATTTTCATCATCAATAGGGCCCTTGTCAAAGAGTAGGGTTTGGGTCTTCAAAAGTCACCAATCATCCATTTATAAAAGATATATAGCTAAACAAGTCAACGCTTCTCTCTGGTGTAATTTTATTCTTTGTTGTTACATACTCAGCATTAAAAAAATTCAAATTTTGGCTTAATCAACTCTTGTTATGGCCAAATGATGATGATGATGATGATGATGATGGTTAACGTCCACTAAGACCATAATTTGGTCTATCGGACCTAAAGAAACCAATTAACTATTTTGTTTTAAAATTGTATTCCTATGCTCAAAGAGCTTGGTGAGAAGCGTCCCGAGCTCACTATAATTTTGACAAGTTAAAAGGCTAGGAAGGTTGGTATTGCAACAAAGATTATGAAACTAAGGTCTAATGTGGGTGTATGCAGGACACTCTAAGAGGAAGTGATTTTCATCTTCAATGTTCCTATTCTCACAGAGACGATAGATCCTTTCCACCCATGGTGTTCTAGGAACAGTCCAACAGCCTGTTTCACCATGGAGCTCATGAGAGTTCGTTCTTATCTTGGCTATATTGGTTTTTTTATTTGAATTGGTTAAAACAAAGATATACCTTTGATCTTCTAGAGTAGGGTTGATGACCTCCTTATAATATCTTAATTTTCTTTAGCCTCTAAATCTTTCTCACACCACAGTTTCTCTTTAAACTTAGAAGTAACAATATTTTTGATGTTATTAATATTTTGCAATGCAATATTTTCGTCGATCTCCTAGTTGTTTAACCAGGCTCTAGTAACTTTATACCAACCTCGCTTGAGCCTTAGGTATTTTTTGCTGGAATTAAAAGCTATCTTAGGAAGTCTATGGTCTCCCATTGATTTTGTGCTTGTACAACAGGAGCCTAGTCATAGCTAGGCTCTTGATAGGGGAAAGACCCACTTCTATAAGGAGAATAGGATAAGGTGTATTGCTTTTAATTTTGAGGTTATACGTTATAAAACGCTTCTGGAATTGCTCAATATTTCTCCAAGATTCTCTAGAGATGCTGCAACCTCAAACCTCACACCCATAAAAGATAACATGAGTGACTAAAGTTTGAAAGAGGATCTTCTTTTCTTCCCACATCACAAGGTTTGCTGCTTTACAATTATTTTCAAGACCAAAGTAAGCTTTCCACCCTACATTAATCATTTTCTCAATGCTATAGTTCCAGTTGAGCTTGTAATGAATATCAATTCCTAGGTATTTGTAAGAAGACACTTCCTCCAAGTTGCTATTGTCATACACAAAATTAGCGTAAGTGTCCTTCCTAGATTTGATAATCATAACTTTTGTTTTGTCAGTGTTGACAGTCATACCCATGGTAGAGCATAAATCCTTAAGAGCTCGTAGTTTCTTATCAAGATCAGATGGAAACCTTGCCAGAAGAACAATATCGTCAGCATATAGAAGAAGGATGATGACTATTCCAGCTAAGAACGTGCCAGCACTATCTTCTTCTTCTAAGAAACCTTCTAGCTTATCGATGTAAATTCCAAATAGGGTAGGGGAGAGGGGGCAACCTTGTTTAACTCCGATATTACACTTAATATCTCTCGACCACCCCTCGTTGCTCTTAAATTTAGCGATTACATTCTCGTATAACCTTATTGTGGCAACTCTCAACTCGAAAGGAACCTTTAGATCTTCTAATCTATTACATAGGTTATTTCTATCTATCGTATCGAAATCCTTTCTAAAGTCCACAAAGCAACAAAAGAGATTGGATTTATCATTACGACACTCCTCCACAATGATCCTAAGTGTAATGAGGTGGTCCGTTGTTGAGTGTTGCCTTCTAAAACCCGCTTGGCCTTTAGCCCGCTTACCTACACTTTCAAGCCATCTACTGATCTTCTTTTCTGGAATAATACCATATAACTTAGCTAAGAAGGGGCTAATCATAATTGTCCAATAATTAGAGGGATTGTTTGTATCCCCACTTTTAAAAATAGGGATAATGAGGCTTTGAGTCCAATGATTAGGGAACCCTTTCTTGACTGCTTGAGGGATGAGGACAGGACCTCCAATTTTTAAGATTTCTGCCTGGTAACCTTCAATGTCCTTAGCTTTTCCATTTGCCAGACGCTTAACCCCAAAATCTATGTTTTCTAATGAGAAAACTTCTATTGTTGTGAGCAGGGTTTCAAAGTTGTCTATGACATTCAGAGATTAATAAATCTTTTTAAGATAGGAATTCCAGTCATGTAAAGCAGTTCTATTATTATATTTAGTTTTTCTAGTTAGAATTTGTCTCCAGAATTTCTTGGGAGCCACCTTAGAGAGGTGTAAGAGATTTTCTTGTCTTTTATGAATATACTGTATTTTTTTATTTTTAGTTATTGCTTTGTATATTTTTATCTTATCAATTTTAAGAGACTCGTCATGAGCTTCCTTAATTTCTCTCCTCGCATTTTTACAATATTTATCATACAAAGGGTTGGCTTTCCTATTTCTTTTATTACTTGAGACTTCAATTGAGAACTTGTTAATAGAATGTGAGAGGGTTGTCATAAAATTATGATAGAGGTCTTCTATGTTGTTTATACTTGATAAAGGAAGAAAATTAATTTTTAAATCATTTAGGAAAAGATCATTTTTTATTTCTATCAAAGATCGAGTTCTTTTGGCTATAAGGATTGTCTTCTATGGGATCTCTATGTATGACAAAATTGAGAGTTATAATTAAGGGTCTATGATCTGAGTCAGGCTCGTGGTCCTCTAAGATGTCAAAATTTATTATTTCATTGTATAAAGGGATATCAGAAATAACATAATCTACCACGTTGCTACCAAGCCCATGGATACAGGTCATCTGGTTAGAATTGGACCACTTCTTTAGGCTGTTGCAACTTATGAGATATTGAGCACTACAAAGCTTGAGTATCTCAGACCCAAACAAATTTTCCCCTAGATCTTTAGAACTTCTGTTGTACCTACTAGCTAGAGTAAGGTCTTCGTCTAACCAAAGAGGATTAGGGTTGGAATAATTGCTTAGGAGAATAGCTTGTTTGCTTGAAGTACAGACATTAAAGTCACCCATTAAGAGGATATTACCTTCATTCCTTAGGCTAGAAATATCATTCTCTAAACCATGGTAAGGACAATTTTTATCTAAATTGTTTTTCTTATAGAAGTTATAATTAATAGGGGCAGAATAACATATTGCTATGTAGGTTTTTATTATTATTAATGTCAGTATATCTATCCAAGTATATTGGTTGTGAGGGTTTTTTTTATAAAGCCTAGCATGGGGGGAGATGTTCTTCGTAATGTAACAAGCTATACCCCCAATGCCTCTACAATAGGATCGTTTGTTCCAGATTAACCAAAGCACAAATCCATCTATGTTAGGGACCTTAGATTCTTCATTCTCCCAAGTTTCTACTAACAATATAATATCAACTTAATTCGAGATCCAACTTAATTTAGGGACTTTGTTCCATCGGAAGCCCTAACAATTCCAAGAAAGAATCCAGAGCATGTTGAATTGCTATTTATTACTATATTTTTGGTTTCTGTCTCAAATAACGGCTTTTATGTTTCTGATTATTACTCATTTTCCTTCCTGCCTAGCTTCTTTTACCTTTTGAACCTCCTTTCTTAATTCTGCTTGATCTTCTGGAATGAAATCTTCATTTATAAATATTCCCATTCCTTTTAGACTTGAGGTTTTACTAAGAATGCCATATTTATGTTCAGCAGAGCTCACCTTTATCCATATCAACCTTTCTTTGTTATCAGTTAATTTCCCCAACCTTGTTGCTTCTGTGAGACATGTTGTTTCAATTTGTAATCTATTATGTAATTCTCTCTAGGCTATGGCTAATGTATCATTGTCTACCTCCTCTTTCAAACCAAAGATTACAAGGTTCAAGGCCCTTTTGTTACGCTCATGGTCTAATTCTATCAATTTTTTCATTTCCTCTTTAATGGGTTTGATGTCTAATTTACTTGCCTCACTATTTTGGGTGAGATTGTTATCAATTTTTGCTTCTAATTCTTTAATTATGTCCTTCATTTTAATACTTTCTAAAGTTTCATCATCTCCTTGTTGGGATGTTTGGTTCTTATCTTGGCTTTGTTTTTCTATTACCTGTAATCTAATCTCCATTGTCTCAATTTTATTCTCCATTAGTTTTATTTTATTTTCTATTTGTTTTTGGATCTTGTCTTCAAGAGATGTAAATTTATTTTCCAGCATGGCTTCTAACTTTGTTTGTAACTTAACTTCTCTTTCTTCTCTACGCTTCTCTAAAGACTCTATATAATCATAAAGACTGTTTAGAGTAACTGTGTTAGGTATACCTTTGACAATCTTTGGTACATGCGGTGAATTATTCATACTTGTGAAACAAAAAGAAATATATGAGCAGTAAATATGTATTAGAAAGAAAAAAGATAAGGAATGTGTGCACCTGATATAGCCATTTCAGATCCCCTTCCAACCCTTGCTCCTCGGACAACAAAAGACAGAAAGCACGGTCAAATTGTATCTCAGGTTCAAATCGTCGAATCTCTACGTAGGTTCAAAAATGCAGATCTCTCTGCATGTGTTCAAAACGCAAATATCTCCAGATGTGTTCAAAACATAGATCTCTCTACGGGTTGTATGGCAGATCTACACTTATGAAATCGTCAGATCGTGAGATCTGTATGAAATCAATTCGAGCCTATGTAAGATGAAATCATGAGCCTATATGAGATCACAGAGAGGAATTAGATTGAGCTCTCGTATAAATTAAAAGCTCTCCGCAGGTTGTATCATAGATTTACACTTGTGAAGCTCGTGAGATCTGTCTGTAGGTTCAATTGTGAAATCGTCAGATCATGAGATCTGTATGTATCATCTCCAGGGATGATTTTAGGGGCGAATTATAGCCCAATGGCGAATTTTAAGGGTTACCGAAAAGAAAGTGGGTGAATTTTTATATTAAAATGTTATTATTTTATTTAATATATTCGCCCATTATTTATTTTGTATATAGCTATGCCAAGGTAAATCGCATTCATCCCGATTTAGGGAAAATCTAGAAAAGGAATATTAGCCCCGACGAAATTATTTATTTTTTCCCACATTCGCCTGAATTTTTCTGTCTGTGAGGAGATATTTGCCCAAATTCGCCCAATTTTTTCCGATTGGGAGGAGAAATGAAGATTGTTCGCCGGATTTATGGATAATAGTTTGAAAAATTGGTATTTTGCCCAGGATTTATGGATAATATGATTAAAAATTTGCTATTTCGATGGGATTTATGAATATTTCTGTAAACTGGTATTACTTCCACCTCGATTGGGGTAAATTGGACATAGTTCGTCCTGGATTTGGATTTGTGGACAATTATTTGAGTAAAATGTGTATATTTAATCAATTGGGGAAGTTTTTTCACTGGATTTGGTCCATAAATTTAGTCAAGTGAGGAATTTTTTTACCTATATAATGGTGCAAGAGTCAGGACTCAGCCTCAACATCAAGCTTGATTTCTATTGCAAATCGGTCTTTACAGTGGCTGAGTGGATTCGTGGGAAGCAATTTCAGAAAGTTTCTTCTATCTGCACTATGCAGGATTTTTACAGGTTAGTTTCTTGAATCTTCTTCTATTTGCAGGCTTTTTATAGGTTAGTTGCTGTGAGCACTCAACCTTGTTGCTAGACCACGGCTTGATGGGATTTTCCAAATTGGAATCTGGATATTATTCTTTGGCACTCTGTTGGTTTTAACTTTTATTTTGGGTGTAAGTTATAGTAATCAAGAGCCATGGAGCTCATTAGCAATTATTTTCCAGGGCACATGGTACAGATTCATAGATTTCTTCACTTTTCCTTCTATTTTTCTTTTCAAGAATATTCACTTTTCAATCCCATGATTTATTCAAAGGACCAATGACACCTCCCATTACAACTGAAAAACCATAAGATTTTTTTCCACCTCGGGAGTCGGGGTTTTGTACCCACCAGCGATATATATCATACATTGCAATGTGCATCTCCTGGATGATCGAAGTCGTGACTCGTCCCTTGTTCTGTTTTTAGAAGGAACAAGGATTTTTTTCCAACTCGGGAGTCGGGGTTTTGTACCCACCAGCAATATATATCATACATTTTTATCTCCTGTATGATCAAAGTCGTGACTCATCCCTTGTTCTGTTTTGAGAAGGAACAAGGAGAAGCAGAAGAAAGTAAGATCAGTATTTGACTCAGGGAAATCCAGTCTTGTTTCCTTGGTCTTTGATCTACTTACATTACAATTGACCAAGTGGACCCACTTCAGTTGATTTGATTGATTCAGTTCCAAGCTTCGTAAATGGGATGGAGTAGCTCGCTCATAAATAGTAGTTTTTCTCATTAAGATATGAAACAATGTCACCCTAGGGGGAAGATATCAGTGGTAAGGAGTCCCATAGGAAGACATCATAAATATATAGAGCTTCAAATCTGTTTTGGATTCATGTTTACCATGCCCAGTTAATTTGATGCATTTGTTATATGTTCTTTTTTTTTTATAAGTCTAGGTAGTATGGGATATATGGTGTTGTAAGCAAAAAGACTTTCTATTATATATGCTTATTAATTTGGATTTTTCCCTACTTTTCCATTACGTGAAAATGATGGACAAGCTAACAGAGGAACAGATCTCTGAGTTCAAGGAGGCTTTCAGTTTGTTTGGAAGTCCTCCAATAGGCCATTTATGCACTATGTCTACCCATTGATTTGTGGGTGGTAGCTTGAAATCATCAATATATTGGTGACTGGTCCCAAAAATCTTAAACAACTATGTTCAAACCTCTTGGTGAACCTTGTGTCCATGTCCAACACAATACTCAATGGAAAACCCCAATACTTACAACATTTTTGAACAACTTCGCAACTTTTTCCACAACACAAGGTATCTTCATTGGCATGAAGATGGAATACTAGGAAAATATGTCCCCAACCACAACGATTCCAGTGTACCCTTGCAAATATGACATATGGGTGATGAAATCCATAAAAACGCTTTCCTAAGGTCTCTTAGACACAACAAAGTTTGTAATGGGCCAGCCTTCATTCATATATCTTCCTTGTCTTGTTTGTACAGAAGACAAGTCATGGCATACTATTCTACATCCTTGTGCATCTACTCATAATGGTATCCTCTCTCCAACAATGCCATCATTATTGATTGTCACTAGGTGGCTATCCCAAGGCAAATCATGGCATTCATTTAAGAGCTCCTTACTGATATTTGATGACTTAGATATATAGATGTGGTTTCCAAAGTACAGAAGTTGTTTGTCTACCCAAAACTTCCTTACATTACCCTCATTCACCTGCTTCATGATGTTTATCATTGATGGGTCTCAATGCAATCCATCCATGATCTACACATGCAAGTCAGTAAAAATGTTGGCACCGGCAACTCGTCTTCCTCTAAGGATGTGAGTTGTGCCTGTTTTCTCAAGGCATCAAAATTTGCATTAAGTTTGTTGATACTATATGGTCATGTTGAATTCTTATACCAAGAAGTATTGCCACCTTTCTTACTTAGGTAATTGTTTTAGTTGTGTCACAATGTAGCTTGTTGCAACATTGTCTATATTCACAATGAACGGTTTACCCCAAATAATGCCTCCATGCTTGTAGGAAATGCACAAATGTAGTCATATATTTTTCATGAATGGGGTGCCTCCACTTGCAATCCTATAGCTTCATATTATCATAGGATACAGGATGACCCTCCTGTGATCAAACTTCTCCAATGGAAAATTTTTAGGCATATGTCTACACCTCAAACAACTGCTCAAAGTCTAGAATCTTTAGCACAAGTGTAAGCTTCCGGTTGTATATGCTACAACCCATGGCCACTCCTTAAACATCCTTGGGCTGCTTTTTTAGTGCCTTGGCCCCTCCTCTAGGTATGGAACAGACCTCTGCTAACTTCCTTCTACCCTCAGTCTGCCTTTTTAATGCCTTGTTGAATGCCTTATCAACCCAAAGCGCAGCCCTTTCAGTTGCTTCCCATCCTATACTTGGTCTGCATTTTATAATACCCCATAGAAATGCTTTCCATATGTCTACACCTCAAACAACTGCTCAAAGTATAGCATCTTTAGCACAAGTGTAAGCTTCAGGTTGTAGATGCTACATCCCATGGCCACTCCTTAAAAATCCTTGGGCTGCTTGTTTAGTGCCTTGGCCCCTAGGCCCTCCTCTAGGTCTGGAATAGACCTCTGCTAACTTCCTTCTACCCTCGGTCTGCCCTTTCAAGTCCTTGTCCAATTCCTTATCAACCCAAAGGGCAGCCCTTTCAGTTGCTGCCCATCCTATACTTGGTTTGCATTTTATAATACCCCCCTTTAGGGTACTCTAACAGTCATCCAACCCTGCATATAAAAACATTACAAGTAGTTGTTAGTTAATGAATATATATGTACATTGTACTACTTCTATTGCTTGTACATACCCTCCCAATATCATCTTTGTCAACCAGCAACATCTTGCATTTTGTGAGATTTACAAAGAAACTTCATGAGGATCACTACTCAATCAAGTTGTTCATCAATTTGAAGAGAAATGTACAATCTTTCTTCATCAATTTGAAGAAAAATGTACAATCTTTCCTCTGCATACAAAGAATGGGAAAATACAATTTTTCGTTCCTTCCAAACAAGAGCTAAGAATCCAACCTGTCCTTTCAGTTATCCTTGTCAAATATCAATGTTATCCTGCCATTGCTCAAGCAAGATAATGGATTTCTCTCTTCATGACAATGTTTCTTACAAAAGACAGCATACTACTACTTTCAGGGAAACATGAGCATCTAAATCAGTTTCTTACAGAATGGCATGTTTTGTATATCTCTGTCTAGAACTAAAATTTATGAGACTTCTTAAATGACTAATTCATACTGTGAGAAAATCCAAATTCAGATGTCTAACACATTTTACAGAAAAGACAATATTACTTATTCTAGCGGCACAAACATGTTTAGACCTATAATTCCTGGTTAGTCTAATTACAAGGATAAGCTATCATCCATGGAAAATATTCCACAAAAAGAACCAAATGATTCAGAACCTGAAATTAAAAAAACAAAAAAAAAAGATATATTAGCATGCCATGCTTTCCCAAACCTGACAGAAGATACAGCACAAAACCTGTCCATTCACTTGAACTTTCAATTTATATTTTAAAAATAGTTATCCTAATTAATAAGTCTAAATATATTCTTCCTGAATTTCAGTTTATTAATGGTCAACCAACAACAAATAAATTTTAGGAGATGAACTGGGCACTGTTCTTCCTAATTAATTAAATACATGATGTACCTTTGAACAGTTAACATCAGATATAAATATTCATACCTAGCAATTTGTACAATGCTCATGAGAGGCAAGGCTAAATATCGAGATGGCGGAAAACATGGTACACCAGATTGGGAGCCACGAGCTAGCAGCCCTTCAAGCCAATGTATGTGCCAAATACGAGCTACTTGCAATGGTATCCACCTTTACCAGTAAATAAACAAAGAATTGAGACAAGAATGGCATTAGAACTAATCAAAAGTTGTACCATATTGAAAGAATGGGTTCCAATTTAATAACAGCAGATTACATGCATATATGAGGAGAGTAAAGTGGAAGTCTACATAAAACTAGTACATTGCAAAAATCACAGAAATTGAATATGGTTCCATTTAAAAGGAATGCAATGAGATCAATAGGAAAGATGATTCCTTTGGTGGCTTGGGATATCTGCAATTTATCAAGAGACCAAAGGGGATAGGGCCAGGGCCTCCCTAACATAAGAGCTCAAGGAGGAGTTCTTTGTGACAAATGGGTAGTACATGCAGTGAAGAGGGATACTCCTTGTCAATTTTTAGTTCAGCACCAGATTGCGCAGGCTCAATGCATTCCAGGTATTAAACATCCCTTTAAGCTGTATGGCATAATCACTAATGCTTAGGATTTCATGATTTCAAGTTCTTCCCAACTCAAAAGGGTGTCAACTGCTTTGAAGACTATTTATGGTTTTCACTGGATCAAAGGTAGACTTGATAGGTTCTATGCCAATTCTCATGTAGCTACATTCTCATCCACTAGTGAGCCCTCTATTCTAGTTAACAAAGGGATCCTCCTTGGCAATTTTTTGTTCAACACTAGAATTAGCAGGCTCAATGAATTCCAGGTATTAAACATCCCTTTCAGCTGTGGCATAACCTCTAATGCTCAGGATTTCATGATTTCAAGTTCTTCCTGGCTCAAAAGGGTGGGGACTGCTTTGAAGACTGTTTTTGGTTTTCACTGGATCAAGGTAGACTTGATAGGTTCTATGCCAATTCTCATGTAGCTACATTCTCATACACTAGTCATCCCTCTATTCATTTGGACTTCACTATCTTTGGCTCTAATCATTTTTCTATTTCCACTTGTACACTCATTGGTTTTGATTGTCAGTATGAGGATTACTCTTCTTTTAAGTTGAATGTCTCCCTTTCTGAGTTTGAATAGTCTCAAAACATTGTCACAAGGGTTTGGCACGCTGTGCCTCCTCTTATAAAGGATAGTGGTTGGATTCTTTTGTGGGAGGAAACCATTCTATGCATTATATTGACTCATGTGCTTAAAATATTGCTCGTCTCTTAGCCTTAGTGTGGTTCTTCTAGCATAATAAGTGTGATAGTACGAGGTTAATTTGCACCTTGTGAACTAAGTCAAGTGATTACCTCATGTTGTATTACTACTCCTGGCTCTTCCCTCTTTAAACTTATTCGCACTTACCCACATAGTGAAAGTCACAAGTGTCTTGGGTGCCATTGTTAAGATGCAGCGTGCAACTGCCCCCTTTTGGTATGATTGCTCCTGCATAGCAACAATTGAGTAGGCCTATAGTTGTTACCACATGTAAGTCGTGTAATACATTCAAGCGATTGTGAACACAAATTGTACATTCATACATATAACACAAATACAATGAAAATAATTAATATCATAGTTTGAACCAAGATATATCAGTCCCAAACAAGATTGAAAATTTTCGTAGATCCTACTTTGAATTTTCACCTTGTATATCATTGTTAACAACCAATCAAACAACCAAAGTTTACCATTGTTAACCACGGACCTTAGGAACCAGAGGGATTGAACAATTCTACAAATTCTACTTTAAAATTTCACCTTCTAGCAGCCTGCGATGTTTTGCAGTCACCCCATATCCTTGAGCACTAGTGCATAGCAGCATTGATAGAAGCGCAGCTCCACCCCATACCCTTTCAGTTGCTGCCCATCCTATACTTGGTCTGCATTTTATAATACCCCCCTTTAGGATACTCTAACAGTCATCCAACCCTGCATATAAAAACATTACAAGCAGTTGTTAGTTAATGAATATATATGTACTACTGCTATTGCTTCAGAGTTTGTTTGCAAATGTGTACTGAATTCTATTTTATGGACAGACCTAATACTAATTGATAAATACTTTGGAAAATGACCAATAATTGTTGAATATCATGTATTGCTAAATAACATGTAACTGCCATCTATATTATGTTTAAATTAATAATGAATGGTGGATAAATGGGTATGCATATGACTACACTGGATACATCTGCTTACTGATTGCTTTATTACTGTTTATTGAGCTGCCATATTTGTACTCATACCACACTCCAATTTTTCTATGGTTATACACGAATGATGATAAATAGTAGTTGATGGTCATGCAATGCCTAAGTATTTGATAAACTTGACGATTAATGTTTTTGCTAACTACTTGCATAACCTTGGCATAACATTATCATTCTAGATTTGCCTTGAAGTTGACTTAATGATTGCATTTATGAGGTTCATATTTGTCCATATAGTATGTCTTCTTCTTGACTCCATTAAGGCATTGATCACTAACCCTTCCAAAAGAATATATTATTCGGTGTTTGAGTCTCCTTACAGACTTGCATTTAGGGCTCTCCCCTAGGGCTGCTTGTTTAATGACTTGATATATTCACAATGAACAGTTTACCCCAAATAATTCCTCCATGCTTGTAGGAAATGCACAAATGTAGTCATATATTTTTCATGAATGGGGTGCCTCCACTTTCAATCCTATAGCTTCATATTATCATAGGATACAGGATGACCCTCCTGTGATCAAACTTCTCCAATAGAAAATTTTTAGGCATATGTCTACACCTCAAACAACTGCTCAAAGTCTAGCATATTTAGCACAAGTGTAAGCTTCAAGTTGTATATGCTACATCCCACGGCCACTCCTTAAACATCCTTGGGCTTCTTGTTTAGTGCCTTGGCCCCTCCTCTAGGTTTGGAACAGACCTCTGCTAACTTCCTTCTACCAACGGTCTGCCCTTTTAAGGCCTTGTCCAATGCCTTATCAACCCAAAGGGCAGCCCTTTCAGTTGCTGCCCATCCTATACTTGGTCTGCATTTTATAATACCCCCCTTTAGGGTACTCTAACAGTCATCCAACCCTGCATATAAAAACATTACAAGCAGCTGTTTACAAACGCGTACTGCAAAACTATTTTGAAAATGAAAGGGCACAATTCCTCTTAAAGAGGTCCTTGAAAAGGATTGCTTCCTTAGTGGAAACCAAAGGTAGAGTGTCAACTAGTTGTGTTATGTGAACTTTCTCAACAATGAAATACCACTGCAATTATCGGTAGACTCAAGTGCCTCTCACAACTTCTTGAAGAAGGATTTGGAAAGTGAACTTGGGATTAGGGTTCATACTCAATAAACATTATATGACAATAAACATTATGAGTGCTTCATACTCAATAAACATTCTTGGTAGGTTTAAACTCCAACTTATATGACATAGTAATTTTATCCCGATATGGGGAAAGTAGCAAGACCCCTTCTCCCAACTCATCTCTTATACACTGCAAAGGCGCTATCAAAAAATAATTTCCATAATTTGTTATTTTGGATTTCAATGGGTTCCATGACTTGATATTTGAACCCTTCATCCTCAATAGATTCATATAAAGAGAGAGAATGAAACAACCCATGTCTTCTTCATCAATGTAGAGAGGATAGTTATTTGGACTATTTTGGTCAATTACAACATACGTGAACTTAGCCTCTCTATACAACCATCTGGTTTCTTTTGCAAACATTGGAATAGTGGCGTATTTCATATCCATATTCATGGTACCTCCCAACTTATTAGCCTAGCTTCTAGAAAATATAATGATGTATGTAGCTGGTACATTTTCCACCACTACATCCATTAATATACTCTTAGTAGGTAACTGATCCAAAGTAACCACGAGGTCTGTTATCATTCCCAAAAATTTGAAATTCCTACAATCAGAACTGTAAAGGCTATGATAAGGCCTAGTTATGTCCAACCCCATCCATTCCATGATAATTTTAGGCATAAGTTTATGAGAAGCCCAAAAATATCGCATACAGTTATGAAAAAATTTATCTTGTAAACTGAGTGTGACATAAGGGGAAGATGGTTCCTCCTTGTCATTGGCATGAGGACTACATTAGATTGCAGGGGATTCATTAGTTAGGTTAATGGTATCTTTCTTATCATAGGTTTCAACATGGTGAAGTAACCTATCAATTTTCTTTTGATATGTAAGAATTTTTTACTAACTCGTACAATGGGATAGGGATCTTAAGTTTACTCAATTCTTGCTTAGGATTGAAAGATGATCTTCCAGACTCTTTAGAATGATGCTCATCTTTTTTGGGTGTATTTTTATCAGTAGGATTTGCATGTTAGGTTTTGATAATATCTCGAATATTATCCTTGGGTAGACTATTAGTTTTAAGAGTTGAAGAAGAGTGAGGTGTTTTGTCTATAGGATTTTTCACAGGATATTTGAGGGTTCGAGGATTAGAGGTATAACCCGTTGGGGAGGATCTAGGAATCAGATCATATTTCCTTTGAATTTCATGCTGTATGTTTTCTGTACGAAATTGGTAATGAGTATTAGACTAGTTATTTATCCCGTGAATCTCAAGCAGCTCGATTTCAACTGAATTTGACCACATTTGCATATGTATGTATGTTTGTAATTGTCAAGACAAAACCGTGTCAAATGTTAATGAGGTCTTGATTTAATGGTACAGCGGAGGCGGTGAGACATGTTTTGCCCCTCAGTGGAGTGTCTCTCTGTGCAAGCAGGCCGTTGGGGGTAGGATCCTCCTAATGGTGATTTCTTAGCCGAAGGGATCGTTCAAGAGTGTTGTGAGTCGTAATCCAGTCACAGTCCATTGTCAATTATACCAGAATGCAAAGGGACTCGCTTGCTACATAAGGATGTTCCAAAGCATCTTTGTCCCAAAATTTAAAAAATTGTGGCCAATGCTACGTAAACATTGTGATCAATGCCTCCACTATGTAATGAAAAAATCCAAGCATATGGATTTATAGCCAATGGCATCTGGCTTTGACCACTCCTTCAAATCACAGAAATCTTCAACCTATGTAAACTTGGGATGCAAGTATTGGACTTGTGTTGGGCACCTGGCCCACAGCAAATGCATCTCCCATAAGTCCTAATCGAAAGCTTCTTTCCCCTCTTGTGATATTTTCCAATCATCTAGTAAATAACTGTGGACTTCCCAAGGTTGATTCCTATCAGCAAATATTAGCCCCAGTTTAATAAAATCAATTAAAGAATATTTTTTCTAAGAAGCAATTATACCGATGGGTTTAGAGCAATACATGTTAGAAGACTCTAAAAATAAATGAAGAATTAAAGTACTGACTAAAAGGATGCTTCCAATCAAACACGATGAAACATATCTTTTTATAAGTAAATACTAAAAAATCGTTCGAAAAAGAGTGCAAAACGTAGAACGTTTAGCTTACTCTTAAGTAAAATACTAAGAATAAGAAAAGGATTTGGTTTGGGCTTTCAGAATATTTTTGGATCCTACATTCCTGATCACATGCAGGAAGCTGAGGAGCTTGCCCTCTTAGGCCATATTTATATCTATTAGCTATGGATGGTCTTGGTTATTTGTTGGAAGCAACAAGAATACAGGGGAAAATATGGGGGATTTAGGTTCGTGGAGACAAGGAGGTACTTGACAGTAATTTTTTTGCTAACTAAATGCTATTCAATTCACCTAGAACCTAATTTGGTGATTGAAAACATGAGATAACTAGACAGGTTGTGTTTCATTGAGTGTGGTTCTTAATGATCAGAAATCATAATTTTGGCTCATAGGAGCTGAGATTCCATCAAAGATTGCTCCACACTAGAGGAGAACACCCTATGCAAATAGGGGGGTAACAGGAGGAAACCCTAGGAAAAATTTCCTATCCTGTCACCCTAGGGATGCCTATTGTTTGGTACTAGGTTTGAACTTTGCAACTAGGATACAAGGTGCATAAGAATCAATTTCCCTTGGATGACCTCCTAGTTAATTGCATCAACAGATCATAGGATCTTGTTTACATGTTCTTTGTATGAATTCCCTGACTGTATTTCATCATCCACTAATTCAGGTACTCCTTGCACCATGAATTGATGTTGACAATCAATAAATCCCGTGGTTAGTTTTTTATGGGAAGTAACTGCCAACTGGAATCATTTTGCTGTTACAGCAAGCAACACTTACGGCATAAATTGAAATGGCATTTGGTTAAGAATTTGAACATGACAAGAATTTTGCAACACACTTGTATAATTATTAGGAGATTGAGGATGTGATTAGATGGAGAACTATAGAAGGAGCTTTGTGGCCATGTCTAGCATGTGTATCACTCATGTGAGGATGCACTGTGATTCGACAATTTGCAATTTTGCATAGTTTTTCATTTCATGATTTATAAGGCAGAGTAACTAGTAGTCAGACAGCCTACCTTCAAGGACCATCACACATTAATTGGCAGGAAATTGATATATGAGGAAATAAATATGGTAAGGACTGGAAAGTGTGTTTTATTATTTTCTAAATCATTATTCTTTTCATTAGAAGTATGTTTTCTTCTTTTCTAAATCATTATTCTTGTGATGTTTACAAAAATTGTTAGTTATTCCCTTTTACACAAATTAATAGAAATTTGTAGATTACTTATTAAAGCATGTACTCGTTTTTAATTTCATTTATCATCGTAGGGGGCCTCTTGTACCATAAAACTCAGAACTAGCCAGACTTAAATTTTAGATGATTTTTACTGTTGTTTATGCTCAGAGACTAGAGTTGGGTTTTGATTGTACTTCTACTTTCAATCTCAACCTAGAGTTTGCTACAGCCTTCTGGTCATTGCTTTTCAGTGGCTGCAATATGACTTTTGGCCACTATTTGTGCTCAAAACTACCCAGATTTGAGTACTAGGGCATTTTTGATGGTAGAATTAAACTCAGAACCCAAGATGAAGAGTGTTTACCTCATGAATGATTCCCAAAATTGCTACAGGTCTCTTTTCAATGTTTTCATGCCTAGAAAGCGCCTAGAATTAGGGATTTAAGACTGCTTGTTGCTGTTATTCATACCCAGATCTTACAGGCTCAATCTCTACATTGTATGACAGGCTCAAAAAATTAAATAAGAAACATAGTGATTTTCTATATGAAGTCTTTGAGTTGAATAACAGTGAAAATAGAATCTATTAGCTTGTTTTAATCTGATGGAAGAGTAAGTCATCTGTATAAATCTTTATCTTACATGGAATTCAATTTGAGTTTAGCAATCGAAATCCAGATAATCAATGGGAATCTATAAACATGAGAATTGTGTGCGCATATGTTGAAGGGATTATACGCATAGAATCTATGTTACATGTAGTGATTGATATTATGCTCAACATTGTTACTCTAATTTCTATACATTGTTAGCTTTGTATAACAAAGAAAATATGAAGGATAAGTGTTCTATCTAATGTGTTTTGATGAAGATAGAGCATCTCAGTTTCCTTTTCAAAAGGATAGGTTATGCTAAATACATACATTCATTTAGTGGATCTTTCAAAAGCTAGGCATTTTGGCTAAATATACAAAGGATCATTTGCAAATTGTACAACTTGGGCTTAGAATTCATTGATATATTATTCATTTCTTCGTTGATGTGGTGTCAATGCTTGTTATTTCAAGTTGGTCAATAAGAAATTATAGAAATTGTGTTAAAAATGGGGCATTATATACCTATTCAGTACACACCATTGGAGACATTTGTCATCATATAAGGAAATGATCCTTTATGTTACATAGAGAAAATTCTACATATGTGTATGTCATGAATGTTGTGATTTTACGGCATGATGTATGTCATGCTTGTTTGAATTTTGTGGATTGTTTGCCAAAAGAATAATGTGGAGCATAATCTCTGATTCTATTAGTTTATTGGTTTGTCAAGATTCAAGTCCCCACATGTCCACTGGACCATTAAGGGACGAGATAACAAGTGGAGTCCCCACTTTCCCTGAATCTAGTCAGTGCAGTTGTGTTTAATTGACACCTTCCAGTTGTATTAGTGTTATACCTCGTTCGAGGAAAGAGTCAATGAAAGAGTCAATTAAAAGTCATTGAAAGAGTCAATGAAAGAGTCAATGAAAAGTCATTGAAAGAGTCAATGTAAACACTCATTGTAAG
>LPNX010383072.1:0-75000 GCA_001517045.1 Pseudotsuga menziesii
GATTTGTAGATATATGAACATATATTTTTAGTTCATTCAATTTTATAAAATTTCATCGCCGCAAAAGGAGAAAAAGTGAGACACATTACCATGCTTTTACCCATTAAGATATATGTTATTAATTGAACTTATAAAATAGGAAAAACTAAAAAAAAATCATAATTCATTATAATATAATAATTAATTATAAATAATATAATTAAGTTATAATAATATATTATAATATATCTACAAAAATATATTCACACTATAACAATCACACCAGGGATAATTTTAGGGGTGAAATTTAGCCCATGGGCTATTTTTCCATGTTTTTCTCCAAAAAAAGATTCGCCATTTTGCATTTTTTGAAGCCTTCTTTCGCCCAATTTTGATGGGGTAAAATTTTTTCACCCTAAAAATCGCCAAATTATTATATAAATGATATAAAATCCTTGGAAATTAAAATATTTTTTGAAAAATATTGCCAAACATTTTATATTTGATGTTTTAAGAATTGGTAAGATTCGCCAACATTTATACACTTTTAAATAAGTATGGTTCCTTAAAATTATCCCTGAATCACATGTATATAGTAAAATTAATAAACCTCAAAATGCGACATAACCCTTCATAAACGTTGAATGTCACATTATTAATGTGTCGCATCTTGGGTTGTATCTGCATATTCTGAACACTGTAGCGAACAATGGTTGACTTTGGTTAACCATGCTTGATTTTAGTTTGACCATAGTTAACCATGGTTGACTTTGGTGAAACATGTGGCCATAATTAACAATGCAACATGCAATTCTCTGAACATCAAATGTCACATTGTTGATGTGTAAAATCTTAGGCATTGCCACAATGTTGCATAACCCTTGACCAATGTTTGCATGTGACATAAACCTTTATGAACGCTGCAATGCAATAGAAACCTTGATAAACATCACAATGCGACCTAACCCTTGATGAATTCCAAATGTCACATTATTATTGTGTTGCATCTTTGGATGTGTCATCATATACTGGACACTGTAGCAAAACATGACAGACTTTGGTAAACCATGATTGAATTTAGTTTAACCATAGTCAACCATGGTTGACTATAATCAACCATGGTGAACACATGGCCATAGTTCACAATGAAACATGAAATTTTTTTAAACATTGAATGTCACATTATTAATGTGTCACATCTTGGGCATTTTCACAATGTGGCATAACCCTTGACCATTGTCGCAATGTGACATAACCCTTGATGAATGTCGCAATGCAACACAACCCTTGATAAACATCACAATGCGACATAACCCTTGATGAATGTTGAACGTCACATTATTGATGTGTCACATCTTAGGTTGTGTTGACATATACTCAACGTTATAGTAAACCATGGATGACTTTAATCAACCATGATTGACTTTAGCTTGAGCATAACGAACCATGGTTAACGTTTGCGAGTCATGTTTGACTTTAATTAGCGATGGTTCACTTTAGTTATCCATGCTTTACTTTAGTTTTACCATAGTTGACCATGGTTCAATTTAGTGAACCATGTGGCCATAGTTCACAATGCAACATGAAATTTTATGAACATGAAATGACACATTATTAGTTGGTCATATCTTGGACATTGTCGCGATGCAACATAACCCTTGACAAATGTCACAATTTGGCGTAACCCTTGATGACCCGACCGCAATGCAACAAAACCCTTGATAAACATCACAATGCAACATAACCCTTGATGAATGTCAAATGTCACATTATTAATGTGTAGCATCTTTGGTTTTATCGACATCACAATGTGACATAACTCTTTACCAATGTCACAATGTGAGATAACCCTCCATGAATGTTGCAATGCAACATAACCATTAAAAAAAATCACAATCCAACAAATAACCCTTGATGAAATCCAAATGCCACATTATTAATGCGTCGCATCTTTGCTTGTGTTGACATATAGCAGACACTTTAGCGAACCATAACTTAATGTCGTAATGTGATATAAGCATTTGTGAACGTCATAATGAAATGTAACCCTTGTTAAACATCAGAATGCAACATGTCTTGATGAACACTGTTCACATTGTTAATTTGTTGCAACTCTCTTAAAAACATCAACACCACATCGCTTCATGTTTGAATATTAAAACAATATATATAATCTTTATTATTTTATTAATAATTCAAATAAAGAAAATTTCACATCAAATTTAGTTTGTTAATTTATGTATGTAAGAAACTTCTTATCTTCCATCTAGAATATTTATTGATCATTTAAAAAATCCAAAATATTCTTACATGTATTTAAGTTTAATAAAACTATTAATGTTGAATACTAACGTAACAATAAGAACATTATAATCTAAAAGCATAAAAACGTTATACATAATAATAATATACTCTTAACATATTATATACATTATAATTCAATAATAAAAATATTGTACATAATTAAAAAAATATTTATTAATTAATGAAATATTGTAAGCTGAAAATATTACTGAATAATCAACATAATTAAGTAAAATATGAAAATTATATTATTGTAATAATAATAATATTATATTTTAAATAATAAAATAACATTTATAAATAACACTTGATTATTAATAGAATATATATTTTAAATATCAATATGAAATAAAGATTAAATTAAATATAAAAAATATGTTGTAAACATATTTAAAATCTAAAGTTAAATAAATATCTTATAATTAGATTTGATTTATGTATATTTTTATTAGAAAATTTATATTTACGTTATTAAAATAAATTTGAAGTGTATTTTTTTTAATTATTTAAAATGATTTTAATCTCACTTAAGTGTATCTAAAGTGAGATGAAGACACGAATTAATAATGTGACATTTGATATTCATAAAGGTTAATGCCATATTGTGATGTATACCAAGTGTTATGTTGCATTGCAATATTTATCAAGGGTTTTGTCACATTGCGATGTCGAGAATGGATTATATGTCTAGTTTGACAAAGAGTTATGGCTGACTATGGTCAACCATGGTGACCACATGACTATAGTTCCCAATGCAACATGAATTTTTTGGAACATTGAATGTCACATTATTCATGTGTCACATCTTGGACATTAACGCAATGCATCATAACCCTTGACCATTGTCACAATGTGACATAACCCTTGATTAATATCATCATGCAATACAACCCTTGATCAAGCATAAAAATAATATATTCTTAACATATTATATACATCATAGTTTAATAATGAAAACACTGTACATTATATTGATATTTGTAATTATAAAGAAGAAAACAAAATTTATTAATTAATGAAATATTGTAAGTTGAAAATACTATCAAGATAGTTAATTAAAATATGAAACTATATTATTGTAATAATAATAATGTTATATTTTGAATAATATAATAACAATTAAAAATAACACTTGATTATTAATAAAATGTATATACTTAATATCATTATTAAAATAAATATCTAAAACTTGTTGTAAATTTCTTTATATATATTTTTAAATCTAATGTTAAAATATATATCTTAAAATTAGATTTGATTCATGCATATCTTTATTTGAAAGTTTAGATTTAAGTTGTTAAAATAAATTTGAAGTGTAATTTTTTTAATCATTTAAGATTATTGTAATCTTACGCAACTGCATATAAAGTGAAATGAATACACACATTAATAATGTGACATTTGACATTCATAAAGGCTAATGTCACATTGTAATGTATACCAAGTATTATCTTTCATTGTGACATTTATCAAGGGTTATATCGCATTGCGACGTCGAGAATGTGTTATATTTCTATTATGACAAAGGGTTATGTCACAATGTGACATAACCCTTGACGAACGTCACTAATGTAACATAACCCTTAATAAACATCACAATGCAACATAACCCTTATTCAATGCCCATTATCACAATATTAATGTGTTGCATCTTTGCTTGTGTTGACATATACCAAACAGAGCATTAAATCATGGCTTAAAGTCGTCATGTGATATAACCCTTAATAATGTCACAATGAAGCATGGCCCTTGATAAACATCACAATGCAACATAACCCTTAATGAACGTTGAATGTCACAACACAACTAAAAGCATAAATCCATTTGACATTTGCATTTTGCGCCCATCATAATATTAAACTGCAAATGTTTCATCAAATTTTGATTGTGTAATACAAAATGTTCATAGCTTAATATCAAAACATTTCTTGTGTACACAGATGGATTTTCTACGCTTTTCAAAAGTAAAATTCTTAACAGGGCTGAAAAATATATCCCCGTACTTCACTCTCCACTTTGGCATGGCTTTTGAAACATTATTAATGTGTGACATATTAGGTCATGTCAATATATATCATTTTTTTATCTTTGATGAATGTAAAAATGTGACATAACCCTTGATGAATGTTGCAATGCAACATAACCCTTGATAAAAATCACAATGCGATGTAACCATTGATGAACGCAAAATGTTACATTAATAATGTGTTGCATCATTGGTTGTGTCGACATATACTCAACATTGTAGTGAACCATGGCTTAGTGTCATAACATGATATAACCCTTGATAAACATCAAAATGTGACATAATTCATGATGAAATATTAGCTTAATAATCAAGATAGTTAATTAAGATATGAAAATTATATTATTGTAAAATAATAATGTTATATTTTGAATAATATAATAACATTTAAAAATAAAACTTGATTATTAATAAAATATATATATTTAATATCATTATTAAAATAAATAACTAGAACTCGTTGTAAATTTCTTTATACATTTTTAAAATCTAATGTTAAAATACATATCTTAAAATTAGATTTGATTTATGCATATCTTTGTTTGAAAGTTTAGATTTAAGTCGTTAAAATAAATTTGAAGTATATTTTTTTTAATCATTTAAGATGATTGTAATCTTACTCAACTGCATATAAAGTCAGATGAAACACGCATTAATAATGTGACATTCGACATTCACAAAGGCTAATATAACATTGTAATGTATATCAAGTGTTATCTTCCATTGTGTCATTTATCAAGGGTTATGTCACATTGTGATGTCGAGAATGTGTTATATTTCTAGTATGACAAAGGGTTATGTCACATTGAGACGTCGAGAATGTGTTATATTTCTAGTATGACAAAGGGTTATGTCACAAGGTGATATAAACCTTTATGAACATCACTAATTGTAACATAACCCTTGATAAACATCATAATGTGACATAACCCTTATTGAACACCCACTATCACAATATTAATGTGTCACATCTTTGGTTGTGTTGACATATACCAAACACTGTAACAAACCATGGCTTAAAGTCACAATGTAATATAACCCTTAATAACGTCGCAATGAAACGTAGCCCTTGATAAACCTCACAATGCGACATAACCCTTAATGAACATTGAATGTCACGACACAACTAAAAGCATAAATCCATTTAACATTTGCATTGTGCACCCATCATAACATTAAAATGCAATTGTTTCATCAAATTTTGATAGTGTAATACAAAATGTTCAAAGCTTAATATCGAAACATTTCTTGTGTACATAAATGAATTCTACACTTTAGATTTAGAATTAAGTTGTCAAAATAAATTTGAAGCGTAATTATAAAGAAAAAAACATTTATTTATTAATTAATGAAATATTGTAAGTTGAAAATATTATTGAATAATCAAGATAGTTACTTAAAATATGAAAATGCTATTATTGTAAAAATAATAGTGTTATATTTTGAATAATTTAATAACATTTAAAAATAACACTTGATTATTAATAAAAATATATATATCTAGTATCATTATTAAAATAAATATCTAGAATTGTTGTAAATTTATTTATACCTTTTTTAAATATAATGTTAAAATACATACCTTAAAAGAAAATTTGATTTAGGCATATCTTTATTTGAAAGTTTAGATTTAAGTTGTTAAAATAAATTTGAAGTGTAATTTTTTTAATCATTTAAGATAATTGTAATCTTACTCAAATGCATATAAAGTGACATGAATACATGCATTAATTATGTGACATTCGACATTCACAAAGGACAATATCACATTGTAATGTATATCAAGTGTTATGTCGCATTGTGGATTTTATCAAGGGTTATGTCGCATTGCGATGTCAAGAATGTGTTATATTTCTAGTATGACAAAGAGTTATGTCACAATGTGAGGTAACCCTTGATGAATGTCACTAATGTAACATAACCCTTGATAAACATCACACTGTGACATAACTCTTATTGACCACCTGCTATCACATTATTAATGTGTCACATCTTTGGTTGTGTTGACATATACCAAACACTGCAACACACCATGGCTTAAAGTCGTAATGTGATATAACCCTTAATAATGTCGCAATGAAACATATCCCTTGATAAACATCACAATGAAACATAACCCTGAATGAACGTTGAATTTCACAACAGTACTAAAAAGCATAAATCCATTTAACATTTGCATTTTGCACCCATGATAACATTAAAGTGCAAATGTTTCATCAAATTTTGTTCGTGTAATACAAAATGTGCATAACTTAGTATCGAAACATTTCTTGTGTACACAGATGAATTTCTTGTGCTTTTCAAAAGTAAAAGTCTTAACAAGACTGAAAAATACATCCCCATACTTCACTCTCCACTTTGACTTGAATTTTGAAACATTATTAATGTGTCACATATTGGGTTGTGTCAATCTATATCATTTTTTAATCCTTAATGAATGTAAAACTATGGCATAACCCTTAATGAATGTTGCAATGAAACATAAACCTTGTTAAACATCACAATGTGATGTAACCATTGATGAACGCCAAATGTTACATTATTAATGTGTCGCATTGTTGTTTGTGTTGACATATACTGAACATTGTAGCGAACCATGGCTTAATGTTGTAATATGATATAACCCTTGGTAAACATCAAAATGCGACATAACTCTTGATCAAAATGTCGAATGTCACATTGTTAATTTGTTGCATCTCTCTTAAAAACATCAATACGTTATCGGTTCATGCTTAAATATTACAACAAAACTAAAAGAATAAATCCATTTAACATTTGCATTTTGCACCCATTGTAACATTAAAACACAAATGTTTCATCAAATTTTGGTTGTGTAAATTAAAATTTGCATAACTTAAGATTGAAACATTTCTTGTGTATATAGATTAATTTGATGGGCTTTGATACTTTACTCCCCACTTTAGCGTGACTTTTGAAGTATTATTAATGTGTTGCATATTGCATTGTGTCAACATATATAATAACATGACAACCCTTGATAAAGGTTCCAATGTAGCGTAACAATTGACATACATCAAAATGTGACATTAGCCTTTATGACATTAGTCTTAATGAATGTTGAATGTCACATAATTAAAGTGTGCATTCATCTCACTGCATATACACTTTATATGCACTTGAGTGAGATTACTATCATCTTAAATCATTAAATAAAAATGCACTTAAAAATTATTTTAACAACTTAAATTTAAACTTTCAATTCAAAATATACATAAATCAAATTTAATTTTAAAATATATATTTTATTTTAATTTTTTTTTTGTCATATTCTTAACATGATCTATATTTTTAATAATCGAATGCTATTTTTATACCTGCCACAGCAGGTATATTGTAATCGGTTTCCCTTTGACCTTCTATTAGTTGCCCTTTGACCAAAAATTTAAAATCTGTTTTCTAAAGTTTAGCTTTGGAGTTTGCCAAAAAATATTTTAAATTTTAATGAAAATATTTGCCTTTGCTATTTTGTCAACTTCTAATTGGCCAATAAGGAATGATGTCATCCTTGGAGTTTGGTATCTGGTTTTCACTTGACACATGGCTACTATGACATCAACATTTATTATATTTTATTATTATGTTGTTTATAATTCAAACAGTCACCGGATCCATGACTTCCGAGGACTGGTGGATAAATGATCTGTTGACGCTGTCGTTTGATTATTTTGGACAGATAATCGCATGTATTCGTAGGCGGGGAATGCCTGAGAGATAGTACCAGCATATGTGGTGACGACAAGCTCGTATTCTTGCCCAAGTTTCACGTCAACAAGTCCTCTTGCTCTTTCTCGTCGAGCGTTTTTGGGATCGCTGGCGATTCGAGCATCAGACCTGTTGCTTCTTGTTTCCGGTGAACGGGAAGGAGCTCGAAATAGGCCATGTTTGGGAGTAAAGTGTATGACACTTCTGAAGGCTTGCAGAGAGGCTTCAGATTAATTCCAAAGTAGCATTCCGATGAAGCGTAGAGGTTGCTTACAAGGGGTAGCCCGCTGCTGTAGTAATCCAAAGTAGGAATATATTGCTCGCCATTGTACCAGTGACGATGGTATTGATATACTTTGTGTTAGGCCACAACCTAGTTATAATTCCTTGTCAAGACTGGGCTGAACATTTCCTTTCAACAAAATCAACCAACTCTGGATTCGTGTGCAGAAGCTCCTTCACGGCATCTCTCACTGATGGATTTGTTACCTCTCTGTTGAGAATGCCGGTTTTTATGTCCAAGCAAAATTGTCTCCAGTGCTCTTCCAGGAAGCGTATAGCTCTGGTGAATCTAGAAGCGAAGACGACTCCCATCGTTAGCACCTCCTTATTTTAAAGGAGGCCACATAACAGTTGAGAGTACATGCTCTGATAGACATCCGGACAAAGAACTGTCTGGTTAGGACTGGTGTAAACATTGTAAGGATCGTAAGGCCTCTCCTTGAAGTAGCAACTCTTATAATAGCTCGTCAGGGCGGGACGTGCAAGCAACTCTCCCGGAGTCTTTGCCTCTGATTTTATGAAGAAGAAATACGTTCCCTTTCCCTTGTCAAGTCCTTGTATGTGTCTGCAACTCCAACAGTTAAAACTATTCAATAAACAATCAACAAGAGGAATATTACTAGTACGTGAAAAACACCATTGAAGTTCATGAGCATGAGGATTGAGCGTTTTTTAAGAAAAGAAAGTACTCACTGATTCATGACAGGCATGAGAAGACTATGCAAAAGAGTTTTCCTCTCCAATTCCTGCTCGATTGTGGGGATCAGCTTCCGTTCACCACCAGAGCTTCCCGAGCTGTGCAAAATTCGCCACACAATTTCATCAAAGAGGGTCTCAACATGTTGAGGCTACCCATTGGTAATGAAAAACATGAAGTAATAATTTGTCAGCATAATCAAGACTGAATAATCTGCCGCGGTTAACGTTATAAAGCAAATTAAGAATGGATTGATTGAATGTTTTCTTATGATCAAACAGTAATTATTTTTTGGTTAATACCTAGTGAGAAATTCAGAAACTGAATGAGCAGAAAGGATGGGGGAAGTGTCTCCATTGGCAATACGATGTATATCAGGCTTAAGATCTTCGTAAGTGATAACGGGCAGACACTTTTTCAAAGTGGCTCTATCAGTTTGTCCATTGAGGCCATATCTCTTCAAATATTCGATGTCTGCATTTCTCGATAAGATTGAGGAGAGGGCCTGATTCTGCACCTCGTCTGTGTTTGTGGTGACGGTCTCGATGAATTCCAAAGCTCTCTTGTTTTGATCTTTGACCCCGTTTCCCATAGAAGAACTCATCTCATCTTCCGGTAGACTGTATGTACCTGATCGTAATAGCGATATCAACAATTGTATCACTGGTCTGGTCGATCGAGGAGAGTTCTACTCTTACTCTTCCTGAGGACTAGCTCAGTGATCTGTTCGCGGAGGGCCCACGACTGCAACGAGGGCGTTAGAAGAATAGAGATCTGGGTCGGTTCTTAAATCTACGAGGCAGCTCTCTACAAGAAAATCATAACACAGGGTTAGTTGCTTCCATATAACTTAAACAAACTTAGCACATGGTGAGCTGCTTCCTGAGATCTATTGGCCATGGATTGATGTTGTTAACTTGCACATTCAAGAGTGGATTTTATAGAGCAATTTTAAAGGTAGCTCGAAATGAGCTTCGGCGAAAAGCATATGGTAAGATAATAATTTACAGAAAGAAGCAGTTGTTTCATTCTGCCATTCTATTTCCGGAGCTGGCTGCTTCCACAAATAATTCCAATTAAATTGATTCCACGACCCACAAGGAGTGGGCTTAAAATAAAGACATCCAAAACGCTTTATTTTTCCCAGTTTTTTAAACCAAAACTGTGCATAAAAATTGCAATTATGCAATTTCAACAACTTTTCCTCTGTTAGAAACTTTTCCGCTGCCAGATTTGGCAATCCTTTTCCAAAACGCCTCATTTTTCCTAATTTTTATGCTATTTCAATAACTTTTCCTATGCCAGATTCGGCACCTTATCTAGGTGGATTGCAAGGACATGGAGATGGATTGGAAAAACGTAAGTCTATTGCCTTGTTGTGTAAGTGGCCCACTTTCATGTACCAAACAGTTCTTGATCATTCCCGTCGTATACATGCATGCAAGATTTAAATTTGACGTCAGTGTTACTGGATGAAATGGTAGGTATAGTTTTTAAGGCATCCACTAGGTTGGTTTCTTCACCCTTTTTTACCACTATACCATTAAATTCTTGACTTCTAAAATACTAATCCCCTAAATCTAAGTTAAATATAAACCACACTAATCCCAACTCATTACTATGAAAAACCTAATACCTAATCCATTATCCTTTAAACTATTAACCTAAAAAAACCATAATCACTAATGTCTTAACCCCATATTATTGACCCAATAACCAACAAACCCTGCACATTCAACTTAATTAATAAAACAAAAATAAAAACAATAACTATATTGATTGAATATAAAAAAAAATATAATATCTATAATTAATCTATAATTTTATGTGCTACATGTATACAATATTATATGCTATATCTATTATATCTATAAAATAAAGATTCATCCCTAACTATATTGCACATTCAACTTAATTAATAAAACAAAAATTGAAATAATAACTATATTGATTGAATATAAAAAATAAATATAATATCTAAAATTAATATATAATTTTATGTGCTACATGTATACAATATTATATGCTATATCTATAAAATAAAGATTTAAAGAGAAATGTAACATCTCAAATTTGTTATTATAATATTATAAATTGTATATACATGTTTATTAATGTAGATGAGAAGCTAGTTGTTTATATGTATGAGTATTTACTTATTTTTTAAGTTTTTTTATAAAAGTTATTTAAAATTTAAATACGAAATTGGATATTATAAAAAAAAAAAAAAAAAATCTAAATTTTGAGAAAATAATTTGTTTATATTTCTAACTAATTAATTTTTGTTGTTGTTTTACATAATATAATATTAGATATGAAAAATATTTTTAAAAGTTAAATATTCAATAATAGTTGTGTATTATGGTTTTTAGTTATTTAATGCTTATTTATTAATTTTTACATTTCATGAAGTAACATACTTCACTACATCCATAATGTACATCTCAATCAATATATCACTTACTACTTTATTGTTGGGTACATAATGCTTATAAAAAATAGTTCTCGAGAATATGAAGGGCTATGTATGCCTTAAATTGCTTATGAGGCTATGGATGGTAGTGTCTAGTGTTAGGTGTTTCATGTCTACCAAAAATTTCTCATAAGACTACGAAGGGATACTTAACACCTAAATCACTCATGGAGTTGTAAATGACCATGAATGATGTCTGATGCTAATTTACTTTACATTGTTTCTTACATAAGTGGCAGGTACTAAGCAACTGGGTTGCTTATTCCACTTGTTTAATTATTACTTTATGATTCAAAATATAACATTATTATTTTTATAATAACATAATTTTAAAAAATAAAGAACTTTCTTAATTATTTAGTAATATTAAGAATTTTTTTTATCATATTTAATAATAATAATAAATAAAATATCAATGTAATGTACATTGTTTTTATTATCAAACTTTCTTAATTATTAAATAATATAAAGAAATAAGAAATAAATATTTCTTTTATTCAATAATATAATAAATATATCAATATAATGTCCATTACATTTTAATATATTAAAATTATAGCCCGGATGCGGGTGATAACTCCGGCAACATCCGTCCCTCTTTACGGTCACTAAAAAGAGCACGTGTCGCTCTTATGATAACCCAACAAGACAACGCACCTCTCTAGCATATGCAAGGTTCTCTGCGCATGGGAGAAATTTCCTTGGTCACTTCGGCTCATGTGAACCGGGATGGTGAAGGTTCGTCCTCCTAGGTGCATTCATGGCTCTGCAGCGATGGTTAATGTTTGCAGGTATGTGGAATGATAGGCATCTTATTCAGATTGAAGTCGAGTTTTTATGCTGTGGCTAGTAGCAGTGTTGGGTTTGTAGTGCGGCGGGAGGTTTGCAGAGTCTTTGTTTCAATGCACTCTAGGTTCAGTGCTGGTCAGAACGCTCCTCTGCGTATTGGTTTCAGGCTCAGGTTGGCAGCCATGCCACGACAGAGAGGAACTCCAAGATGAGCTAGCTCGGGACAAGGCAAATACCATAGGGGTTGCAGTGTTCAGGTCCCAGCGGACTATGAACCTTACATCTCTCTGCGTGTCTGTGTTTTGGTGGAACCCTGGGAGAATAGGGTCCTCAACCGCAAGCTCTTGACGGGTGAGGAGGGTGGTCAAATTAACCATTATTGGATGCTGAAGAACATGCTCTGCAACCTGGCGGAGGACATGCTCAGTAATTGGTCTAAGGCTCGGATAACAGTTCACTCCATGAAAGCAAAAATTGCAGAGATTGACGTCGAGCTTACGGTCATTGACAACTCCTTTTCATGGAAAGGCACAGCCAACATCTCTACTTTGAACGTGCGCAAAACGGGGCGGGGGGTGTGCTTAGGGTGGTGGTGCTAGTGGCAGCGAATCTGGTGGCCGGGATCTCACTAATCTAGGTGGCAGTGGTTGCGCAACTGGCTTCTCTACAAAAACACCCCGTGTCAAACCTTTTTTGGTTCCCACTACCATGGAGCCTCTCCTCAAGTGTTTGAAGGATTCGTCGGCTCAACAGTCTGAGCAACAGCCACATTCTCTTTCTCTGGCACCGAATGCCGCCACCAATTCGCCCACTCTGTCGCAGGAAGAACGATGGGCCTGCCCCATCACTAAAGAAATACCTATTGTTTAAATGATGGTTTCGACCAGGTTTTTTGGTCGAGTCTCTAGTAGTTTTTGGTTAAGGTTAAAAATTTCTCATAATACTGTCTCTTTTTACTTCTGTTTGAAAACTTTTCGGCTTCACTCTTATATAGGAGCTAGTTGTGTTTATTACAGATTACTGTAACTAAGTCTCTCTATCATGAACATCTCTATCGTGAACACGGCCAGAAGACTAGTATTTTTTGAGAAGCTCTGGAACAGGTTCTGCCTCCTTCAACTTCAGGTAGCCAAGTTATTTGTATGTAATTTTTTTGCCTCTATAATATAATATATATATGCAGCTTACAAAAAAAAATATATTAAAATTATAGTTTTAATATACAAAAATTATTTTCTTAAGATTATAATTATGTTTTTATGTTTTAATTTTCTAGAATTTATTATTATTATTCATTTACTAATGTTTCGTTTTTATATTTTAATTTTTTATTAATATTAGTTTACTCATGTTTTTACTTTATAATTAATTATATATCAATATAGTATAAATGTTTTATTATCAAACTGTAATATATTAAGAATAAATATTAAATTTCAAATATATATAATTTTAACATATATATTTTATTTTAAAAATTATAAATAAATTTATGTCATGTTCTTAACATTTATTTTGATCTATATTTAAATATATATATATTCATTACAAATATCAATATACGTACATTATTTTTATTATCAACTTTAAAGAACTTTCTTAATTATTCAATAATATTAAGTAATAAATATAAAATTTCATATATATAAGAATTTAATAAAAAGCTTATAAACAATAAAGTTCATAAACGATATTAACTAATTTTATTTAAAATACAAATATCAATATATATACATTATTTTTATTATCAACTTTAAAGAACTTTTTTAATTATTCAATAATATTAAGTAATAAATATTAAATTTCATATATATAAGAACTTAATAAAAAGATTATAAACAATAAAGTTCATAAACGTAATTTTATTTAAAAATTTTAAATATTAATTTTTGACAATTAATTTTAAATATATTTTAATTTTATATTTAAAACATATTTAAATGCCTAAGTAATTTCAATTTACTATATATATACATTTTTAATTAGAATTGATATTTAAAATATAAATTTTAAATTTTAAATAGTATATATATAGATAATTAAAATTATTATTTAATTTTATCTTTGATTAGAATTAATATATACATATATATATAGTTTAATAATAAACCTCTAATATATATAATTGCTCACTTCTTTTGTAATAATGAGTAAAGACAGTAATAATAAGTAAAAACATATTTGGTATAATGGAATAAAAAGAATGAACTTTGATGAAACAAATTTTATATTTGAACTAGAAATAAAGAAATAAAAATAACTTTACACCATATGAAAACCTACATTATTAGAAAAGAGAAAAGATGGTGTCCACCTTGTAGTCATCCATCATTCCAACCAGTTCCAACCCTAGTGCCCTTTTTCCGGTTCCATTTCTAGATATGTCAAAGAGGATTCCCTCACGCCAGACCTCCACTTCTGGAACATGAATTTACATCTGCAGCTTTTTTTCAAGGTGTTTTCATTTTAGGAATTAAAAGAACTGAATAATATCACTCCCTGTTGACTGTTGAGAAAAGGCGTAGGCCATGGCCCTCTCGCGCTTCATGGCGACTTCCTACTTAGATTGGAGCTTCGTTTGAATTTCTTCAACGGTTTGCAGACCACCGTCTCACTATTCTGTTGACTTCAATTCCAATCACTAGGAATTAGGCAACAAAAATAAATAAAAATTGTAAAATTTATGTACAAACACCTAAATAAAAGTCATAATTAATGGATTACTGTATATTTTCTTTGGATAGACTCCTGTTTCCCCTTCTTGTAGATTTTACGGTCAATTGAAAAATTTTCTTCTGTCGTTTGAAGACAACTAGTCTTTACAAGAGCTTGAACCCTAACAAGTGCTTGCATGTAGCACATCATGTTCACCTGCTTTCTTACGTTGTGTCCTCTTACAAGCACCTATACATTCACAAGCCCTTTCAGAGCCCTTAATTCCCTTCGAGCCTGCATGAATCCAACCAAATCAAATAATTAAAGCCGAAGATATGATTTTGATGCACAAATCAAGCATTACAACCATAGATTTGGCCAAATAAATGATAGAGTTAGATCGATCATATTCCTTCTTTTCTGTAGTGTTACTAACAACCATCAATCCCATTCCATCGCTCAACATGATGGTGTTTGAGAAACCTGCACCGCATTTAGCTCATAGAACCAAAAACAGAAAAAATAAGATTTAACTACGAATTTGAAGCATGTATGAATTCCTATAGCTTTTGCTTACAAATCAAAACTGAAATTAAAATTATGACAATGAGGAAGAAGGTGGAAATTAAGGGTATCCTGGACGGTATTAGCTTACAAGTATTCCATGAACTTGGAGGCGACTGACATCAAACCACTTCTGCACTGCACATTCTGTACCCGCACCAACATTCCCTTCTGCTTCAAATTGAGCTATACACATGAATGCATAAGAGTTATGTACGTTGCCACGAGTTAGATAAATCGACAGGTATATACATAGATGGAGATGGATAGCGGTGCCTTTCAACAGATTCAAATTGAGATATAAACATGAATGCAGAACATTTATGTATGTTTCCACCAGTTAGACAAATCGACAGGTATATAAAGAGAAGGAGATGGATAGCGATGCCTTTCAATAGATATAAATACACCGTTACAAAATTTGCAACCGTACAGGAATTTTCCAACTTCTTCAAGATGCAATCACGATTCATTAAAAAATTCCTTAAATGATTCATTAAAGGATTCATTATCCTTAAGGAAAATATGGCGACGATGGAAATGATCTCCGCTCTACACTTGTCAAGCCATTGTCGATCTTGATGATACCCTAGCTCAAGTCCGATTCCCAAATATGACATATATACGTCTATGGGCATAAGAAGTAGCTGCAATAGTTTAAGCGGCCATTGCAGCGAGAAGTCTAATGGCCGCTTAAACTATAGCAAATACTTGTTGGTCTCCAAAATCTCCTTGAAAATGCATCATTTTCTCTAAAACAATCCATGGAAAAGTAGAAAGATAATTCTTTCTTTTGTCCTCCCAAACGGGTAGGAAAGTTGGGCATCCATACTAATTTAATGAGCTATGACATATTTCATATAACCCTGCGACTAGGAACCTAAAACTTGAACATTTCCACTTATAGCTGGCTTAGCTGGCTCTATCATTTGAGCCCGTAAGGCCTCTTTTTGGTCTCATACCAACCTGCACTTACCAAAGCACAAAGGTAAAAAACTAATTGAAAGTTATAACTATTAAAAAAATGAATAACAAACCTTGAAACTCAAACCAAATATCACGCTTATAAAAATGAATGCATATTGAATATATTTTCCTGATATCCGTTAACACCACAAAATTTGAGTAATGCATGACACCACCTCTTTCACCATTCACTTCTAGCTATAAGGATGATTAAGCCTTGCTTCAACACAATGAAAAGATGCCTTCTCTTCTAGTTAGAACACATATCTAATTCACCATAATTTTTAAAAAAATTAGCCATTAACTTACCAAAAAATAGTTTTGCATTAATATTTCTTGAATGTAAAAAAAATATACATATATGTTAATTACATGGAGGGAAAATGAGCTTTCTTGACTTCTTTTTTCTTAAGTTTCTAATCATATATCAACATTTTTAGTGATTAGTGTATTTTTTTTTTAATCTTTGAGATGAAGTGAAATAAGATTTTTGGCAATTTTTTTAAAGTTTTCAATCATATATCAACAATTTTAGTGGCCCAATGTAATTTTTCTATTTTGATATGGAGGAAAAATGAAATTTTTGTCTCCATAAGATTCTAAAAAATATTTATTAAAGTTTCCATAACATTTATTAACTATTTTAGAAAGATAAACAAAAATCTCAAAAATCGATTATTACAATTTAAGAAACAAAAATCATTGCATAATTTAATGGTAAAAGTATTAATACTCTAATTTGTGCAACAAGAAGAATGGATGACAAATGGCTATATAAAAATTAAGAATACCTCTTCCTAGTCACTTTGGATACTTCAACAATCTTTGAATGTAGAGACGGTCATCAAATCAAGTTCGATAATGCCAAGACTTTCATATCTTTAAGTAGGTAGACAATATCATAAAGTATTTGACCTTTGAATATACAAGTATAACTCCTTCTTAAAAGGGATCTAGCAAGCCCCCACACAGATCAAATTTCAAACATGTTTTTAAAGCGTAAATGTTGAGGAAGCCTTTTAACTTATCTAATTTGTGTTTTTTTATAAATATGTCGTTGTAAATGTTTTAAGTCTAATTTGAGTAGACATGTTATTATTTTATAATATTTTAATATGATTTAAAAAGGATACGTGTGAATTCTAAGATGAGCACGGAAGGTGTTACACATATCCCCCTACTGGGCTGTAGAATGCGCCTCTTCGGCGCAATAAACATATTCGACATAGCCTTGAAACATACTCATTAATGTATCATAAAGTACTCTCTTTTAGATCATGTACGTTAAAATAAAATAAAGGTAGTATTAATGTTTTGAAATAAAATAAAGATTAAGATTATAATTTAAATATGTTTTACAACAAAAGAATGATTTGATTTATTTAAAAAATAAAAATATTTATTTTCTACACTAATATATTACAAAATTGTATAATGGAAAATAAATTTTAGATAATGATTAAATTAATAGGCAATCAAATTGATTTGAAGTATCGTTTACTTTTTAAGATCAATTAAAAACATATAAACAACAAAACATTATATAATGAGAAATAAAGTTTAGAGCATTGAAATAATATTGATCGAGATATTTTGATTCTCAATAAAGGTAAAATAGGATCTCAATGATTGATTGAACATTTTTTATTTTATTTTAAATATTAATAAAGTTATTCTAATTATAACATCTAGCTATGGATGTATCATACTTAGCAAGGGATGGATTATCTTAAGGTGTAAAGTGTCCTCAAGTTTTTGTAATATAAAAAATGGATGCACCTTAGGTGATTTGATCCCCCTTTGAATGATAGATCTAGAGTTAATATTGACTTGCTTTATCTTTTTGAAACTCTAGATCTATTGAGCACCTAGAGGGATTAAAACAAAATAAAAGTACAAATGTATCAATGACTAAAACATCAAGATTATAAGCGATATATGCTTATTTATTATACTACCATATAGTAAATTATTTTATTACTAGTAAATGGAACTTCAAACAAAATCTATGTGTGCAAACATGGTAGATATGTTACACATATGGTACCATTTTATTGATCATGATATACACTACCGAATGTTGTTACAAAGCGGTCCTTTTGTACTTGAGTACTTTGAATCTATATTAACAAATCCATGCCTCAAAGATATGAATCTATATTAGCAAACCCATGCCTCAAATATAGGGACAAAGGCATGGTATTCCTCCCTTGAAAGTTATTCCCAAGGCCCTAAGACATGTACATATTAATCAAAACCAGGCTTAATGGCACGAACATCATCAATCATAATCCAATGATACTCTCAGGATCCCATTTACTATTGGTGGAGCCCTTCTTATCCTTGCATGGCTAAAAGATTCCTTTAGGACTTGAGGTTCAAGTCTCCTCCATTAACCACGTCGAAGGCCCCCAAACTAGAACATCACCTAGATATATATCACCATGGTTACCAAAATGAAGTCGTTTGTGGTTCTTTGAAGTAATGTTCATGGCTCTGGATGCCTCAATGGTTTCTTTTGGACCAAAAGGATGGTATTCCTCCCTTGAATGTCATTCCCAAGTCCCTATAAAACCTACATAATTCTAAAAACCACCTAACGGAACCGAGATTCTCTATCATAGGCCAATCATTAGAGGAAATTTGAGGTCTAAAATGGGCCTCCTAAGGAAAATAATAAAATAATAGTTAAAATAATAAAATAATAGTTAAAATAATAAAATAATGGCTATTAATTTTGGAGGAAGAATGAAAAAAACTACATTTTTGTTCGTATTTTCGACATATCTCCCTGTGGTTTTACTAAATTTCAAGCGGGAGAGCTCTTTGGATGCAGAATTTAATTCTGCATCCAATGAATACCCACACTGCATACTTTTGACGGACCCCGCTACCCCAAAAATAAGAAATCCCTGAAAAACGTGATGATGATGTCATCATCACATTTTTTCAGGTATTTCTTATTTTGGGGGTAGCGGGGTCCTTCAAAAATATGTAGTGTGGGTACTCGTTGGATACAGAATTAAATTCCGCATCCAATGAGCTCTCCCGCTCGGAATTTGAGTAAAAAAATAGGGAGACATGCCAAAAATACGAACAAAAAAGTAGTTTTCTTTTATGACAAATATGTGAATTCAACCATTATGGTTGACTCATTTTATTGAAATTCTATTGGTTCCTAAATTCCAACTCACAAAATTTATTGTTGGCGTGTTTTCTTATAAGGCCCATTTTAGACCCCAAATTTCCTCTAATGGATTCCCTCAACACACTATACGTGGTTAGTGGAGGAAACCTACTTAACCCTAAATCATGTCTAGAAGATTATTTTAAAACTAAGGTTCAAGTCTCCTCCACTAACCATGTCTAAGGTCCCAAGGCCACAAGACGTTGATACATAGCACCATAGATATTGATCCCAGATCTTGCATGGTGCTATAAGGCAATGTTCATGTGGATATTCATGCCTCAGTGATTTGCTTAGATCCAAAGGTGTGTATTTCTTTCTTGGAACACTATTTCCAAGGTCCTCAGATACCTGCATATTTCTCAAAAGAACCTAACGTCATCGACATCCTTAATCTTAGGTTGGTTATACCCTTAAGACACAATGTGTGTTTAGTGAAGGAAACCTCCTTAGCCCTAGATGGATAGAATATTCCTTTATGGAATAAGGTTCATATGTCCTCCACTTAGCATGCCTATGGACCCAAGGTTATAAACATAGATACATAATTCCACGAATACAAATACAAAGTCATGCATCGATCCTTGAGTGATTGTTCATAGGTATGAATCCATCAACAATTTAATTAGAGAAAAACGCATGGTATTCATTCCTAGAAGATCATTCCCCTGAGCCCTAATACACATATATACTACTCAACAACACCTAATGGAACTAGTATCCTTAATCATAATCCAAATATACTCTTAAGAGGCCATGTGTGTTTTTTGGAGGAAACCTTCTTAGTCCTAGATTACGAGAAGATTCATTTAGGGAATAAGGTGTAGGTCTCATCACTTGACCATGCACAACACCCCAAAGTATGCAAGCTTGGATACATAATTCCATGGATACCCTTTGAGTTCATGTGGTTATTTATGGCATTATTAATGGATTTGTATTTCCAAATGGATTCCTTAGGGAAAAAGGTGGTGTCTTCTTCCACTAAACATCATTCCCAAGGTATTGAGACAAGTACATATTTATCAAAATCACCTAATGGCATTGACATCTTCAATAATTTAGTCCAATGGTACCCTTAGGAGGCCATGTGTTTGGTGGAGGAAACCTTACTAGCCATAGATATATAGAAGCTACCTTTATGTCCCTAGTTTCATGTGTCCTCTATTGACCATATTAAATGGACCAATTCCACAAGACCTAGATACATAGCTCCTTGGATATTCATGTGAAATCATTTATGGCACTTTCTAGCATTGTTCATGGCTCTATATGCCTAAATTATTTCTTTAGGGTTAAATCCATTGTATTCTTCAGTACAAAACCATTCTCAAGGCCCTAAGACACGTACATACTACTCAAAACAACCTAATGGAAGTAACATCCTTAATCATAGGTCAATGATACTCTCAAAAGGCCATGTGTGGTTGTTAGAGGTAACACTCTTAGATATGTATGGAGAAAATATTAACTTAGGGCATAAGATTTAGTTATTCTCCTGTGACCATGTCGATTCTCCCATATCCCCAACACTTATATGCATAGTGCCATGGTTACCCCTACAAAGCAATGTGTGGTACTTTGAGGCAATTTTATTTGAACTAGATTTCTCAATGGTTTCTTTAGAGCCAAAGACATGGTATTTTCCCCTATAATGTCATTCCCAAGGCCTAGAGACACATACACATTTCTCAAAACCACCTAATGCACAAACATACTCATTCATAGGCCAATCACACACTCACACGGCCATGTGTTGTTTGTGTAGGAAACCTTCTTAGCCTTGGATGTTTAGAATTTTTTTTAGGGCCCAAGGATTAGGTCTCTTCCATTGACCATGTCGAAGTCAGCAAGGCCCTATGACCTATACACAGAGAACCATGGATATTATTGTAAAGTTATGTGTAGTGCTTTGAGGCATTGTTCATGGCTTTAGATGCCTCAATGGTTTCATTAGGACCAAATTCATGGTCTTCCTTCCTAAAGCATCATTCCAAGCTAGTGAGTCACACACATATTACTCAAAACCACATAATGGAAATAATATCCCTACAAGGTCATTCATGGTGTTTAGAGACATTATTCATGACTTTGGACATGTTAATGGTTTCTTTAGATCCATAGGCATGATCTTCTTCCCTAGAACGTCATTTTAAAGTTCTTGAGACACATAGATCCTACTCAAAACTACCTAATGACATCAAAATTCTCAATCATTGGACAATGATAGCCTCAAGAGGTCATGTGTGGTTCTTTAAGGCTAATATATCGGCCCTATGATACAATATTCATTTAGGGACTGCTGTTCAGATCTCCTCCCTCGACCATGGCCATGGACCCAAGTCCCCAAGAATTGGATACATAGCACGATGGATACTCCTGTAAACTCATGTGTGGTGCTTGAATACATTTTTGATGGATTTGAATACTTCGATTATTTCTTTAGGGCCAAAGCCATGATCTTCTTCTATATAATATCATTATCAAGGCCTTGCAACATGTACATACTATTGAAAACCTCCTTAATAGTACTTACATCCTCAATAATAAGCCAATTGTACCCATAGGACATGCCATATGTGGTTGGTGGAGGAAACCTTCTTATCCCTTCATTGCTAAAGGCTTCCTTTAGGGACCAAGGTTCACATCTCCTCCTCTACCCATGTTCAAGGCCCCAAGACCCTAGGAGCTAGATGCATATCATCGTGGATACCTCTATGAAGTCACGTGTCATTCTTTGAGGCATTTTTTTTATGATTTGGATGTTTCAATAATTTCCTTGGGTTCAAAGGAATGACCTATTTTTCCCTAAAACATCATTCCCAAGGCCCTGAGACATGCACACACTACTCAAAACCATCTAATTGAACCAATATCATCAATCATATGCTAATGATACTCTCATGGGGCCATGTATGTTTGGTGGAGGAAACCTTCTTAGCTTTAGATTCCTAGAATATTCCTTTAGGTCCCAAGATCTACCTCTCATGCATTGACCATGTCTAAGGTCCTAAATCCACAAGACCCAAATACATAACTCCATGGATACCCATGTGAAGTCACTCATGGTGCTTTTAGGCATTGTTAATGGATTTGTATGCCTAAATGCATTTTTTAGGGCCAAATACAAAGTATTCTTCCTTAGAATGTTGTTCCCAATTCCCTAGGGTACCTACATAAGATCCTTATTTCTTCTTGTGACTCCAATTTAGGCCTCAAGATCCATCCCACTATGCAAAAGCCCTTGATTTTGCTTGTATCCAAATTTTATCACAATCCACTATAAATAGTGTGCTTTATGGTTCATGGGATTGATAATTGCCCATTACCTCAAGAATCTTATGTTAGGGTATAATTTCCTTGAGTTCTTCCCCAACCATAGTTCAAGACACATTATTAATGCACAAAACTTGATATTGCCACCAATATCTCACTTAAAGGATAATGATCCCCTACATAGTGCATGATCTCATATGTGACATTTGAGTCATTTCTCTGTTCCCGAGATGCCTATCATATTCATGGGAGGAATTATTTGTTTAGAGCCTATGTCTTGTGATTCCTCCCACGAATATGTACAACGTTATATGGCCCATTCCTAGATTCAATTATATCAACACTCAGATGACAAGGGTAATGTTGGAATTTCATGAGTATGTTTCAAAGCTTCCCTTAAGGCCTAAGGCCCAAGTTTTCTCCTATGACATTATAAAAAACCTTGAGACCCATATATACTAGGAAAAAACTCATAATGGAATTGATGTCCTCTGTTACGGGTGAGTAATACCCCGAATAGATCATGTGTAGGGGTTCAAGGTGTTTCTGTTGGCTCGGGATGCCCAAAATAGTTTACTAGGGGCTAAGGCTTGGGTTTTCCACCTCAAACATGTCGAGGACCTAGAAACCCAATGCAATTCTTAAAACCTCTTAATTAAATTGATACCCCCAATATTAGGCCAAGGATAACCTTAATATGTCTTATGTGTTTTTTCAAGGTATACTTGTTTTAAATCTAATAGTCCTACAAGTTTCCTCTAATGTCCAAGGTATGTGTTTTCTCCGATAGTCATGTCTATTTGTTGAAGACATATACCTAGTTTTATTTGATGTGATTCACCCCTATATCCCTATTATAAGTCCATGGGTCCTCTCAAAAAGTCATGTCTATTAATTCAACACAACATTATTATTGATAACCTTCATTTATCCGAAGGCCTATGTTTCTTCTCTTAACTAAATTAAGGGCCAATAAACCTATCACTACTAATAAAAACTTTATCATGGCATCAACTCCTACACATAGAGGCTAAGAATACACTTAGGAAGACATGTGTGTTGATCATCTTTCTTGGTCCTAAATTCCAAAAACCTTCATTTAGGGCCCAAGGTAGAGATTTCCTCCCTCAATCAAGCCCAAGGATTTGATGCCCATGCCTTGTGCTCAAAACCTAAAAATGATACTAATAAATTTAATAATATCAATAAAATACACCTAATCAAATAATCAAATTTCAATTCAAAACATTGCTATCACTATTTTATAATAGCAATAAATAAAAATGGTTTTCTTAATTATTCATCAAAATGAAGCATCCTAGGTATTTATTTGCTTAAATAATAATAAAAATGAATAATTTCATTCAATTATTTTCAAATAATCATTTGTGAACTTCTTGTGCTTGTGGTGCAAATCCTCATAAATTAATAATGTAAATTTATCTATTTAAACAATATAAAATAAATAATTGAATTTGTTGTGACTGTGTTTCAAACCTCATAAATTAGTCTTGAACATTTATTTGAATGAATAAAAATGGAATTATTATTTACAATTTAATAATTATTTGTGAAGTTGTTGTGTTTACATGGAAAATCATCATAATTAAATCATATTTTTACATGTCTATTGACCATTAAGAACTTAGCACCAACATGACATTTCTTTATTCTTATGATTCCTTTACCCCAAGGCCTATATTTATTCTCTCAATCATGTTTAGGGATACTAGACCTACCGAGACTAATTAAAATCTTATAATTGTGACAATTCCCATGAGTAGAGGCTAAGAATACTCTTAGGAAGACTTGTGATGAGTTTTGAGGTGTTAGTAAAAGCTTATTTTAGGGCCCTGGCAAAGTTTTATTCTTTTGACAATGTCCATGATTCTAAGACGAGTGCCTTGTGCTAAAATCCTAATAATGATACTAATGTCAATTAAATAATTTATAAGATAAATAAAATTATTCTTATAGTGTTAAATTAAAAATAGTTGTTTTTAGTTATTTGTCAATATTAAGAATCTTAGGCATCTATTTGTTTAAATAGTTTATTAAACATGAATAATTGAATTGAATTATTTGCAACATAATTATTTGTAAACTTGTTGGGCTTGTGGTGCAAAGCCTCATAAATCAATCTTGTGAATTTAGTTATTTAAATAATATAAAAATAAATAATTGAGTTTGTTGTAATAATGCCCCAAAAACTCAAAATTAATCTTGATAATTTACTTGAAGGAATAAAACAAAATATAAATACTTGAATTGATTTATTTACAAAATAATTATTTTGCAAGTTGTTGTATTTATGGTGCAAATCATGATAATTCAATCCTACTTGTACATGTCCACGTGGAAAATAATATCTTAGCACGACTTTATGGCATGTTCCAACAAGGCATTTCTCTTAACAAAGATGAGAAATACTCAATTTCTAATAATACCAATAAAAATTAACACCACAAAATATAAGTGGTGCTAATACCACCATGTTAACACCACAAAATGTAAGTGGTTATGATACCAACACCTTAACACCAAAATCTTATAACTGACCAGTGCTAATACCACCACCTTAGCATCACAAAATATAAGTGGGGATAGCTTGTGGTGTTGAAAGATGCATTTTCTTGATGTGACCATGCAAGGATATGTTGATACATTAGATAATTCTAAATGCACGGACATGTTTAAAGAGTTAGAAGAAAAAGTAAACAAAAATATGAACCTAAATAATCGTGAAGCTAAAGTTAATATCCAACCTATTGAGGAGGAAATTAATAGTATCTTGGAATTAGACCATGAATGTAACAAAAGAGCTTTGAACCTCGTAATTTTTGGTTTAAAGGAGAAGGAAGATGAGGATATATTAGCTGTAGTTAAGGAAGAACTGCATAATAGGTTGCATATTGAAGCAACCTCCCTAATAGAAGCAAAGATATTAGGGAAATTGATTAAGAATAAAGAAAGGTTGATCCATATCAGAGTTATATCTATTGACCATAAATATAACATTCTTAAGAAAAAACTCAAAACTAATAGGGTCGAGAATATTTATAAATGAATATCTCATTCGAGAAGACCAAGTTGAATCAAGAGAGGTCCATAAGGTAAAGAAGCTAGGAAGGAAGGAAAATGGGATTTAATTAGAAATAGAAAAGATGTTATCTAAGATATAAACCAAAAAGATAATAACAAATAACAATTAAACACACTTCGTATCCTCTCTTGGAATTGTCGGGGCTTCCCCAAGAACAAAGGCCCTAAGCTAAGTTGGATCCTGAATGAAGTTGATATTATTTTTACGGTTGAAACGTGGGAACATGAAGAATCTAGGGTTCCTAACATATATGGAATTTTTCTTTGGTCGATTTGTAACAAGAGATCCTCCCATAGAGGTATTAGAGGTATTAGAGGTATAGATTGTTACATTAAATACAACATCTCTCCCAATACTAGGCTCTATAATAAAGACCCCCACAACCAATATATGTATATAAAATAGTTGACAATAATAATAACAAAACCTATAATGCAATATGTTAATTTTCCCCTAGCTAGTAACTCTAAATTTTATAAGAAAATAGACATGTAGATAAAAATTTCCCTTTAATTGGTTTAAAAAATTATTTTAATAACCTAAAAAACCATGGAAATATTCTCTTAATGGATGAATTTAATTTTGATACTTCAAATAACCAAGCTATTATTCCAAGTAATTATTCCAACCCCAAACCTCTTTGGTTGGACGAAGATACCACTCTAGACAATTAGTAGAAAAGAAGTTATGCCCAAATCAAGAACATAGTGTAAATTTAGATTCAATTAGATTTAGGTTTCTTATTTCACATTGTGAGAGTGAGAGTAAAAGAAAATACTAGGATATAGAGTGAAATTAGAAGTGAAAGGGGTGCGAGAAAGACAAAAGGATGAAGAGAGGGATTTCTTCTCATCCTTAGAGTGAAATTGAAAGTGATAATGATATAAGGAAAATGGAATGTAAGAAAAGGTATTAGAAGTCCTTTTGTTCAATGAAAGACTTTGGTTAAGGCTATATGATCAATAATGCTTTAAAGGAATCAATGATTCATTAGTTATCCATCTAAACCATTCATTTTTCCACATATTCTCAACAAATTAAATCAATGGTTTATTAGTTTTTAAATGAGTTCCAATTTACTTCATGGAATGGATTTCTAATAGAAAAGTTAATTTGAACTGTGTACATTTATTATAGAATTTTTTATAATGAGTTTTAGTTTTACTAGATTGTACATTTTAATATATTTTAACACTTCAAAAAATCTCACTTGCTATACAATTCTAAGTAAATCAAAATAAACATACTTTGAACCTATTTAATTTTATACTCTAAACATATTTAATTTTATACTCTAATTTTTTAAATATACTATTTTTAAATATAGTATTGATGCTACAAGTGCTATAAGTCTATAATCTTGAAGTTCTAAAATCTGACTATCTTCTATAATCACCAAGTGTATAAGTAACTCGAGTTTGATTATTTTTTCTAATTTTTTCCTAATCAACATATTATTCCACCTTCCTAGGGAAATTGCTATTTAATGACATTTTATTTAGATGCTTCTGCCACGGAAGCACCTCGACCTTATCTTCTTCTAAACTATTTGCGGTCACAGAAAGCAAACTGTCACAGAAAGCAAACTGCCCGTACTTCGAAACACCTTATCCACATGCACCAAACAGGTTTAATATATATAAACAGGTTTAATGTATATGGTGGTTGATATAATTGTAAATGTACAACCATTCAAAAATCATATCAGACATAAAATAATAATAAAAAGATGGTCAGTTAACTTTCACCACAAGTATACGCCATTCCTACATTTATGGAGGGGTACCGAAAGCGATGTGGATTTCAGAAATACCATATAACCAGGAATTACAATAGTTTTGAGATAAAGGAAGTAACAGTATGATGGATCTTGAAGCTCAGCATTAATGAGAATATGCAAGAAACATTGCAGGCCATGTCGTAGGGTCTACTATCGATTGAGTGTATGATAAAAATGATAATAATAAAAAAACCAAATTAAACCAAAGCCCAGAACAAACCAAATTTCAATAACCCAATTCTGAGAGGAGGCAAATAGTTCGTCCGATAATATGAGCATGTTGGGAGCTTTGTCTTTGACAGGCAGAGGAGGCAAATAGTTCGTCAGATAATATGAGCATGTTGGGAGCTTTGTAGAGTTTCGATTTTTGTGTGCGGTATATGTAAGCTGCACTTCAGGAAAAGTTTGTATAACTGTGGTGGTGGCTTTATTCCATTGATTAGGTCTTGTCTAACTTTTAGGTTAGCCTAAGCAATAAATTTGATATCCAAATAATGCATATGATAATGTTGGATCTAGCACTAGGTAAATAGCATTCTAAACCATTAGATTTCAAATAGCTTGACATCCAAAGGCCCAGAATACGACTGCGCCTATTGAATAAAACATAACATGTAAAATATTTTTAGCTAGCTTAGAAAGGTTAAAAACAATAATAATATGCACATCGTCCGTAGTAGTTGATATTATTTAATGATGGGCATGTTACACAAGCGTTTCTTGCATACACGTATGTTGTTTTCCATAATTCCTGATCCCACAGCCTACAGGCATTATCAAACGTCCTTGCACCGCCCAAATCAATCAAATCAAATCATATACTCAATGTAAATCCAGCAGGATGACCCTCCCTCATTACCCTAACCAGTTCTGCGCTTCGACGATCCCCATTGAAGCTTGTGCAACTACAAGAAATTGATATGGAGGGAGGGCAGTCCTGGCTTGCAATAATTTTCACGGCGTTTCTGTTGTATGTTGAATTTGTTGACGCGGCCGTGGGTGCAGTTGCGGCGCCGCCGAGGCCATCTCGCTGCAGCCCCGTGTTGCTGCTGAACTGTATTGGATGTAGGAAGAACCACCCTTCCGATAAATGCTGTGCGTCGCTCAGAAGCATTGCAATGGAAAAATGCTTCTGTTCTCGTCTGCGATCTCGTGTAGTTGATGCCTCTACTTACATACCCATTGCCAAATCCTGCGGTATACCTCTACATATCGCTGCGGAATGCAAAAGGTACGCCAGTAATCGGATTCATTGCGTTTTTTTCTTCGTAACTTTACAGTCAAATGATTAATGAAGTGATCAAACTATAAACTTCGAATGCAGACAAAGGTTTTCACCCGAGCGCGGGGTACTTCCGTAGAAGGAAGCCTGGCGGAGTGTAGAATGTGTAGATATTTTCTTGTCAAAGATGGAGAATTCTTGTTACGTCTGTATGTACGTTAAAGAAGAATCTGTCATGGGTAATGTTAGAATTCTTTGGTTTCCTTTTGGATCCATATATATTTTTAGAGAGGATTTCATGTTGATCGGCCAAGAAAGGTGTTAGTTATGAAGCACCATAAAGTTGTATTAAGCTTCTATTGTAAATATAGATACATTCCAAACGTTGCGCTGTGTAAAAATTTCAATGTTTGACAATAAAATTCCAATAGTGTTATAAGAGAAGAGACTATACATGTTGGACGAATAAGGATTTGTTTTTATTTTTTCTAGAACATTCATTCATTGTAGGTGAAGAATGCATTATACAGTATATAAACACATTCATCCCTAACGCAACCTTGCATGCGATACAATGGCGATCTTTACCTTTCTAGATGATCCAATAGAGGAAGAGTTCTTAATGTTTTTTCACATTTTTTAAAATTAATTAAATTAAAATCAATAAAAATAATAAAAAAATATTAAAAATACTTATTTTAGAGTTGGCATATGTCCTTTCTAAAAACTAATAAAAAAATATTAAAAATAACATGTTGAATTAAATTAAATTTAAATTATTTAGAATTGCATACATATAAAACAACATAAAAAATTATTAAAAATAACGTGTCGCACTAAATTAAATTTAAATTATTTAGAATTGCATATATATATAACAATATAAATTAGCTAAACTAAAACCATAAATATTGGATTATACATTTTCTCAACGTTTATACTCTAAAAAATGGTTTGCACCTTCAGAAATTTGATCCATATAGGTGCTTTGTAGATCCATTTTAAATGAATCTATGATGGTTCTACTAAGGAAATAAAGCAATATAAATTTCAAAAGTATATGATGATGATGTCATCATCACTTTTTTTCAGGTATTTCTTGTTTTTGGGGTAGCGGGGTCCGTCAAAAGTATGCCGAGTGGGTACTCGTTGCGGAATTAAATTCCGCATCCAACGAGCTCTCCTGATCGAATTTTGAATAAAAACACGGAGAGATATGTCGAAAATACAAACAAAAAATAGTTTTTTCTTTTCTTCCTCCAAAATTAATAAATATTATTTTATTATTTTAACTATTATTATTTTATTAAATTTTTTTGGGAGGCCCATTTTGAGTTGAAATTTTCTCTAATGAATGAATCTAGAGAAGGTAGCTTTCAATGAGGAAAGCTTTCCTGCTTGGAATGAAACATAGAGACATAGACAGAGTACTCAGGACCTAGTTTGCTGAGTATTGAAAATACATTTTGCTCATCCTTCTGCTCTATCCCACACTATGTGCATTGTAGCACTAGAGACTTGAATTTGGAGAATAATTGCTCAATGGTCTCGAAACTGCTGGGATGTAAAGATACCAACTCATTCTCCAGAATGTGTCCCCGAAGCTCATCTTGTTTGTTAAATAAACTATCAAGCTTCTCCCAGGCTTCTCTAGGAGTCCTCAATCCTTCTAGATGAAAGAGGAGATATCTGGAAATATAAGTACATAAGTACCCGAATGCTTCATCACAATGGTTTAGGAACTTGTTCCGCTCTACCGGTTGATGAGGTTCAACCTCCCATCCATGTATAATCTTGTGGTAGCCATGCTTGTGCAAGGCTAGCTGCATATTAATCCTCCAATCAAGGTAATTGGAAGTTGTGAGGATCCATGGCTCAAGAGTTTGAGAACTCATAATCGCTCCGGCACAGAGACAGCAAATACTTCTTTCAAGCTACGTAGCACTTGTCAATTTCACTTCAAATAATACTAAAACATAAGAACTGTTAGAATCATGCTTTTCCTCCAGACATGAACATGTTTTCAGGGTCCGTCACGCCCTCTTCACTGCTCTGAACGAATCCATAGCTAGCAAATTTTCATAGGGGACTTCTATGGAAACCCAACTACTTCTGATGTTCGATGAGGTGAAACAAGCATGAAACCTGCCTATGAAGGCTCTGATACCATGTTAGAATTTGAATGCCATATGATCTTCAAGTATAGAGTTCTTATTATTTTGCAGCAATTGAATGGAGGATGAACATACAAATTAAGCAAAACAAACCACACAAGAAACAAACAAGTATTGCTCAGGAATTTACAGTATATCCATCATAATAATATCCGGTGTACAATAGATTACAAATAGGTAGAATTCAAATGCATGAGGAGTGAATTTGAATTCTCCAAGTGGATAAGACTGTATCTAACTAAATCTCTAACTCAAGGTCTCCCAATCAATATCGGAGTCCAACAAATCAACTCTCCGATGACCAATAACTCCAACGCACAGTAACAACTAGTTAACTCAGTGCAACTGAGTGTGGTAGGTGAACAAAAGCACTCCTCCACATGCATGCATTATCCATGCAAACCATGCGTTAGCTAACTGATAGTGAGTCATCTCAAGGTAACTAAAGGCTAACTGTGCTAACACCAACTAACTGAAGTAGTTGGTGTTGGGACTCCCAGTGGCTCCTAAAATGTAGGGATTGGTCTAGGAGGCGCCCCCATTAGAGGAAATTTGGGGTCTAAAATGGGCCTCCTAAGAAAAATAATAAAATAATAGTTATTAATTTTGGAGGAAGACTGAAAAAACTATTTTTTTTTCTTCGTATTTTCGACATATCTCCCTGTGTCTTTACATCATCATCACGTTTTTTCAGGTATTTATTTTGGGGTAGCGGGGTCTGTAAAAAGTATGCAGCATGGTTACTTGTTGGGTGCAGAATTAAATTCCACATCCAATGAGCTCTCCCGCTCAGAATTTGAGTAAAAACACAAGGAGATATGTCGAAAATACAAACAAAAAAGGTAATTTTCTTTTGTGACAAACATGTCAATTCAACCATTATGGTTGACTCATTTTATTGATATTCTATTGGTTCTTGAATTCCAACTCTCAAAATTTATTGTTGGCGCGTTTTCTTATAAGGCCCATTTTAGACCCCAAATTTCCTCTAATTGACTGATCTACATGCACATGTAGTAAGTGGCAGTTAACCTCTAGCATTGTCCACCACACTTCAATGACTCGTACATGTCGCCCCATTGGGCCATGTGGACCCAATTGCATTCGTGGACCCATTCAATTAATTTAGGTTCCTAAGTTAGGAAATAATTAATCTAGTAGACATTTGACCAAGGGAGGATTAATAATCATAACACTACAACCTAGACCCATTTTACACATAGTTAATACAGATTTAGTCTTTCACCACCCCCTTCCCAGAGAATGTGCTTGCTCTTCCAAATAGGGGCCCTTTCACCACTCTAGGGAAAGAGATACCAACAATAGTTCCAAGAGTAGGGCCCTATAAATACCAAGTTGCTACCCATGCTGCATGATAGCCAAACGTGGGTAATGTGTTTCCATGATTTTCCTAAAACCCATCACCTATCACCTTCATAATTGACATGGGAATGCAGTAACCAATGCAACATGTGGACTCATCATCATGATTTCATTTCCAAAATTGCTAACTTCACCTTTCGTCCTTCTGCTTCAAGGCTTGGGATGAAGGCTTTCCATACTACATCTATCTAACTTGTCATGAACATAAATGGCCCCTTCTTGACACATGCATCACACCACATGCCTTATTCATCATTCAACACACCTTAGCATTGAGCCATATTTCCTCTCCTACCGTTGGATGGTGAGCTCAACACCACCACCCCGTTTTGACAATCAAATCTAGAATTGAAGGTTTGTATTGTTGAGATTGGTACAAGCTTGGACCAAGGTAGAAGCTTCGAATGACTGCCACTCTAAATCTGGAGTATCATCGCATTGGTCTACCTCGATGTTTTCCAAATTATTCGCCAATTTATTTGTTCATACTCGAATATGAGCCTAATTAAGAGCCATATGATGTTGTAAGAGTCAAGACATGGACTAGATTTTAGCTTTCACTCTACAATTAGAGGAGATTTTGATGTGGGGGCCATGAATTTTTTCACAAGAAATAATTTTTTTTATAAGTACTCATGAGGAATTTGAACTCATGGCTTTCCATTTACAACTTCTCATCTCACTCATAACCAATTGCTCTAACCCTAATTACATAAAATAATTTTACATAAAAGAAGAAATAATAATTTGAATATTTATAATAAAATTAATATTAACATCAAAATTAAATATAACTTTGTTATTAAAATAAAAATTAATTATATTTTTTTTTTTAAATTTATAATAATTAATTTGAATATTTATAATCCAATTAATATTAAAATCAAAATTAAATATGAATTTGTTTAGAAATTTATAATAATGAATTTAAAATTCATTAAGTCTTTAGAATAAATAAAATATTTATAATCAACATCATAAATGACGACATCATATATATTAAAACTAATTAAAAAAAAAACAAGTGAAGAAGAACATTTATATTTAACCACTTTTGTTTTAAAACTAGCATAGATCTATTTTAATACTAGATCTATCAAGCACCGAGAGGGATCCAATTTCTTGAGGTATACATTTTTATACCATTTGGATCCTTCTATGTACTTGATAGATTTGGGTTTAAAATGGATCTATGCTATTTTTTTATTTTATTTTAAAAGTCCACATGTAATTTATATTTTTTATTTTTTTTTATTTATGTCAGCTAGCATAACATGACTAACCTGACAAGATCTCCCCCATATGTCAAATGGATGTAGCTTGGGTGGTTGGGAGGAATGAATGTTACCCTCCCCGCCTAGGTTCTACTCTTGTAAGTGACATGGTGCTCTTGTGGGGCCCTTTGTAATAAATGTGTGAATGATGAGCTGGCCATACCTTGATTCAATTTGAATATCAGTTTGAGAGCACCTCGAGAAAACATTTGTGGGCATGAAGTGACTGCGACCGTTTGTGGATAGGGTATCAATTTTCACTTATATAAACTTAAATATTCATCAAGAAGATATGAACTCTTCATGGCAAATCCCAAAAACTATTTAAGGGAGGCTTAGTACAACCAGGTTAAAAAAAAAAGGACTATACCTGTTGGACAAAGAAGGACTTGTTTTTATTTCTTTTATTTTTCTAGAACATTCATTCATTGTAGGTGAAGAATGCATTATACAGTATATAAACACATTCATCCATAACGCAACCTTGCATGTGATACAATGAGGATCTTTACCTTTCTAGATGATCCAATAGAGGAAGAGATCTTAATGTTTTTTCACATTTTTTAAAATTAATTTAACAGGAATGAATTATCAAATATTTATTTAAAAATTAAAATCAATATGTATAATAAAATTAATACCAAATCGAAATATCTTTATCCCAAAACTTTATTCACATCAATCATATAAAATCAAAACTCCTTTTGTCACATATGTATAGCTTTATTTAAGATGTTTATCTCTACATAGTTTTATTTTAGTAGGGGAGAGATGTGTAACTCCTTCAGTACTTATTTTAGAGTTGACACATGTCCTTTAAAAAAATAATGACATGTTGGATTAAATTAAATTTAAATTATTTAGAATTGCATAGATATAAAACAACATAAAAAATTATTAAAAATAATGTGTCGTATTAAATTAAATTTAAATTATTTAGAACTGCATACATATATAACAACATAAATTAGATAAACTAAAACCATAAATATTGGATTATACATTTTCTCAACATTTATACTCTAAAAAAGGGTTTGCACCTTGAGAAATTTGATCCATCTAGGTGCTTGGTAGATCCCTTTTAAATGAATCTATTCTACTAAGGAAATAAAGCAATATAAATTTCAAAAGTATATGATGATGATGTCATCATCACGTTTTTTTAGGTATTTCTTGTTTTTTGGGTAGCGGGGTCCGTCAAAAGTATGCCAAGTGGGTACTTGTTGGATGTGGAATTTAATTCCGCATCCAACGAGCTCTCCTGTTCGAATTTTGAGTAAAAACACGGGGAGATATGTTGAAAATACAAACAAAAAAGTAGTTTTTTCTTTTCTTCCTCCAAAGTTAATAAATATTAATTTATTATTTTAATTATTATTTTATAAATATTTTTTTGGAGGCCCATTTTGAGTTGAAATTTCCTCTAATGAATGAATCTAGAGAAGGTAGCTTCCAATGATGAAAGCTTTCCTACTTGGAATGAAACATAGAGACATAGACATAGTACTCAGGACCTAGTTTGCTGAGTATTGAAAGGACATTCTGCTCATTCTTCTGCTCTATCCCACACTGTCTGCATTGTAGCACTAGAGACTTGAATTTGAAGAATAATTGCTCAATGGTCTCGAAACTGCTGGGATGTAAAGATATCAACTCATTCTCCAGAATGTTTCCCCGAAGCTCATCTTGTTTGTTAAACAAGCTATCAAGCTTCTCCCAGGCTTCGTTGGGAGTCCTCAATCCTTCTAAATTAAAGAGGAGATACCTAGAAATATAAGTACATAAGTACTTGAATGCTTCATCACAACGGTTTAGGAACTTGTTCCGCTCTACCGGTTGATGAGGTTCAACCTCCCATCCATGTATAATCCTGTGGTAGCCATGCATGCATAAGGCCAGCTCCATATCAATCCTCCAGTCAAGGTTATTGGAAGTTGTGAGGATCTGTGGCTCAGGAGCTTGAGAACTCATAATTGCTCCAGCAGGGAGACAACAAATACTTCTTTCAAGCTAAGTAACACTTGTAAATTTCACTGCAAATAACACTAAAACATAAGAACTGTTAGAATCATGCTTTTCCTCCAGACATGAACATGTTTTCAAGGCCCGTCACACCCTCTCCGCTGCTCTGAATGAATCTAGAGCTAGCAAATTTTCATAGGGGACTTCTGTGGAAACCCACTGGAAACCCAACTACTTCTGATGTTTGATGAGGAGAAACAAGCATGAAACCTGCCTGAGAAGGCTTTGATACCATGTTAGAATTTGAATTCCATTTGATCTTCAGGCAGAGAGTTCTTATTATTTTGCAGCAATTGAATGGAGGATGAACATACAAATTAAGAAAAACAAACCACACAGGAAACAAACAAGTATTGCTCAGGAATTTACAATATATTCATCATAATAATATCCGGTGTATAATAGATTACAAATAGGTAGAATTCGAATATACGAGGAGTGAATTCGAATTCTCCAAGTGGATAAGACTGTATCTAACTGAATCTCTAACTCAAGGTCTCCCAATCAATATCAGAGTCCAACAAATCAACTCTTCGATGACCAATAACTCCAACAGATAGTAACAACTAGTTAACTCAGTGCAACTTAGTGTGGTAGGTGAACAAAAGCACTCCTCCACATGCATGCATGCATTATCCATGCAAACCATGCACTAGCTAACTGGTAGTGAGTCATCTGAAGGTAATTGAAGGGTGTGTGCAAGAAGTTGAGGTACCTTTTGGATGCAATGGTAGAATGAAGTCAATACGCGCTCCTGTTTTGTTTAAATTTAGAAATGTGTTCCCTCCAAATGATAAGGCCGAGCCTTGACCCATGCTTGCATGGAATTCTTATGCCTATGTGTTTGCTTCCTACTTTGCTTCGGATTCAACATGCCTATGCCTTGGAGTATGATAAACCATGGCTAATTCAACATTATATCCAAATTTTCAATGTGCTCGTGTTTAGCCGTTCGTCTGATTATGCTGTGCACCTCCATTTTTTATGAGATTTTAGAAACAGATATGGTTTTTTTTGTAGATTCCAAATATGTAAATTTTAACAAGAATACATTATTTTTTCTATTTTTTTCTTATTTATCTTCTATCATCACTCCTCAACTCAAAAAACACAATGTTAGTGTTTCGTCCATATCTCTTTCGTTTCTCAACCATTTAAAAAACAAATTGTATGGTGCACTAAAGAACACTGAGCTCTACATGCTATAAAAAACCCATTTCCAAATAATTACATTAAGACATTCAAACGCTGCACCCACAATTGACATACCGTTTTCGAGGTTTGATCTCTTAGATAATAAATAAAAAAATTAAAAAAATTATATTTATTATTGGAAAAATAGTCGTGCACTAGTACTATATGTTCTCTATATGTATACCGATTTTCTTAAGTTTATTCCATCATTTAGTCACTCAGACGCTGCACCCACAAAAACATATACCTTATAATTTGTCCAAAAAATAAAAAGTGCCTGTTAAAAAATATCTAACTTCAGATAGTTAACAACATTTTCAATAGAAAAAAGTTATATATTTGGAAAGGTCATTCAATTTCCTACATTTCTTGTGTTTTACTCATCACAAGATTCATTGTGTAAGTGTCTCAAAATATCCATACAAGTTGATGGATGTCTATTTTTTCAGTTTTCTATTGCATCTAACGCGAAAAAAGAGACCCTCATCTTTGTGCACTCACCCTGAAGGCTAACTGTGGCTAACTAGTGCTAACACCAACTAACTGAAGTAGGTTGGTGTCGAGACTCCCAGTGACTCCTAAAATGTAGGGATTGGTCTAGGAGGCGCCCCCACTGATGCATGCACATGCAATAAATGGCAGTTAACCTCGCATTGTCCCCCACACTTCAATGACTGGTACATGTGGCCCCATTGGGCCACGTGGACCCAATTGCACTAGTGGACCCATTTAATTAATTTAGGATCCTAAGTTAGGCAATTATTAATCTAATAGACATTTGGCCAATGGAGGATTAATAATCCTAACACTACAACATAGACCCAGTTTACACATACTTAATACAGATTTAGTCTTTCACCACCCCCTTCCTAGAGAATGTGCTTGCTCTTCCAAATAGGGGCCCTTTCACCACTCTAGGGAAAGAGAGACCAACAATAGTTCGAAGAGCAAGGCCCTATAAATACCAAGTTGCTACCCATGTTGCATGATAGCCAAATGTGGGTAATGTGTTTCCATGATTTTCCTAAAACCCATCACCTACCATTGCCATACTGCATCAATCTAACTCATCATGAGCATAAATGGCCCCTTCTTGACACATTCATCATGCCACATGCCTTATTCATCATTCAACACACCTTAGCATTGAGCCATATTTCCTCTCCTACCGTTGGATGGTGAGCTCAACATCACCACCCTGTTTTGACAATCAAATCTAGCATTGAAGGTTTGTATTGTTGAGATTAGTACAAGCTTGGCCCAAGGTAGAAGCTTTGAATGACCACCACTGTAACTCTGGAGTATCATCGCATTGGTCTACCTTGATGTTTTCCAAATTATTCGCCAACTTATTTGTTCAAACTTGAACGTGAGACTAATTAAGAGCCATATGATGTTGTAAGAGTCTAGACAAGGACTCGATTTCAGCTTCCACTCTACAATTATGGAGATTTTGATGTGGGGGCCATGAATTTTTTCACATGAAATAAATTTTTTTATAAGTACTCATGACTTTCCATTTACAACTTCTCATCTCACTCATAACCAATTGCTCTAGCCCTAATTACATAAAATAATTTTACATAAAGGAGAAATAATAATTTGAATATTTATAACAAAATTAATATCAAAATCAAAATTAAATATAACTTTGTTATTAAAATCAAAATTATTTATAATTTTGTTTTAAAATTTATAATAATTAATTTGAATATTTATAATCCAATTAATATTAAAATCAAAATTAAATATGAATTTGTTCATAAATTTATAATAATGAATTTAAAATTCATTAAGTCTTTAGAATAAATAAAATATTTATAATCAACATCATAAATGATGACATCATATATATTAAAACCAATTTTAAAAAAAACAAATTAAGAAGAACATTTATATTTAACTACTTTTGTTTTAAAACGATCATAAATCCATTTTAAAACTAGATGTATCAAGCACCGAGAGGGATCCAATTTCTTGAGGTGTACATTTTTATACCATTTGGATCCCTCTATGTACTTGATAGATTTGGGTTTTAAATGGATCTATGCTAGTTTTTTTTTTTTTAAAGTCCATATGTAATTTATATTTTTTATTTTTTTATTTATGTCAGCTAGCATAACGTGACAAGATCTCCCCCATATTTCAAATGGATGTAGCTTGGGTGGTTGGGAGGAATGAATGTTACCCTCCCCACCGAGGTTCTACTCTTGTAAGTGACATGATGCTCTTGTGAAACCCTTTGTAATAAATGTGTGAATGATGAGGTTGCCATACCTTGATTCTTCTCTTGGTGCAATAATAGACAAGTGATAGACAACAAGTTAAAACTGATGGAGAATAAGATTCAGTTAATGGAAAATAGATTACAGGTAATGGAAAAACAAAGCCAAATGACTCAAACAATCAGCCCACTACAAGAAAAAGACTATTTTAACCCCATATTAGCACCACTATTTGGGAAGGATTTAAAAAATCTTCAATTTTCAAATACTGGTGAAAAGCTGGTGCTAATATTTATGGTGTAAAAGTGGACTTTATAAAATATGTTGGTTTAGGTGTTAAATGAGTACATGTGACTCCATGGCTAATGGTGCATACCACCGAAACCAATACTAGGTGGATTGAAGTATTGTGATGCAAAACACCAAAAAATAATCTTATATGGATTGAAATCTTGTAATGCAAAATACCAATTTTTTTTGTTTGTTTGTTAAGAAATGCATGTCATTCGAAGCCACTACATTTCCACTATTAGTGAAAATAAATCATAATATTTTCTATAATTAATAACCACAAATAAATAATTGTCAAAATAATGGAAGGATCACTAAAGCTATATTAAAAGTATGACAAATAGAAAACTAATAATTTATGTTCCATGATTTAAAAGCTTCTTTTGATCTAGTAAATCACTTACATTCTAAGATTGTAAAAGAAAAAATACTAACTTAAAAATTACCATATAAACTACTTTATATATATATTTTAAAACTATCTATATACCCTTAATACATTATCTAAAATATGTACAACTTATTATTATTTAAAATTAAAAATCCTCTACAAATTAAAATCCATACAATTTTTTCATATAAAAATATAGACTTCACACTACAACGGCCGCTTAAACTATTGCTTAATCCATGGAAAAAGAGAATTATTTCTTTTGTCCTCCCAAAGGTAGGCAAGCTGGGCATCTATAGTGATTTAATGAGCTATGACATATTTCATATGAGCAGCTAGCTCTATCATTTGAGCCCTTAAGGCCTCTTTTTTGGTCTCATACCAACCTGCACTTACCAAAGCACAAAGTTAAAAAAAACTGATTGAAAGTTATAAATATTAAAAAAATGAATAACAAACTTTGAAACTCAAACCAAATATTTTGCTTAAAAAATTTGAATGCAATTGAATATATTTTATTGATATACGTTAACACCACAGAATTTGAATAGTACATGACAACACCTCTTTCACCATTCACTTCTAGCTATCGGGATGATTAATCCATGCTTCATCACAATGAAAATATTCATTCTCTTCTTGTTAGAACATAAAATCTGATTCACCATATTTATAAAAAAAAATTAACCATTAACTTACTAACAAATAGCTTTGTATTAATATTTTTTTAATGTAAAAAAAAATGCATATATGTTTTTTACATGAAAGGAAAATAAGCTTTCTTGGCTTCTTTGTTTCTTAAGTTTCTAATCATATATCAACAATTTTAGTGATTAGTGTAATTTTTATTCGATGAAGTGAAATGATATTTTTAGCAATTTTTTTGAAGTTTTCAATCATATATCAATAATTTTAGTGGCCAATGTAATTTTTCTATTTTGAGATGGAGGGAAAATGAAATTTTTTGTCTCCATAAGATTCTCAAAAAGATTTATTAAAGTTTCCATAACGTCCAATAACTATTTTAAGAAGGATAAACAAAAATCTCAAAAACAAATTATTGCAATTTAAGAAACAAAAATAATTGCATAATTTAATGGTAGAAGCATTAATACACTAATTTGTGCAACTAGAAGAATGGATGACAAATGCTTATATAAAAATGAAGAATACCTCTTACTAGTCACTTTGGATACTTCAACAATCTTTGAATATAGAGACGGTCATCAAATATAATCCCAAGACTTTCATATTTTTAAGTAGGGAGACAATATCATAAAGTATTTGACCTTTGATCCTTCTTAAAAGGGATTTAGTAAGCTCCTACACATAAAATCTCAAACTTGTTTTTAAAGTGTAAATGTTGAGGAAGCCTTTTAGTTTATCTAATTTGTGTTTTTTTATATATATGTCGTTGTAAATGTTTTAACTCTAATTTGAGCGGACATGTTATTATTTTATAATATTTTAGTATTTTTTTTAAATGACACGTCTCAACTCTAGGATGAGCACAGAAGGAGTTACACATCCCCCCCTACTGGGTTGTAGAATGTGCCTCTTCGATGCAATAAACATATCCGTCATAACCTTGAAACATACTCATTAATGTATCATAAAGTACTCTTTTTTAGTTCATGTACATTAAAATAAATTAAAGGTAGCATTATTGTTTCGAAATAAAATAAAAATTAAGATTATAATTAAATAGGTTTGACAACAAAAGAATGATTTGATTTATTTAAAAAATGAAAATATTTATTTTCTACACTAATATATTACAAAATTGTATAATGGAAAATAAATTTTATTTAATGATTAAATTAATAGGCTATCCAATTGATTTGAAACATTGTTTACTTTTTAAGATCAATTAAAAAACATATAAACAACAAAACATTATATAATGAGAAATAGATTTTAGAGAATTGAACTAATATTGATTGGGATAGTTTTTAATTCCCAATAACGGTAAGATAAGATCTCAATTATTCATTAAACATTTTTTATTTTATTTTAAAAATTAATCAAGTTATTCTAATTATAACATATTAGCTATGCATGTATCATACTTAGTAAGGGATGGATTAGCTTAAGGTGCAAAGTGTCCTCAAGTTTTTGCAATATAAAAAAATGGATGCACCTTAGGTGATTTGATCCCCTAAGCATCATAGATGTAGAGTTAATATTGACTTACTTTATCTTTTTGAAACTCGAGATCTATTGAGCACCTAGAGGAATTAAAACAAAATTAAAGTACATATGTATCAATGATTAAGACATCAAGATTATAAGCGATATATGCTAATTTATTATATTACCATACAAATACAATATTTTTTTATAATCATTGCTATCACTATTTTAGAATAGTAATAAATACAAATGGTTTTCTTAATTATTCGTCAATATTAAGAATCCTAGGTATTTATTTGCTTAAATAATATTAAAAATGAATAATTTCATTCAACTATTTTCAAATAATTATTTGTGAACTTCTTGTGGTTGTGGTGCAAAGCCTCATAAATTAATCATGTAAATTTATTTGTTTAGACAATATAAAATAAATAATTGAATTTGTTGTGATTGTGGTTCAAACCTCATAAATTAGTCCTGGACAATTATTTGAATGAAAAAAAGGAATTCTTATTTACAATTTAATAATTATTTATGAAGTTGTTGTGTTTACATGGAAAATCATCATAATTAAATCATGTTTTTACACGTATATTGACAATTAAGCACTTAGCACCAACATGAAATTTCTATAGCCTTAGGATTCCTTTACCTACCGAGACTGATTAAAACCTTATAATTGTGAAAATTCCCATGAGTAGAGGCTAAAAATACTCCTAGGAAGACTTGTGATGAGTTTTGAGGTGTTAGTAAAAGCTTCTTTTAGGGCCCATGGAAACGTTTTATTCTTTTGACCATGTCCATGATTCTAAGACCCGTGCCTTGTGCTAAAAACCTAATAATGATACTAATGTCAATTAAATAATTTAATAAGATAAATACAAACATTCTTATAGTGTTAAATTAAAAATAATAATATAAAAATAATATAGTATCTGTGTGGAATAGTTGTGATATCTGAGTCCATTTCAGAGTTTTGTGGTTATAGTCTTAGATACAGACGATGTAAATCCACTAGTGTTGTCTCTTGGGAGACCTATAGGATATCATTAAGCCCCAAACTATTTCTTTACTACTCGATTCTGGTAATTGTTTTATGGATCCTTCAATGGACTTTGTAGGGCTTACATCCTTGGACTGCCAATCTACAGATCAAACTACCATTTCTTTGGCTGAAAGAAAATCTTCCTTTCAGACTTCTAGAGCTTCATTATCCATAATAACCATCGACGATACAATACCTTCCCCTAACTAGAAACTACCTGAAGTCTTACCTTCTAAGGTTTATAAAATGAAATGATGGCAGTATAAATCCTGAACACAAATTAAAATCAATTCTTTGCACATCACCTTCACTGACCAGGAAGAGCTCATCCACATTAATTTAATTGACAAAGACCAAATTAACTGGGAAAAAACAAAATGTTACAAATATTCGCATCTAGGCACTGTCAAATTAGGACTTGGTCCATTAGTATGACCCTATATGAATGTTTCTTCTTTGTGTTTTGTTTTGGATACTCGCCACTTAGATTTTGATGATGCTTTAATTGGAGGTTTTGAAGGCCCCTTGCACAATGGCCCATTTTTTGGTACTATCTTTCCTAAGTATTATGTCAGCCTTGATGACCGCTACATCTATGATTTACTCAAGGCCTATATTTTTCTGTTAGGATTTAAAATGGACACTGGCTCCAAAATCATTCAACTTAAATCATTGGGTGTCATCTGCTTTGGAAATGATTCCCTTCCACCTATTACCCCTAAATTCCATGAAAGCTCACACCTACTAAGTATGGTAGGAACTGATAAGTCAAAAAATTCTACACCTATCACATTTGACTAGACTTGCATCAGTTACCCAAAGAAATGGGAGATAAGATACAGAGAGTTAAGAGACTTTGACAAAAATAAAAACCAACAACTCTCTATTCCTAAACCCCTTGTCTTTGACATATTTTCAAACTCTTTTAAATTGTCTTAAGGGTTTCCTTCTCCCCATTTTGCTCCACCTCTTGTAAGATCTTCCTTTGTGAATAATACTTCTGAAAAATCATCCTTGTTTGAACCTTGTTCTTCTTCCTGCCTTTCCTTTTTAGGTGTTCATAACAATGAGCACAAAGGTTAGCATGCAAACTGCCCTGCCTGCAGGAAAGCACTTGAGAGACTAAAAATCAGAAACAAAGGAGTAAGCTTGTACATGATGTCTCTCCCTAGAAGTAGCTTTGGTTTCACCTCCACAAACCCATAGGGTGATACCTCGTTCCATCCAAGAAGAAATCTTTCTGATACTCCAATTCGATAGTTTTCTCATGATGGTCTTTCTAAAAGAAATTTCATGCCACATAGATCATCAACTCCACACGAAACTGTCTGTGATGAAATAAAGTTGCTTAATTACAATAATTATCAGCAACAACCTAACTGGACAAAATATAGATGACATAGCCTCTGATATTATGCTTCTACGGCAAAAAGCACAAACCGAGAAAGAAAACATTGCTTTGCTAGAATCTAAAATTGATCACTTGCTTGCAGGTCAAGAAGAAGTAAAAAATGAAATTATCTTAGCAAGTGAAAAGTTAGAAAAAAGGCTAGATGTCTTAGGAAAAATGATGGCCAAAACCCAGAATATAAGTAATAAAAGGAATCCTGTAAGCCAAACTGCATTAGATCTTGCAGCTAAAGGTCATAAAGCCAAACATGAAAGAAGATACTCATTTGGAATGATGAGTATTCAAGAAGATGACCAAAGACCAGAATTCCTTTTTGGTCAAGGAATGGAAGACCAAGCTAAACTCAACGAGTTAAAAGACATGGTCTCCCAGTTTAAAAGAATGCCAAATGCCCCTTTAGACAAATATTTATCAGCATTCAGAATCCCTAAAAGAGAGAACGTTATATCTTCAAACCCAACCAATCAAGAGCACAACCATCCTCAGATAACAGGACCTCCTCCTCCTTTTGAATTAGAAATGCCAGAACTCCATGACACTTCTCCTTTGACAGTTCCTTGTTCTCTTGGTTTCTGAATAAATGGTATGAACAATCTGATCTCCCAAATGCCTGATCAACCTATGTTGAACATACAATTCCAATCCCACGCCCAAATCCGAACAACTATTCAGTTTCTGTCAAATTGGGTATTATACAAAAGAACACAGGACACCACAATAACTGGCCAACAATTAGCACTCCAGCTAATTGCTGTATTTTCAAGATTAGCTTCAGAATGGTGGTGCTAGATTACCCAAGAATATAGAGAGAAAATGTTAAATTTAGGAGCTGTAGACCAACAAATTCTTACTGCCCTCGGTAAAGAATTCTATGGTCCTAATGAAAAGGAATATTATGAACATCTTGCATCTTTTTTTATGTCAGCCAGAATCTGTGACCTAAATAAAAGTGAAGAATATTTTTGTTATATGCAAAAACTGTTAATTTCTTCTGGCAATGTTGATAAGCCTGCATATCTGAAGCATTATTTAAGAAGTTTTCCTGGCCATGTCCCTAATGCTATGGAACAACATGTTAAAGATAAAAACATTCCTTTTTCAGATCTTTCTCTTGCTCAATTGCATGGATTCAACATGGAAACTTGGCAAGGACATTGTCTAGGGAAAAGAGCAGCTAAAGACTTTAAGCGGCACTCTTCAATGTTTTCCCTTGGTTTTTGCAAAGATGTTGCAAAAATGCTAGATTGGGGATGTGGTGCTCACAATAGAGGACACTTTGGGCGTGATTCATGTAGTTGTAAAAAGAAAAAGCATCCCAAGTATACTAGTGCACCTAGATTTCATCCAGATAAGGGATACAAACATAAAAAGGGAAAAAGTTTCAAGAAGAAAGCCTATTTTAAGAAAAGATCTGAACCTGTCGATAAAGAAAATTGTTTCATTTGTGGGAAAAAGGGTCACTGGGCTAACAAATGCCCAAATAAAAAGAAGAAACCTAGACTAGCTGCCATGTTCTCAGAAGACCTAGATATAGCCTGGTGGGATCTAGCTTAGTGTGCAGCAAGAGACTATCCTGAAGGCGAGATCGTCTTCTTACCAAAAGAATGTGATTCCTCTAATTCTGACTTTGTTTTAGATAAATTTACCCCTGATTCATCTGAGTCTTCTTCTTCTGACTTTGATGAAGACACAAATTTAGGAGGATGTTCTGGTCCTCCTAATTTTAGCTTTTATATGTTCTCTTCTAACATGCCTAAGGTCTCTTCAGAATTTTGGATTGCTGAAATTGAAAAACAATTGTCTAAGACTCTAGTTCATTAATATACAAAAAGGAAAGATTTGAAAGATGAAAAGAGAAAGCTCTTAACAAGAATAAAATCAAAAGAGAAAGTCTCAGCAGCAAGAGAAAAATATATTTCTCCACAAATCAGCCAGAATCCAGCATTCTACCAGCCTGCAGATTTATACAAAGGCTATCCTGACCATCATGAGGATAGACAAAAGTTCAGAAAAGATAAAGCGAATTTGCTTAAACTACAGATCAAAGATAAGCAGAATTCTTTAAAGCAACTGGTAAAATAAATAGATGAATTGAAAAGAATGCTTGAAATAACAATCAAAGAAAGAGACCAGTCCTCTGATGAAGAAATGTGCAGAGCCTATGCTGAAGCACTACAGTCACCAAAAGCCATTGAAAGTCCAAAAATTTCTCATCACACTAGCGACTCAGAAGCAGAAGATTTCCATAATGAAGAACCATTGCTAGGCTCTTTAGGGCAGTTCACCGGTCTTAAATATTTCAATAAAATAAAGTTTTGTCCACCTAACTACAAAGCTTATGAGCTTGATTGTATGATAGATTCAGGTTGCCAAATGAATTTGGCAAAAGGAAATGCTATACCATCGTTCTACTGGGAAAAAACAAACAAACATGGTGTAGCCATTGAAGGAACTCCTGTTCTTCTGAAAGGAAGAGTTCTTGATTTTCCAATAAGCATATGAGGAATAAAAGAAGTTCTGCACCTCAATAGACTAGATGATCTTAAGGAAGATTGCATAATAGGCTCACCTTTTTTACATAAAGTCAACCCCATTACAGTCGATGAGCCCAATATGATTTTTTCTTGTACAATAAATGGCAGAAGAGTTTCCACCTCTCTATACTATTATGCTTCTTCCAAATGTAAAAATATTATTCCTCAATCTAATCCCACTCCCAGTCTTGCATAACTGTTCAAAATGGAAAGATGCATCGCCTATGCAGAAATGCATAAGGAATCTTCCCTCTCTGAAATTTCCTCAAAATTAGAAAAGGATTGCACCTTAGAGTCACCTAATACATTTTGGACAAGAGAAAAGTACTTTGTCTCTTTACCATTCCTCACGGATACAAATCTTGTGAATTTAGTTATTTAAATAATATAAAAATAAATAATTGAATTTGTTGTAATTATAGTGCAAAAACTCAAAATTAATCTTGATAATTTACTTGAAGGAATAAAACAAAAGATAAATAATTGAATTGGGTTATTTACAAAATAATCATTTTCCAAGTTGTTGTGTTTATGGTGCAAATAATGATAATCCAATCCAACTTGTACATATCCATGTGGCAAATACTATCTTAGCACCACTTTATGGAACATTCCAACAAGGCATTTCTCTTAACAAAGATGAAGAAATACTCAATTTCTAATCATATCAATAAACATTAACACCACAAAATATAAGTGGTGCTAATACCACCATGTTAACACCACAAAATGCAAGTGGTTCTGATATCAACACCTTAACACCGCAATCTTATAACTAGTGCTAATACCACCACCTTAGCATCACAAAATTTAAGTGGTGATAGCTTGTGGTGCTAAAAATATGCGTTTTCTTGTTGCGAACCCACAAGGATATGTTGATACATTAGATAATTCTAAATGCACATACATGTTTAAAGAGTTAGAAGAAAAAGTAAACAAAATTATGAACCTAAATAATCCTGAAGGTAAAGTTGATATCAAGCACATTGAGGAGGAAATTAATAGGATCTTGGAAATAGACCATGAATGTAACAAAAGAGGTTTTAAACTTGTAATTTTTGGTTTAAAGGAGAGGGAATATGAAGATACATTATTCGTAGTTAAGAAAGAACTGCATAATAGTTTGCATATCAAAACAACCTCCCTAAACGAAGCAAATATATTAGGGAAATTGATTGATAATAAAGAAAGGTTGATCCATATCAAAGTTAGATCTACTGACCATAAATATATCATTCTCAGAGAAAACCTCAAATCTAAAAGGGTCGGGAATATTTACAAATGAATATCTCATTCCATAAGACTAAGTTGAATTAAGAAAGGAGGTTGGCATAAGGTAAACGAAGCTGGGGAGGAAGGAAAATGGGATTTAATTAGAAATAAAAAAGATGTTATCTAAGATAGAAACAAAAAAGATAATAACAAATAATAATTTAACACACTTCAAATCCTCTCTTAGAATTGTCGGGGCTTCCCCAAGAAAAAAGGACCTAAGCTAAGTGGGATCCTGAATGAAGTTGATATTATTCGTATGGTTGAAATGTGCGAACATGAAGAATCTAGGGTTCCTAACATAGATGTATTTGTTCTTTGGTCGATTTGGAACAAGAGATCCTCCCATGGAGGTATTAGAGGTATAGCTTGTTACATTAAAGAAAACATCTTTCCCAATGCTAGGCTCTATAAGAAACACCCCCACAACCAATATATGTAGATAAAATAGTTGGCAATAATAATAACAAAACCTATAATGAAATATGTTAATTTTCCCCTAGTAACTGTAACTTTTATAAGAAATCAACATAGATAAAAATTGCCATTTAATTGGTTTAGAAAATTGCATTAATAACATAAAAACGATGGAAATATTCTCTTAATGGGTGAGTTTAATGTTTGTACTTCAAATAACGAAGCTATTCTTATAAGTAATTATTCCAACCCCAAGCCTCTTTGGTTGGACGAAGATACCTCTCTAGACAATTAGTGCAAAAGAATAGTAAGAAGATCTAGGTGAAAACTTGTTCGAATATGAGCTAGCAAAGGTTTGAAGTGATCAACACCTTATAATTTGTAATGGGCTAAAGAAGTGGCCAAATTCAATTCATATGACTTGCATTCATGGGATTGGTAGCACTGTGGTAGATTATGCCATATCTAATAACCGTTTATATAATATTATGGTAAATCTAGACATTTTGCTCGACCATGAACCCGAATCAGATCATAGACCTCTAATTGTAACCCTCAATTTCGTTGTTCATAGATATCCCATAGAAGACCATTCTCACAGTCAAAATCATTTAATCCTTGATATAAATAAGGTTGATATTTTCATAAATGATTTAAAAATTAACTTGTTTCCTCATTCTAATACAGACAATATAGAAGGTCTCTACCATAATTTAAACACAACCCTCTCTTCTTCCTTTAACAAGGTGTCCATCGAAACTTCAGGTAAAAGGAATAATAGGGAAACCAACCACTGGTATGACAATGAATGCGAAAATTCTAGGAGATCAATCGAGGAAGTGATTGAAGAGTCTCAAAAAATTAACAAGATTAATAATACAAATACCTAATCACAAGAAAAAAGGGGCATTATAGAAATAAAAAGAAGGAACACCTTTTACACCTATATAAGGTGACCCCTAAGAAGTTTGGAGACAAATTCTAACTAGTAAAACCAAAGAGAATAATCAGATTCCTTTGCAAGATTAGGATTCTTATCTTAAAAGAATCTATGAATCCTTGAGTGCCTTTAATAACACTCAAAACCTTCCCGCAATGAAATACCTTTTTCATTAGGAGACATTGGATTTGGGGTCAATCGCCTAGAAAATGAGAAAGCTAAAGATATTCAAGGATATCAAGGAGAAGTTTTGAAAATTGGAGGAACCATTTTTTTTCGTCACATATCCACAAGCTCTTTAATTTGGTAGTCACGCAAGGTCTTTCTATTCCCTAGCATTAGAGAAAATTTCAACTCAAAATGGGCCTTTTAACTTTTATTCAAATTCCATGTCATCATGTGTTAGCCAATGAAATTGCTTTAAATTTGAAATACTGTATAGGTCTTAAACACTTTTTTAATATAAATTTGGGGATAGGTATCATAAAAAAACTACTTTTTTTGTTTGTATTTTTGACAAATCTCCCTATGTTTTTACTCAAATTTCAATCGGGAGAGCTCGTTGGATGCAGAATTAAATTCTGCATCCAACGAGTACCCACTTGGCATACTTTTGACGGACCCTGCTACCCCAAAAACAAGAAATACCTGGAAAACAGAATGATGATGTCATCATTCCATTTTTTTCAGGTATTTCTTGTTTTTGGGGTAGCGGGGTCCGTCAAAAGTATGCCGAGTGGGTACTCATTGGATGCAGAATTTAATTCTGCATCCAACGAGCTCTCCCGATCGAAATTTGAGTAAAAACATAGGGAGATATGTCAAAAATACAAACAAAAAAGTAGTTTTCTTCTTTTCTTCCTCCAAAATTAATAAATATTATTTTATTATTTTAACTATTATTTTATTAATTCCTTTTAGGAGCCCCATTTTGAGTTGAAATTTCCTCTAATGACTCGGGGGCTTATTATTTCTATCTTTGAAAGAAACGATAAAAATAACCCCTCTAATTATTGAACCATTATGATTACCCTCTTTAACCAAGCTATATGATATCATTTTAGAGAAGAAAATCAACATATGGCTTGAAAGTGAAGATAAGCGGTCTAAAGGCTAGGAGAGATTTAGAAGGCATCACTCTACCATATACCACCTCATTACACTTAGGATAATTGTAGAATATTGTCGTGATATTAAATCCAATCTCTTTTGTTTCGTTGTGGACTTTAGGAAATCTTTTGATACAATGCCCATAAATAACTTGTGAAAGACATCAGAAGAGATAAAGGTTCCTTTAGAGTTGAGGGTTGTCAATGATAAGGATTTACAAAAAAATCATTTCAAAATTTAAGAGTATTGAGGGGTGGTCAAAAGATATTTATTGTAATATTGGAGTCAAGAAAGGATTCCCCCTCTCCCCTACCCTTCATTTACATCGATAGGATAGAAAGTTGTTTAGAAGAAGCAAGGTGTGTTGGAACGACCTTAGCTGGTATAACTATCATCCTCCTCCTCTATGTTCATGATATTGTTATTTTGGAAAAGATCCTCTCTAACCCGGATAATCAATAAAGGATTCTCATGGATTTCTTCTCTAACATGATTATGTCTGTTAACACCGACAAAACTAAAGTTATGATTATCAAGTCAGAAAAAGACACTTATGCTCAATTTGCTTATGACAATCACAACTTGGAGGAAGTGTCCTCCTACAAATATATTGGACTTGAAATCCATCATAAGCTTAATAGAATTGAGAAGAGGATTAAACAAGGGTGGAAATCTTACTTTGGCCTAGAAAAAAATGCTAAATCAACAAATTTTGTGATGTAGGATAAAAGTAAGTTCCTTTTTGAAATTATCGTTACTCTGGTTATCTTGTATGGTTGCGATTATAGGGTTGCAACATTTCTAGAGAATCCTTGTGAAAGATCGAGTAAACTCAAAAACATTTTATCTTGTATAACATCAAAATTAAGAGCAATACACCATATCCTATTCTCCTTATATAAGTGGGTATTCCCCCCCGTCGAAAGCATTGCTATATATAGATACTTGATGTACACGAATAAGATAAATAACATGGAAGACCAAAGAATCCCTAAATTCTCTAAATTCTAGTCAAGGTCATCTTCGATTCAAGAGATAATAGTATAAGGATGCCATGGCTTGGTTAAGATATTGGGAGGTTGACGGAAATACCATTTTAGAAGATATCAACAACCTCAAAAACACTATCACATCTAAGTTCAAAGTGAAAATATGGAACAAGAAATATTTACAGGGTAAAAGAAAGTTAAGATGTTACAAGGAAGTCATTAATCCTAATCTGGAACATCTAAAGTATCTCTCTATGCTAACAAGTTCAAAGAAGAATCTTAATATAGCCAAGATAAGAACAAAATCCCATGAGCTTCATAGCGAAACAAGATGTTCGACAATTTCTAAAACGCCATAGGAGGAAGGATTTGTCATCTCTGAGACTATGAGCGTTGAGGAGAAATGTCACTTTCGTTTAGAATGATCTGCTACACTCACAGTCAATCGCGATTTCCTAATCTTTGTCGCAAATCTAATCTCCATGACCTTCTAACTTGTCAAAACTAGTATGGGAACCTAGGAACGCTTCTTTCTTAGCTTTTTAATCATAGAAGACAAATTTTATAGTAATGTAAGTAATTCTTTTTCTCTTTTCTTAAAGTTTGATAGACCAAGGGGTCTAAGTGGATGTTAATCTCATCACCATAAATAAATGTAACATAAAGAGTTGTTAAAAGATTAAATGATTTTTGTGTTTCAATTTTGAAGAATGAACAATTTAATATTTTGTCATATTTAACTTTTTTATTAATAGTTGTAAAAATGAATTATTTTTGAATAATTGTACAACTCCACCACTTATATTTATAATTTTAACAACTAAGAGATTTCTAGTAAAAAATGAGATGAAAAATAGTCCAAATCACCACTTGTTTCATATATAGAGAGATATTTCTCTTTTCAAAACCTAATAAAAAGTAAAGGAGTAAACTTTCTACCCGACCATTTGCACCGATTGGACAAGCTGGCTCGCGTGAGCTGTCACATCACGTAGTGCTGGTCGTCCGATCGATGCAAAAGGTCGGGTAAAAAGTTTACTCTAAAAGTAAATACCATCAAATAAACTTAATAAACTTTGCCAAAGTCTAGTACACGACAAGTGATGACTTCAACCACTTAGAGTAATTGGTCGATTCTCCTCCTCTAAATCTTACTCTTATAAAAATTTTGTAGCAGGAAATATTATGTTATGGTAGGATAGTTAGAAATCCTCGCACCAACGTTGGCATTTGATGAGAAAATGCTCATCATAGGGCATTTTTCCCATCAAAATGGTTACATTTTTTTTCAATCTTCTTCGATCAATGGGAAGATATTAAACCAAGATTTACTTTTGACGGTTAATTAATTTTTGAAAACGTCATTTATTTTGATTCTTTTCATATGGCAGGGTCTCGTGGGAATTATGATAGGATTCGATTTTGGATGTAGGTTGGCCACAATGTCGCCAATTCAATGTCATTAACTTGGTTTATTTTAATATAGTATGAGGATTTGGTCGTATAACAGGTGGAGCATGGATGGTGTACCGTCATGCAAGATGGATTGAATGCGTACGAGTCTTGCTCTTAATTCCCATGTAGGGCACTCTTGACTCGTACATCATCAATACATCATCACTCTTGTTCAGAGTCCACTTCATAATGTATTCATGACCCATGTTACCAATTAATACCTTAAAAATTCAACCAAAATATATTAATAAAACCAAACCAAGAAACCATTAAATCTATATATGTTCTAGAAAAATAAAGTTTATGGTATAATCTTCCTTTCCAAGGCTACTTTAGAAAAAACATATACCCAATGAGTGTATTGATATTCCTAAATCCTTACGAGTGGAAGTTACTCTTACCATTTTCATTCCTCGCTTCATTTGGGTTTCCCGACCCCAAACTAAATGTAATTAACTTATCACCATTTACAGAGTAATAAACAATTTGTTGTTTGCTTTTATTTCTTAGAGATATATCGTTACCTGCACCATTAATCACATATCTTCAAGAATTTAATTTTACAATTCCCTTCTAAATATTTACGTAGTTGCTCCTCCTTCATTGCAAGTTTGCAACCAACAATCAACTAGTGCTGGAAAGTACACTGATGGAGGTTCTCGTTGAGTGGTGTTGAAAATGGGTACCTAGGATGTAGGCTAACCCTTGTCACCTAGAGGGTTAAAACATCTACAACTGTTATTGGTGTTGCCAGATAAAGACCCAAAAGGTACCCTGAATAACACAGTGAGCCATATGATTAAGAGCATTGTTGGAAGCTGTAAGTTTCTCTAATAAACTAAGCTTAAGAATTTTGCATTAAGAATTTCAAAAGCTAGATGGATTCTGAAATAATGTTTTTGTTTTATTTTTTTCTCCCACAATTGTAATTTGGCTTAGTTATGCATAAACTATTGGAGTTTGTGCAACTTCAGAAGCTATTCTTATTGTTCTTGTATTGTACCTCCTACGGGAGATGAACTTACTGTAATGAATCATACAAACCTTAGAAGAACATTGTAGACCTTGGGGAGAAAAACAAGCAATAGAAAAGATAAAATAAATTATATTTTTTCCCCAAGAGAAGTTGGCCCGAGTTAAATTATTAGTGGAAAATTTGTATAAATAGGAGACGTTGTTAAACTAGTAGCAACAAGGAAGGTCTTCCTGCATGCATGTGTTCTTGCATGTAGAAGACTTAAATTAGGAAACTAGTTGTATTTAATTTACTTTTCCTAAGTTTACTTTGGAAAATAAATTAAAGTGATCTAAATTAACTTTAGTGAACCACTAGTTAAAGTGAAAGTGAAATTAGGGTTTTTTCTTTACCACTAGTTAAAGTGAAAGTGAAATTAGGGTTTTCGCTTTACCTAAAGTTATATAAGAGATATCAATTGGTGGAGAGAACACACACACTTGTATTCCGACAGAGACAGGATACAGACAAGGAGAGAAAGTCAAACAGGATTTAGTCGAGAAGACGGAGGAGCGAGCAGCAAGATCATCGAGCTTCGTACAGCTAGGTCGTGCACTCACATACGAGGGTGTTGAGGTTTAGCTGAGATTTGCCCAGTGATTCTGTCAGGTACTGCATTTGCTAGGTTTGGGTGAATTTGCAGTGATTGTAAAAGTTCCATATTTTCTCATAATAAAATCTATATCTGACTACTGCACCGGTTTCCCATCTTGGGTTTTTCCGGGGGTTTCCATACCCAAAATAATAGTGTCAATATCGTGATGGGATGTTGTTATTTATTTCTCAGTTTTATATTTCACTGCATACTGTAAAAGATATCCATGTGTGGTTATCAGTTGATATTTTGCACGCACTGTTTAGCCCTAGTCGAATATTAAAGGAAAATTTACATGGTATCAGAGCTTTGGTGAGCTAAAGTTGAGAGATTTGTAGCAGCAGTGATAGATCGGGGGCAGATCTATAAGAAGACACAAACCTAGACTTCCAAATCTAGGGTTTGATAGGTACACTTCACTATGGTCGTGCAGTTGAGAGTTGAGGATAGACTCCAGGGTGCTCAGAACTTTCCTACATGGAAAGAAAGGATCACAAGAATCCTGAACGTCAGTGATGCAGAGGAGCACATTGACTCCACGAAGGTTGCACCCACAGATCCGACATATTTAGCAGCTTGGAAGAAGATTGATTCCGGAGCCATGTTGATTATCATGGATGGAGTGAAGGACCATATAGTCCCTCACCTTTCTGGTAAGAAGACCGCAGCAGAGATGTGTATGTCTTTGGAGAGTCTGTACCAAAGCAAGAACGAGAACCAGAAGATGTTGTTGCAAGAGAGGATGCGCAGCACCAAGATGGCCAAGGGAGAAGGAGTGGTGCCTTATCTCACGAGTCTCACACAGATCAGGGATGAGCTTGGAGTTGTCGGCTCTAAGACAATGGATGAGGAGCTAGTTCGGATAGCCCTCAATGGCTTCTCTAAGCCATGGGACACCTTTGTCAAAGGTGTTGTGGCTAGGGAGAAGATCCCAAATTGGCAAATACTATGGGATGAATTTGTGCAGGAGGAGACCCACATGGGTCAAGGATTAGGCTCATCAAGCAATGCTCCACAGATTGTGGATAAGGAGGCTCTAGCCCTTACAGGGAAGAGCAAGGGGAAGGCAAAGAGGAAGAAGGATGGTAAGAAGAACCTTGACGTGTCAAAGGTCAAGTGTTTTGTTTGCCACAAGTAGGGACACTTTTCCTCCTAGTGCCCAAACATGAAGAATAAGAGTAACACTCATATGGCTAGATCTGTAGAGGTGGATGAGCTCAGCAGGAAATTCAATGAGGATTTCTGTTTGATAGCTTGCATGGAAAGTACCACAGGGAGCAGCATATGGTACATTGACAGTGGAGAATCTAGTCACATGACTGGACATAAGATATTCTTCAAAGACTTGCAGGAGGGTGGAACAAGATCCACGTTGAGCTGGGTGATGATGCGCAGTATCAGGCGCAAGGAGTTGGCACTGTTTCATTTGAGAGGGAGTCTGGAAAACCCCTAAGTTTTTGCTGATGTGTTATATGTTCCAGGACTGACAAAGAACCTTATATCAGTCTCCACTCTGGAGGACAAGGGATATCAGGTGAAGTTCCATGACCATAGAGTGTATATCAGGCCCAAGGGGTCATATAAGAGCTTGGATCGGGTGACTGGCAAAAGGAGTGGGAAAGTGTACAGATTAGACTTTGAGCCTACAAAGGCTCTAGTCAGCAGCAGAAATAGTCAGGGTGAGTTGTGGCATAGGAGGATGGCACACTTACACCATGGAGCACTGAAGCATTTGAGACAGGCAATCATTGGAGTTCTTAGGTACAGGAGGAAAAGCATAACCACTATAAGGGTTGTGCTTTGGGGAAGAACATCAAGAAGCCTTTCCCATAGAGTGAGCACAAGTATAAGGAGCCCTTGGACTTGGTGCATTCGGATGTATGTGTACCTATGAGTGTCCATTCATTTATTGGTTACAGTTACTACGTAACCTTTATTGATAACTATTCCAGGAAAACCTTGATCTATTTCCTAAAGGCCAGGTCAGAGGTCTTTGAGAGGTTCCGAGAGTTCAAGACTTTTGTGGACAACCAAACAGGAAAGAAGATTCGAGTGTTGAGGATAGACAATGGGGGTGAGTACACTTCCAATGAGTTCATGGAGTATTGTTTGGTTGAGGGGAACAAGAAGGAGCATACTGTGCCCCATACCCCATAGCAGAATGGAGTTGCAGAGTGGAAGAACAGGACTATGGTTGGAGCAGCTAAGGCCATGCTATTTGATCAGGGATTACCACTATTCCTCTGGGCCGAGGCATACAAGACTGCAATATACATTCAGAACAGGTGTCCCCACATAGCCTTGGGGAGGAAGACACCATAGGAGGTCTTCACAGGCACTAGGACAAATGTGGGTCACATTCGCATATTCGGGAGTGTCTGCTATTATCATGTTCATGCTGACAATAGGAAGAAGTAGGACCCTTCTAGAGAGAAGGGGTTACTTGTTGGTTACAGTGAGATTTCGAAGGCATATAGAGTTTAAATTCCTGCTCACGGGAGGATCATTGTGAGCATGGATGTCTAGTTCAATGAGGACAGGGCCTTGCGTAGATCTCTGTACTTACCAGCAGAGTAGTAGCCAACACAGGAGTCGGGAGTTAAGTTGGAGGAGCCATATGTACAAGTACAGGTACAGACACAGAGCACATGTTCTAATGGTCGGAGGGAGTCAGGTGGACATGATCCTTCAGTCATTGACTTCAAGGATGAGCTACAGCAGGAGACGGATATCCAGCAGCCGCAACAGGTTTACACTAGGCCAAGGCCTAAGTGGTTTAGATCCACAGTGCAGGATTTCAGACAGGTAGATCCTCCACAAGCATCTTTTAGATGGAGTGTACCACTAGAGAGGCTTAGTTATATGGCAATGATGACATAGTTGATTAACTCTAAACCTTCCAAATTTGGGGAGGCTACACAACATGGTGCGTGGAAGGAAGCTATGGTTGAGGAGTATGACTCCATTATGAAAAACCAAGTATGGGAGGTTGTGTCAAGGCCACAAGGGAAAAAGGTGGTGGGATCCAGCTGGATCTACAAGGTGAATCATGCAGCAGACGAAAACCCGAAGAAGTACAAGGCGCACTTCATGGAAAAGTGGTTTTCACAGAAGGAGGGTATTGATTATGAGGAGACCTTCGCCCCTGTTGTTAGGTATTCTTCCATTCAAAGCATTATCTCACTAGCAGCTGATATGTGTTGGCGTGTCCATCAGATGGACCTCAAGACTGCCTTCCTCAACGGAGTTATAGAGGAGGACGTGTATATTGAGTAGTCAGAGGGTTTTTATGTGGAGAACAGGGAGACGTATGTATGCAGACTGCATCGAGCTCTTTATAGGCTCAAGAATGCACCTCGAGCATGGTACTCAAGGATTGACAACTATCTACAGGAGATGGGATTTCAGCGGAGTGAGGTTGACCACAACCTGTACTTCTTGACAGGGGAGGTACCTCTCATACTGGTCTTATGTGTGGACGATCTCTTTTTGACAGGAGATGAGAGGCTGATTGCAGACTGTAAGTCCAACCTTGCAGTAGAGTTTGAGATGAAATGCCTTGGGCTTATGCATTAATTTTTGGGCTTGGAGGTTTGGCAAAGAGATGGATGCTTCTTCATCGGACAGGGGAAGTATGCAGTAGAGATCCTGAAGAGATTCAGGATGGATGACTGCAAGCCTATGGCCATACCACTAGTTTCCAACTAGAGGAATATTGATGCATCAGGATCAGATGGATTTGATCCTACCTTGTATCGTCAGCTTATCGGATCGCTTATGTATATGGTCAACACTCGACCAGCCATCAGATTTTCAGTCAACTCTTTGATTCAGTTCATGGTGGACCCTCGGAGAGTGCATTGGACAGTTGCGAAGCACATACTTTGCTACATTCGAGGTACAGTGGAGTATGGATTGGTTTATGAGCGCAGGGGAAGTGTACAGTTAGCAGGTTTCACAGATGTTGACTGGGCAGGAGGTGTAGAGGACGGGAAGAGTACTTCAGGCTATTTTTTCAGCATCGGATCAGGGGTTGTCTCTTGGTCCCGTAGGAAGCATAAGTCAGTTGTATTGAGCTTGACAGAGGCTGAGTACATGGCAGCCAGCATGGATGCTTGTGAGGGTATGTGGATGAGGAAGTTACTTGCAGGGTTGTTCGAGTGTAAGCTAGAGGCTATAGTAGTTCACTGTGACAATTAGAGTGGAATCAGGCTATCTGATAATCCATTGTTCCATGACCGAAGCAAACACATAGACATCAGATACCACTTCATGAGAGATTATGTTCAGAGGGGAACCATTTGGTTGGAGTACATACAAACAGATGAGCAGGTGGCGGACATTTTCACCAAGGAACTTTGTAGATAGAGTTTTGTGAAGTTCAGGGATAAGTTGGTGTTTCTACCGAATCCCTTCCTCGTTGAGAGGGAGTGTTAAACTAGTAGCAACAAGGAAGGTCTTCCTACATGTATGTGTTCTTGCATGCAGAAGACTTAAAATAGGAAACTAGTTGTATTTAATTTAATTTTCTTAAGTTTACTTTGGAAAATAAATTAAAGTGATCTAAATTAACTTTAGTGAACCACTAGTTAAAGTGAAAGTGAAATTAGGGTTTTTGCTTTACCACTAGTTAAAGTGAAAGTGAAATTAGGGTTTTCGCTTTACCTAAAGTTATATAAGAGAGATCAATTGGTGGAGAGAACACACACTTGTATTCTAACAGAGACGGGATACAAAAAAGGATAGAAAGTCAGATAGAGGATTTAGCCGAGAAGATGGAGGAGCGAGCAACAGGATCATCGAGCTTCGTACAGTTGGGCCGTACACTCACATAGGAGGGTGTTGAGGTTTAGCTAGTATTTTCCTAGTGATTCTGTCAGGTACTGCATTCGCAAGGTTTGGGTGAATTTGCAGTGATTGTAAAAGTTACATATTTTCTCATAATAAAATCTATATCTGACTGCTGCACCGGTTTTCCCATCTTGGGTTTTTCCGGGGGTTTCCATACCCAAAATAATAGTGTCAATATCTTGATGTGATGTTGTAATTTATTTCTCTGTTTTATATTCCGATGCATACTGTAAAAGATATTCATGTGTGGTTATCAGTTGATATTTTGCATGTATTGTTTATCCCTAGTTGAATATTAAAGGAAAATTTACAGACGCCCCTCCTCATTATTGAAAATAGCAGCACAGCAACACAGTGAAGTTCACAATTTTCTGGGAGAGAGAGAAGTTCACATATACTGCAGAAGAAGACTGTGTTCGATGTTTCTATCTTCGGAAATATATTCCTTATTTTCTCTTTCTTCTTCATTGCACTATGATCTCAAAATTATCATCTATAGACTAAGGTTGTTGGGTGTTCTCCCATTTGAGTTTCCAAGGATAAAAATACTCATTTTATTGTCGTATTATTGTTCTGTGCTTTGTCTATATTCTAGTCATCCTATTGATAAATACAATTAATATATACTACTATAATCTTATGAAAATCTAACATGGTATCAGAGTAGTGGTAGAAGAAGCCATTGTCGGAAATCTGTTGGAAACATGTCGAAACTAGGGTTTCATCTTTCAAAACCTTCACTCAACTTTTTGGAAAAAAAGAGCCTCAGGAATTTCTCTCTAAGGAGGGCGTAGATTTTGGTGAATGAAGAATTCAATTAAGAGAATTTTCAATTTTTGACCTAATTCTACAACTGCAACATAAATTAGGGTTTCAGTTTTTGACATATTCCCTCCACAGTTTTGGCTCAACTCTACCACTTCTCAGCTCGGCTCTCTAGGGTGCATTTATCTATGGAGTCATTTTTCCAAAAATCCAACCTTGAGTTTTGACCTAGTCTCTGCTAGGGTTTCAGATCCAGATCTACAATCAAGATGATCAGTATGAAGGTTGAAGATCATCTGGAAGGGGCTTCTAACTTCATCCCCTAAAATTCTAGGGTTCTTCTTCTACTAGAATAAAATGACTTATTATAGTGTGTAAATGAAAAGGTCCCAGAACCAGAAGCCAAAGAAGACAAACCTTGCTAGAGGAAGAATGATGCCAAAGCAAGAAGGATTTTGGTGGACTCAATTAGAGACCACTTGGTTCCTCGAATCTCATAAAAGACTACAGTGAGGAAGATGTTCAAAACCTTAAAGAATTTATTTGAACACAGTAGAATCAATGCGACTCTCACATTGAGGAATAAACTGTTGAATATGAAGATGACAGAGTCTGAGAATATTGCCTCATATTTCATGAGGATCACCGAGCTCTGGGAAAAGCTAAAGTCCAATGGAGACAACCTTGAAGAAATGGATCTCGTTACGACCACCTTAAATGGTCTCCCACCATATTGGGAGTCTTTCATCCAAACTAAAAGTGGTCAAATGAAGTTTCCCAAATTTGATAAGCTATGAGCAGAATGCACTCAGGAAGAAACAAGAATCACAGCATGCCAAAGACTTCATGGCACTCAACCTGAGGAGAATCAAGCATTCATATCTCATTCCAAGAAAGTAAAGGGAATGGGAAGGAATTTCTTCAATCACAAGAACCAAGATAAGATATCAATTCCTCCCTCAGATCATAAGAAACAAGAGAATAAGGGCTTATCTAAGATATAGTGCTACAGGTGCAAGAAATACGGTCATCAAGCCAGTAGCCGTTGAATTTCAATCAAAAGGAAGCATGAAGATTCAACTGTTGATGTAAAAGAAGACCCTCCTCACAAGGAGCTAAGGAAGGATGATCGTTCAGATATTTTCTTCTAAGAAATGATATGAAGATCTAGAATGTGATTATCATCAAGCAAGCATATGAATATCAGTGGACTCCGACAGTGGGATCCCACCCACAAAACTACAAAAGATAAGTATTTGATTTTAAATGCTCTAAGTAGATTAGATCTAGTTGTGTTTTAATATGTTTTACACATGTCTAAATTTCTAAATTCAGGTAGTTAATAGCATGTCATGCTACACAACCCATCTAGGATGATGACTCCTTTATAACATACTAGAGTAGTACACACTCTTAATGGTATAATATAATGGAGACCATAAGCATCCAGATAATGGCCTTACATGTGTTGTGTCAAAGCTTTGACTAAAAGGTTGCCTACGATATTTTACTAATACATTGATTTAGAAATATCGCTAACCATCTGACGAGATTTGACTTGTAGGGAATGCCATAATCTACAAGGACGGGTGATCCCATTGATATATGGATGGAACAGAAGCAGGAAGCCTATAGAAGCTTGCATTATGACTCTCAGACCCAGAATAATCTCATGCATATATTTGGTGATCAGAAGTAGAAAAATTCTACGAATGTCGGTCTATCTGCTACTTCAACAAGATTTACTCAATTGACTTTTGAGAGATAGAGGGAGTTATCCCTCAAAGATAAGGATTATAGTCTATTACATATGATAGAAACCTGACGACACTGTTGTCGTGACTCGAACAAGACAATTGAAGGATCCTTCATGAACCTAGTCATCACCAGGATGGATAATTACTTTCTAGTCTACATTCACGTGCCCAAATTAGAACCTTTGGGAAATAAGGAAACATTCATGGGATATCACAAGTCTTCAAAGGATTACCCAATATACATCCCAGGATCAATTCAAATCGAAGTCAGGAAGGATGCAACCTTTGAAGAAGAAATGGTTATCTGAATAAAAAAAGAGGATCATATATGGATATCAATGATGATGAAGAGATGAGGATCATATATGGATATCAAGGATAATATATGACATATATGACATTACTATCATGTTTAATATATGATATGATATTCTAAATACGCAATGTAAAAGCATTTAGTATATATAGCCAATACTTATGAATAGGTGTTATAGTCCGCATTTATGTAAAAACTAAGTGGAACATCAAATTAGAAGCCTTAGAAGCTTTTGTATAGGTGACGATATTACAAGAACTTCGACATCAACAGGATTTGTAAATAATGCCTTTTGTAAAAATTTAAATTGAAGCCACAACTAAATTGAGTCCACAATATGATCATTTTAATGATTCAATCCAATCTAATTTTGTTTTACGTATGATCATTTTAATGATTTTAGTGGTGAAGGACGTTGGGTTTTAAAAACGTTTTCTTTTCATTTTTATTGGTGAAGGACGTTGGGTTTTGAAAACGTTTTTCTTATCACTTTTTATGCGATTTTATTATGTTCAGTTTACTTATCTAAAAGTTATGATGTGACAATTACATAGGCTTGCTTGCCCACAGCTTTAGTTTAAAATTACCTTGCGCTTTAAAAACTTTTTCGTACAGACTCATGGGACAGATTGCAATAAACATTTTCTAACATTCATGGAATGCGTGCATTTTCTAATATTTTGTAGATGATGGAATGCATGTTGTATCCTAGACGATGGAATGCATGCATTTTCTAATATTTTGGAGATGATGGAATACATGTTGTATCCTTTAACTCCTATGAGTGATTTTAGTAAAAATGCGAAAGACTACATTCTTAGAATGATCATTTTATATCTGCTGACATTCAAATAGGTTAAATAATTTAATCATAATAAATATTTGATAAGCTTAACCGACATAATTGGAGTTGGCTAATCTCTAGACCATTTGCACCTTTTCAGGTATGTTTGGTCGGAATCTGGCAACATGATTTGTTGTTGAAAATGAGATTCCCAGCGTTAATATTGCAATTTTTTATTGCAGAAATGGATTCAGGACCCTTGATTACCCTTGGGACACCCAGTTTATGCAATTCCAATCACTAAAAACTACCCTTTGAACAATTTCCGTCAGATTTTGGCCAAAAAACTAATCGGATTTCAAGTGCAATGGTCTAGAATTTAACTTACACCGATATAATTTATCCATGCCATTCACTATATGTTTCATAATTTATGTATTGTAATCATTGTAGAGTACATAATATAAGAAGATGTGATATGGAAGGCCGAGTGAGGATAAACGGGAGTTGGGCTTTTCCAAAAACTACTATCATGATGGAAAATACATATGAACAACCAAAATGTTTTATTCTACAATGTTTGCATCATAAGATCATGAGAGTGTTTAAAGTTAATGTACAATAAGGACCAACGTTGTTATATGCTACAACCATCATTAGATGCAAAAACAAGATAGAGATTTAATGATCATGTACATGTTTTTTCTTATTGCTTCTTGTCACCTTTGTTTACGGGCTTAGGACATGGTTATATGATGTCCCATGTAACTTTTTTATATTATATTTAATGTAACTCAGTTTGACTTTATTTTAAATGTTCATGTCCTCTTATGCATTAATGTTTGAGTTTACATGTCTTTTTCTACATGGATTATAAACGATTATGTACATAGTGTACATTTTATGATAATTCAGTGTGATCCTTTTGAAATTTTTAATTGATGTATTTATGTGGATGTGACTTTTTAGCTTAGGGACATAGTGGACAATTAAAAGCTGATGATATAGTAATGGTTACAAATTTAATGGTCATTGATTGTATACGTTAATATTGTAGCAAATAGACCATCTTTTCAATCATAAATTTGATAAGAATCCAATATAATTTTTAAGCACGAGCAAAGTTATACCATGATTTGATCTCTATGCATGATGGAACAATGGCTGTAGTGGTTTTTGCCCAATTTTAAATCACACTAGATCATCAAAATTTTGATTGGAGTTATGGATCAATGGGAACCCTAGCTTTTTGTATCATTGGATTTCAACAACCAAAGAGAAATTTGCTATAATATTAGGCAATTTTAATAATGTCTTAGTAGGTGTTAATGAGTTGATTATATGACATTTATCAACTATGAACATGGTGTACATTTATGGAAGTTGATGATGTAAATGGTTACAAAGTTAGTGGCCATTGATTGTAAAGAAGATTGTCTCTTAGTGAATGTCGATGAATTGATATAGGGTTTTTGCATGTAATTTTCCCATCTGTAGGATGACACTTATGAAGGAAGAGTTGATGTTTGATACTTTAGTTCTTCATTTTGAGTCATAGATTGGTGAGTGAGTTATCAATGGTGAAAGAAGCAAGAGTTTGTTTACTATTATTAGAGTATAGGTTTCTATGTACTTTGATTTTTCATAGATAACTAAGTAACAGTTATAATAGATTTAAAACAAATACTAATCTTTACTAGCTTACCATTAATTACATCAAGCTCGATCCAATAATTACCAATTGAACAATTTTCTTTTCTTAATTTTATGAGGTCTTTACAAATCCGATGGAAGCTACTTATTTGGTCTTGTGGTGCACAAGTAGCACATGCCTTATGGTTCTTCATCTTGCTATAATTAATGGTGTTTATTTTTAATGTTTTGGTTGGTTTTTCAAACAATTCTTCATACTTTAATGTGAACCAATCATTTTAATATTAATTAAATGATCACATTACGTCTATTCTCTAATGTTAAACAATCATTGTCTATGTACCATGTAGTGTTGTAAATAATGAACTAGAAATTTTATTTGAAAGAATTCGCTCTACTGCAATCGAGTTCATCTCGTCATCTATAATTCATTGCTTCTTGTGCATCATAGATTCATAACAAACATGATGTTACATGGTTTCCGCAAGTTCTCGACGGTATAGGTGGCTAGAAATTGTTCATGATGTTACACAGTTTCTACAAGTTCTCGAGCGTACAGGTTGCTAGAATTTGTTCATCTTTTATAGGTTACAGGTTTTTCAATATTTCATGGATTGCACTAATTAGTGTCACTAATGTTATTCTCCTTACACACATCATTCACATTAAAGTAGAGTTATTCTTCATTAATATTTTTTCAAATTTCATTGCATGGGTTTTGAGCCCTCACCAATTTAACTTCAAATTGCATTGCATGGGTTGTGAATTCACCTCAAATTGCATTGCAGGAGTTGTGAGGACTTACAGAATTCACACAGCCCACCTCAATATATAAAATTTCTCAATTTCCATTAGTGTGGTTTTAGCCCGATATAATCTAGATAAAGAAAAAAAAATGTGATCTATATTGTAACATTCATTCAAAAAAAATATTTTATTAGTAATTTTTTGGGTAGTTAATTTTATTAATAATTTATTGGGGAGTTTAACTAAAGATAATTTAGGTTATAAAAAAAAACCAACTCCTATTGTACTAACACATTATAAAAATAATATGTATAATAAACTAGCATACATACTAGATTCAAAATTAATGTAAATAAGCTATTATTTTTATAAGTTCTCATTTTTTGGGTTTCTATTTATTGCTTATTGGTACTTGCAATAGAGTTTTCTTTTCAATTTCATCGACTACTATGCTTATTATAAATTAGCTGAAATTTCTTTCAGGGGTATGCTAGTTGACAAAAGGAACATGTATGTATCATACACGATCACGAAACATTTGATTAATTAAATGTAACAATATATTTACGTGGAAGGTATGCTACATAATCAATCTGTAATTGAAAAAAAGACACATGCTATATTCTTGTAGTTAGTGTGGTTTTCACATAGTTGGTGAAAAATATCACCTACTAAGACTTGGGAGAATTTTGGTAACATATTAGTTATGAGCAAGTAAATGTAATGATAATTAATAGTAAACATTACCTGGATGTGAGTGTTACATGTTCAGTTGACAGCATTGAGCACCTCGAGCTACGGGATGACAACATGGTACCCTACATGTTGGGTCTTCGCTATCCCCCCTCCAAGTGAAAATTAAAGCGCATTCATTACACGGAGGCCATCACTCTAGCTCGCGATGAAGGAAGGGTTCAACAATTAATTCCTCTATTCGATGATGTGCATTTGGTCTTGTCGAGTGATGGAAGAGCCATTTCACAGTTGCTTCAGGTGTCAGAGGAGCCATGCATGCTTTAACTCCCCTTCAATGGCCTCTGAGCTTATTCATGTCATCGACGGGCTTAAGGTTCTTGAACGGGAAGCCCCTTGGCTCATTCTTCTATCCCTATGTTTCCTTTGCAACGACCCCTCTCAACTCGGCTCTGGTATTCCCAACTGGTTTTATCAGAAGCCCAATCTTTACTTGCGTCAACATCCTATACCTTAGGCTCCAGATATCAGCAAAGATTGTTCCCAGCTCGGTTCTGGTCTGTCCACCTGGTTTTCTTTGAAGCCAATTTTTCACCTACACCAACAGTCAAGACAGAGGATGCGGGTTAGTAAAGGCTCAAACGAGAAGCTGCAACATCGACTCACCATGTCTCGTCAATGTGGTACCCCTCATCGTGGTCGCGGTCGTGCACAACTCAGTATGAGTTCGAGGCCGGAAGAAGGTTATGAGACATGTGTCTCCATCCCTGTGCAGACCTTGATTGACGAATGGGAAACATGTTTGGTCATCGAGCATTTGGCTAGAGGCATAGAGTATGGTCATATTAACCATTATTGGCTTAGCAAAATCATGATGGGCTCTTTAATGGAGGAAATGGTCAGCAATTGGAATTATACATCGGCTTAGTGCTCTCTGCGAAGACTAAACTGATTGAGCTAGACACCCAACTCAACAGGTTGGACACGACTTCTGCTTGGAAACACTTATCCATGGGGCTCTGCACAATAGACAATGTTGAAGGAGGAAGCGACAGTTTTATGGGGGCACCGTCAACATATCTAGATAGGAGCTTGGTTTTGGCGATGGCCACAACAATGAATGCACCATTTCCTGTTCCTTCCACCATCATGTTGTTGAGCAACAAGCACGTCCATGAAACTAAGGTACCAATGTGTAAATCTTCTCCTCTTCCTGTTAAGCAGTGGAACAATAAGGTTGATGATCATTTCCATGGGGGATTCCCCATCATAGAGTAAAATTCTTCACCTTAGCTTGTTGTTGATGAATACCCATAAGTAATCTCGACCCACCACTAGTTCCACCTGCTATGTTCAGTTTCTATGTTTTAATTTACTTTTTAGTCTACTGTATAATGTGTCTTTGAACAATAGCAGTATGAATTTTGAGACTAGTGTTTGGCCGCCGTCGTCTGATGGGTTTTTGCGCCATATTTTTGAAAGACATGTCCATAGTATCAACTGGTTGGGGTGGTGGCTCCTTTGTTTCAGAGCACCCCAAAACTATGTCTGTGATGTAATTTTGGATGTAACCTTTGTTTCAGTAGTTTAATACAATGCAGAGTTACAAAAAAAATAGTAAACATTAGAAAAAATAAACTTAACTAATGTGAAGCAAATGCAAACAAACAAAGCTAAACTAATAATTTTGCTCTTTCACATACAAAAGGAGTAGGGAAATAAAATTTTCAATTTATTTCTAAAAAAGAATGTGTACAAATGGTGTTAGATTACCTCAATTAATGTAAGTAGGGGATCCTTGTAGATGGTTGAAGCAATAAGTCCTTGGTATCCAAGCTACTTCGGTTATTCTCCAGAAAATGCTCGCAAAGGGTAACCCAAACTCCAAGATGGTTGAAATTAGAAGTCAAATGGGGGCTTCAAGATTTATGGTGGAATTCAAACAGAGTGACAACAAGGTAACAAGTGAGAATGGATGTGTAAAATGGGAGCCTTCACGATTCCTTTTTAGGAAATTTTCCCTAGGTTTTCACCCCATGGTTTTCGAGGAACCTTAGTATTGACCCTTGGTTTTGGGTGGATTTTAGAGTTTTCCCTCCTTTTCCCTTTTTGAATATTTTCTCTCTCTTTTTTATTTTCTTTTCATATTTTTTGGGGGATGTATCCATAATTTGGGGAGTTAACTTCTTTTTGGAGGGAATTATGTCATATTTCCCTATTTTGGATGGGGGGAATAATGATTTTGAGCCAAATTTGGGTTTTTACTTCAGTTTTTGTGGATTACTGAAGGTTATTGTGGGGAAAAATAAATAAAATGGTGATGTAGCTAGGGAATGAGCATGATGAGTCACTTTTTTGGTGCTAGCAGATTGCCCCATGATATCTAATGGAAGGAACTCGTCATATGGACGATAGACATAACATGTTCTTTACTTTTCCATGGGAATATGTGTGACAGTAATGTGGAGAACAATACCAGCATTGGAGGGTAGTATAAGTGCTTCATTCGGTCTACAAGGGCCGAGACTGCAGATACAACACTCAAAATGGATGAGGTACATATGATCTCAAATATACAGATGAGGCATGCATACCTATGGTCATATCAATGTCTAAACATATACAAATAATGAGGTTCAAAGGGGGTTTGAACAATACATGGATAACTGCTATGTACATCAAATGTGTCCAATATGGACCCATATCTAGAAGGTAATGATGGTCCAACCATGTTTGATCTAAAGAACTAGGACTGAAAACAATGGCATTCATCATAAATGTAAGATCACAACTTTAACTAATGCTCTGCTAGATAAAAAAGGGGTCCAACAACTATAAGGACTCAAACAAATGGGAGTCTAAATCTCGGAGGTACAGTGCACTCCATCTTGAACTAGATATACTAGGAAGCATGAAGGGCTTCCAAATTATGTCGTCAACACACCCCGGATATCACTAGGAACGATATTGGAAGGGTTCCAAAGAGACTCACCAATGTGCTAGAGTCAAAGTATATTTGAGGTCTTCAACCAAATAATGAAGGAACTAATACATTGTATGAATCTCAATGGTTTGATGATGTAGTTGATGTCGAGCATGTGAGAAACAACTGTTTTAGGGGGCAATGAGGACTCCCCTTGGGTGGTTCATATGAACTCATCAATGATGGTGATGAGGTCAAGGTACAAGGACCTTTGGGTCCATCCTCTAGAATAGATGTGCCGACGTTGACAAAGGGAGACTTACAACTTTCAAGGAAATGATGGTTCCTTGACATGAGCATGAGGGAGACAACCATATAGTGAATGGAACAAAACACTAGACTGAGACACTGTAAGGGGATACGAGGGTGAATGAGAAATGTAGTGTAAAGTGGGAACCCTCTTACCTGGACAATACTCACTTAAGCATCTGAGTACTCAACTCTTAAAAGGATTTCACTATTACACTATTGCAAATTATTGAACACTAATATAGCCTCATATATTAAGTTGCTCACAAGATCATGACATAATGAGGTACAAAAATGAGACCTAACTATGAACCTAACCTTCTATTTATATTTCAGGATCGCTTGATCTTGTCAATCTGATGACAATCAAGCACCTTGACCTTAACTTATTTTTATCAAATTTATGACACATCTCTAAATAAGGGGGTTTTATTGCGATAAAAGAAGTATCTATACCCAACAACACCATAATTTCAAATTTCCTTAATAGATAAACCCTCTCTTCGCATGAAGTTGTCTTGATTGATTCAATGCAATTGGAATTGAGTGTCATGCACAAAGGAATCAATTGTTTTAAACTCGGGACAAAACATCCATATAGAAAACACAATAACAACAATCCAACACGATTATAGTGAAAACATATGTTTATCACAGGTTAGATGTGAATGCAATCAAAGGAAAGATAACCTGGGTTAAAAATAATAAATATTTTAATTGAACCATGGATTTTATCCTAACAATGTAGACACATGAAAAAATGATTGAAGAGTGTAAATCGGGATGCAAAACAAAAACAGAACAATAAACATATTTATATGTAGAGAAAATACTATCATTAAAACCAGGGTTTAGACCAATATTGTCAACATGAAAGTCAAGTCTTATGGATGTCTAGTAAGGAGTAGGAAAAAGAAAACAACATTTCCCTTCAAGACTCTGTCGTTTTCTTCCATGTATGGGGTTGAATATTGATAAAGATATACATCCTTTCTTCCAATGCTACTGATATTTGCATGAGGGTCAGTGCAAGAAGATGAGGGACCTTTAAGATGCAATCCTAGTTTTCAAAAACAAGATCACGTTACCAAAAAATACATCAACCCGAGCCTAACATGTCATGGGACATGTAGGATAGGAATCCATATCGCGTACGCGTTATATAACTACAAAACGCGCTCGCGATATGTAGTTATAAAACGCGTACGTGATTTGTAAATCATAAAAAAAATTTAAATAGACAGGCCCGAAACCCGCGGCCCATTTTAACAATTAATGATAAATAGATCAACCATTGGATCATAAAAACCCATAAGCTCAAATCCCAATCAATTCATTAATAAAGTCATTTTAGTTTAAAATCTTTTATGAATTGATAATTGATGATGATTAAAAAGAAATGGACTCAAAGTTACATTTCAAATTTTTTCAATTTTTAATCTGCAATTTCTAGTAATTATATATTTGTATAGTCTAATAAATCAAACTTGTTATTTGTTAACTCAATTTATTTTATATATTAAATTATATATTTATATAGTTTAATAAATCAAATTTATTATTTTGTTTACTAATTTTTTTTTATATTACATAAAAATTTAAACTTAAATCTCAATTTATTTATAAATATTTATTTATTTATATATTTTCTAATTAAATTATACTTAACATGTTATAATAAATGGATCAACCATTACATCATAAAACCCCACTCAACAATAAGCTAATCCAAATAAAGTTGTTTTAGTTTAAAATTTTTTATGGATGGATAATTGATAATGATTAAATAATAATAAAAAGGAAATGGACCTATAAGTTACATTTCAAAGGAAATTTTTTCAAATATATATTTACAATAAAGTGTAAATTTTTTAATTATTCTAAATGGTTTTGATGTTGATGGTGATCATGAATGATGATGAGGATGATGAAGGTGATGATGATGATGAGGATGATGATGATGATGTTCATGATGTTGATGGTGATGATGATGATGAGGATGATGATGATGATGTTCATGATGTTGATGGTGATGATGATGATGAGGATGATGTTCATGATGTTGATGATGATCATGTTGATGATGGTGATGATGATGATGATGATGAAGGTGATGATGAAGATGAGGATGATGATGATGTTGATGGTGATGGTGATGATGATGATGAGGATGATGATGTTCATGATGTTGATGTTGATGATGATGATGGTGATGATGATGATGATGATGAAGGTGGTGATGATGATTATGAGGATGATGATGATGAATGATGATGATGATGATGAGGATGATGAGGATGATGTTGATGGTGATGATGATGAGGATGATGATGATGATGTTCACGGTGTTGATGGTGATGATGAATGATGATGATGATGATGTGGATGATGAAGGTGATGATGATGATGATGTTCATGATGGTGATGAGGATGATGATGAGGATGATGATGATGATTATGAGGATGATGATGATGAATGATGATGATGTTGATGATGTTGATGATGATGATGATGATGAGGATGATAATGATGATGTTGATGATGTTGATGATGATGATAATGATGAGGATGATGATGATGATGTTCATGATGTTGTTGGAGATGATGATGATGATGATGATGATGAGGATGATGTTCATTATGTTGATGTTGATGGTGATGATGATTATGAGGATGATGATGTTGATGATGTTGATGGTGATGATGATGATGATGACGATGATGATGATGATGTTGATGGTGATGATGATGAGGATGATGATGAGGATGATGATGATGAGGATGATGATGATGATGTTCATGATGTTGATGATGATGATGATGATGATGGCAATGATGGCAATGGTGATCAGGATGATGATGATGATGGTGATGATGATGATGATGATGATGATGATGATGTTCATGATGTTGATGGTGATGATTATGATAAGGATGATGAAGGTGATGATGATGGTGATGATGAAGACAATGACGACGATGGTGATAATGTTGATGATGATGATGGCAATGATGGCAATGGTGATGATGATGATGACGATGGTGATGATGGTGAAGATGAGGATGATGAAGATGAACATGATGAAGATGATAATGATGATCATGGCGATGTTGATGTTGATGATGATGGTGATGATGATGTTGGTGATGAGGAGGAGGAGGATGATGATGATGATGATGACAACGATGGTGATGACGATGATGTTCATGATGATGATGACGACGATGGTGATGATGATGTTCATGATGTTGATGGTGATGATGATGATGATGATGTTCATGATGTTGATGGTGATGATGATGATGATGATGTTCATGATGTTGATGGTGATGATGATGATGATGATGTTCATGATGTTGATGGTGATGATGATGATGATGATGATGGTGATGATGATGATGATGATGAAGGTGATGATGATGATGAGGATGATGATGATGATGTTCATGATGTTGATGGTGATGATGATGATGATGATGATGATGTTCATGATGATGAGGATGATGATGATGATGGTGATGATGATGATGATGATGAAGGTGATGATGATGATGAGGATGAGGATGATGATGATGATGATGATTATGAGGATGATGATGATGAATGATGATGATGTTCATGATGATGATGATGATGAAGATGATGATGTTCATGATGTTGATGGTGATGATGATGAGGATGATGATGATGATGATGGTGATGGTGATGATGATGATGATGATGATGATGATGATGATGATTATGACGATGGTGATGATGAAGGTGATGAAGATGATGATGAAGGTGATGAAGATGATGATGATGAAGAAGATGAAGATGATGTTGACGGTGATGGTGATGGTGATGATGATGATGAGGATGAGGATGAGGATGAGGATGATGATGATGATGAGGATGATGATGATGAGGATGATGATGATGTTCATGATGTTGTTGGAGATGATGATGATGAGGATGATGATGATGATGATGATGATGAAGGTGATGATGATGAGGATGATGATGATGATGTTCATTATTGTGATGATGATGGTGAAGATGATGATCATGTTGATGATGATGATGATGATGATGACGACGATGATGAAGGTGATGATGATGATGAGGATGATGATGATGATGTTCATGATGTTGATGGTGATGATGATGATGAGGATGATGATGATGTTCATGATGTTCATGATGTTGATGATGAGGATGATGATGATGATGTTGATGGTGCTGATGATGAGGATGATGATGATGATGGTGATGATGAATGATGATGAATGATGAGGATGATGATGAGGATGATGAAGGTGATGATGATGATGAGGATGATGATGATGATGGTGATGATGAATGATGATGAATGATGAGGATGATGATGAGGATGACGAAGGTGATGATGATGATGAGGATGATGATAATGATGTTCATGATGTTGATGGTGATGATATCAATGATGATGATGATGTTCATGATGTTGATGATGATGATGATGATGGTAATGATGATGATGATGATGAAGGTGATGATGATGATGAGGATGAGGATGAGGCTGATGATGATGATTATGAGGATGATGACGATGAATGATGATGATGTTCATGATGATGATGATGATGATGATGATGTTCATGATGTTGATGGTGATGATGATAAGGATGATGATGATGAGGATGAGGATGATGTTGATGATGTTGATGGTGATGACGACGACGACGATGATGATGATGATGAAGGTGATGATGATGACGATTATGACGATGGTGATGATGAAGGCGATGAAGATGATGATGATGAAGAAGATGAAGTGATGTTGATGGTGATGGTGATGGTGAGGATGAGGATGAGGATGAGGATGATGATGAGGATGATGATGATGATGTTCATGATGCTGTTGGAGATGATGATGATGAGGATGATGATGATGATGATGATGATGATGATGATGTTCATTATGGTGATGATGATGGTGAAGATGATGATCATGTTGATGATGATGATGATGATGATGATGATGAAGGTGATGATGATGATGAGGATGAGGATGACGATGAGGATGATGTTGATGATGTTCATGATGTTGACGGTGATGATGATGATGAGGATGATGATGATGATGTTCATGATGTTGATGGTGATGATGATGATGATGGTGATGATGATGATCATGTTGTTGTTGTTGATGATGATGATGATGATGAAGGTGATGATGATGATGAGGATGAGGATGACGATGAGGATGATGATGATGATGTTCATGATGTTGACGGTGATGATGATGATGAGGATGATGATGATGATGTTCATGATGTTGAC
>LPNX010383072.1:80000-87040 GCA_001517045.1 Pseudotsuga menziesii
CGCCCATTAGGGTCCATCTCAATAATGCTCAGGTTGCTACAATATATGGCATGCAATAGAACCAATACTCTTACAATAATGCGGTGGGAATGCCCCATTTCCGTGGCTTCCACCATAGATCTTGCAGAAAGCACCAACTCCAATTCCATGTGTCAGATAGATCTTGTGTGCCATAGAAGCTAAAATAAACCAAATGCAATATCACTATTGATCTCTAAATTCGAATAGAAAAAAAATGCATTTACTTATTGCATGGATGGTATTGGAATACTTGCTCTACAATAGTATCAATCAAGGTCATATGGATCAAGTTCCTTGTATGTGGCGGTATTCACAAGATCGATCCAATGGGGAAGCTCGATCTGGGATGTATGATAATCATCAATACGAATATCAATATAATCTTAAGTTCTAGCCTAAAAATCCTGGAAAATACCCAAAACAAATGCAAAGAACTTTTAGTGGAACATAACAAAATAAATAGTAAATACCTTCCCTTAGTGATCGCTTGATATGGGCAGCATAAACCCTGGCGAATTCGTGAGGTGAAACATCTTTGACAGTTTAAGTCGTCACCATAGAAACTCCTTGCCACAATTTCTCTTCAGTTGTTGCAATATATGGCATACTACAAAACCACCGCTCTTACAAACATGCTGTGGGTAGTCCCGATTTCTCTGGCTTCCACCATAGATCTTGCAGAAAGCACCAACTCCAATTCCATGTCTCAGATAGATCTTGTAGGCCATAGACGCTAAAATAAACCAACGACAGTATCACCTATACTATTGACTCTCTAAATCCAAATAGAAAAACAATGCATTTACTTATTGCAGGGATGGTATTGGAATACCTGCTCTGGCATAGTACAAATACAGGTCATATGGAGCAAGTTACTTGTATGTGGTGGTATTCACAAGATCGGTCCAATGGGACGCTCAATCTGGGATGTATGACAACCATCAATACAAATATCAATATAATATTAAGGTCTAGCCTAAAAATTCTGGAAAAGACCCAAAAAAAATGCAGAGAACTTTCAGGGAAACATAAAAAAGAAATAGTAAATAACTTCCCTGATCGCTTGAGATGGGCAGCATAAGCCGTGACAAATTCATGAGGTGAAACATATTCGACATTACAAGTCGCCAACATAGAAGCTCCTTGCCATAGTTTCTGTTCACGCTCGAAATAACGAGCAACTCTAAGAACATAAGGAGTATTTATGAGAACATAAAGAGTATTTTAGGGTTGGTATAAAAAGCATGAAATAAAACCACGCATCCATGAAATAAAGCATGAAATAACACACGCATCCATCGACCTATAGAAATAAAACATCGACCTATAGAAATAAAACCACGAGTCAAAAACCCAGTCAACAAAACCAAATCGTGAGACAAGCGTAAAAAGAAACACTCACTAGATCGACGAGAAATCTATTAAAATTTCATCTCCATTGTTTAACAAATTAACACCTTCGGTATTATAGAATTCAACCTCTTCACTTCCATTGTCGTTGTCGTTGTCGTAAAGAGGATTGTCATATACCTTCGCTATTATAGAATTCAACCTCTTCTCTTCCATTGTCGTTGTCGTCGTCGTAAAGAGGATTGTCATATAATTGCTGATGACTAAATTGTTGTTCATATTAAGAGATTAAATTGTTGTACTTTATATCCTACATTCAGTTTGGATGCATAGGTTATTAGAATATACATTTATTCTTGATATTTAATGTTAATTATATTGGTAGCTATAATTTTTATAAATAGTTTTATAATGATATTGGTTATTGTATAACTTCAAAGTTTAATATGGTATATAGTAATACAAATTATTTCTTAATTTAACTTTAGTTTATGTTGATGAAACATGATTTATATTATTATGTATACTTAACCTTGTAATAAGTAAGATTTGGCAAGGAAAATTGATTACTTACCAACAAGGATGCTCATATCAGAAATGGTTATGGAAGTCATTTCGTCAAACTCAAAATGAATGTAGAAGTCATATACACATCTAGGTAAGATGCGATTAAGTTAATTTCATTCTGAATTTTGTTGATGTTGTTAATCTATGTGATTGTGATGTGCGTAGGCCATGAGACAAGACCTTTCTAATGGACCATCAGATGGGTAAGATCTCATAACTAGTACCTTAAGGGAAACATGGAGTTTTGAGGAAAAATAGATGAAAAACCATGGATTTTAGGGTGTGCAGTCATGAATCCATGTAAAATCAAGTCACGAATTATTAGATCTATGGTATAGATTGTAGGAAACCCAAATTATGACTTTTTGTTTCTCATCTTCTTTTGTTTCTATACTTGATTATTACAATGATGAGAACACTAATTTACATTTTATTTTAGTTTGCAGCAAAGTTCATTTCCTTGTTGAGTTGACACTAAATTTTTGAGGTATATTTTTACAACTCCCTAATTAGCTTTACAAGTACCTTCCTAAAATTGACAACATGTTGTTAAATCTTGTTAGATTCCTATGGAATTTTCCAACAAGAAATAAACTCAGTTCCTAGTCCACGATACTATTCCATGGACTCACTCTAGGTCACAACTTGTATGTATTTGTTGCAGTGAGAGATGCGGGGGTTTCATTACAACATACACCTATTAATACTATGGGGTGCAAAAAAATCAAAAGAAATTCCATTGACAAGGTACCAACACTTGAAACTATATAACGTTTCTACGATATTAATACTTGTGAAATAACGGTGCTTGGTGTCCTTGCATCCATCTAATCAAAGTAAATTGGTGGACAATTGTCAGGTTGTCGTTGAGGTTTACACATGGAAGTGGATTGGTGCCTTACCTACCTTCAGAATTGTCATTGACCCTTTATGATGTTTTAGGACTTACTTCTTCATTAATTCACTCACTCGAGTCCCCTCTTATGCTCTTTTCTGAATTGGTTAGGGTTCCTTCAAACCAAGGTCTCCACTAGGGTTGAAATTTGACGTCCTATCTTGCATGTCAAGAAGTTTTTATATGACATTTTATTTTTTAACATTGCCTTTTATTTGATGTTTAAATCTTATTTATATCTCTCATAATAATAGTTGATATTTTAAATAAAATTTATAATAACTATATGAAAGATTTAATTCTCATACCTTCCTCATATAATACACATACAATGTATACAAAAATATAATAAACAAAATAAACCTAACATAATGATCGAACCAAGCACACACATAAATGCAAATAATGACTTATCCTATAAACCTTTAAATAGGCATCCTCACAAGCAATATAATAATCCATTACGATGGGCCACCAAATATCATGGGCCCAAAAAACCATAACCTAGTCAAATTTACCTAACAAGGGTAGACAACAAGACCATGACAAAAGTCAAAATTTATATATATATATTCTTGGGATATAGATATTAATGACTTGTAAAAAAATGCACTTCAAAATAACTGGTGAAATTAAAATTTGAACTTCATTAACGACAGTTAATTTTATTAAGTGGCATTATTTTGACGTGTAAAATGGCAAATGGGGACTATTTACCCATCAGATTTCAGCATTGGTCTCCATTGTTTCAGTTGGAGGATTTTCATGATTATCAGTACCGTGGGGGGGTTCACGCTTCAGCTTGACCACCAAAGAACTCTAATATGCTAATCGATGTAACTCTACTACAGTGAGGAAGGGGTTTCCGTCCTAGAGTGGTTGGTGACCATTTTTTCTTGATTCCTTGAGATGTCAAATTTCACCAAGTTTGTTTCTAAATCTAATAACTGTAACCAACATTTGTACACATCACTCGATAAAGGTATGAAACCAAAAATTGTCTTCGTTTCTTCTCTACATGTACATTTGTTTATCTAGGTCGCTGCATCAACTTACTAAATTTTGCAATTGAATATTCTAAGGCTTGTTCATTTTACAGGTTTGAAAATGGGTACTTGGCTTGTAATCTATCATTTGGTTTCTCAATTCATGAAACTTATATTGCCACATGGAAATATCGTCCATGGTAACTAGCACAACCACTTAACTTGTGGCCAGTGAAAACCGATATGCCACCACTTAAGTGCCGCAAATAAGTATATGTTACTTGTTATCTATATATAGTTTAAATCACCATGCCATCACTGGTCTTCTTCTAGTTAAACATGTTTTTTGTGATGAATTTCCCGTTCCATAAATGATCTAAGAGTTATTCATGCATCACATACGAATTATCCATGCATTAGTTACTGTTATTTTTTTTATTTTATATTTATATATTATTTATTTTGAGTTTGGAATTACTACCATAAAATCAATCTAGACAAAGAAAAGCCATTAGTCCACCCCAAATTCTAAAATATAAACACCTATCATGTACAATACCAACAACAAGTGAGTATGCTAGAAATGATGAAACAAAATATGTAATATCAAAATCAAGAACCAATAAGATTCAAACCCTCAAATTTAAAATGTAACATTTGTTGGATGAAGGAACTTCCCCTCATGTAAACAAGGGAAATAACGATTGGAAAAGTATTTGAAAAAATGAGAACACTATGTGTCTCATCGACGGTGTGAGAACTTAACGTTCCTCTCATGTAAGCAAAAATAACTTGACCGAGTGGTTCTAAACTAACCTAATCTTTCCCAAATTTGCTTTCTATGGAATCCTCCTCCTCTTCTCCTTTGCAGTGTGAGGCAGCCTCCGTGGAGGTTTTCCTCGTTGTTCAGTGGGATGCTAATGAACACCCCACTGTTGTATAATTTTAAAATAGATTTAAAATAGATTTAACCTCGTTTTCTTAGGTTGTAGATTGAATTATGTTATTATGATGCTAAGGGTATCAATATTTTTTCACAAAGAGTTGTATAGTACATTTTCTCATATGGGACAGACTTATGATTTTAGTTAAAAGAGCTAATGAATTTTTATGGCATCATGTTTTTTTGTAAGTTTATTGTGCTAGCATAAATATTGGTGTAAGCGATTGTTTCTATTAAACAAGAGACACAAGGTGGCAACTTCCTCAACATTGCACATGTATTGACTTGTGGTTTGTATTTGTTACGAGTTTTATTTGATATCTAATTCTTCTTTTTCAGTTTACATTTATGAGTGGTTTGAATGTCCATGCTACACAAATGACATTAGATTTGGATGAGCAAACGCACACCTACATAACTAAAAATTATTTGCAAAGAAGCACCTTTGTGCAAAACACTCTAGTTGATATAAGTACTAAATTTAGGATTTTGAAAGTGCTAAAAAAGTGTTTGATAGAATGTTAGTATTGATAATCCAAATCAAACAATCTCCTTTTTAAATAGAACTCTTACCAAAAGGTAAGAGTTCTATTTAAAAAGGAGATTGTTTGATTTGGATTATCAATACTAACATTCTATCAAACACTTTTTTAGCACTTTCAAAATCCTAAATTTAGTACTTATATCAACTAGAGTGTTTTGCACAAAGGTGAGTTCTATTTAAAAAGGAGATTTCTTAAAATAGTGTGATGCAATTAGTTTTGGTAAGAGTTCTATTTAAAAGGGAGATTATTTGATTTGGATTATCACTCCTAACATTCTATCAAACACTTTTTTAGCACTTTCAAAATCCTAAATTTAGTACTTATATCAACTAGAGTGTTTTGCACAAAGGTGAGTTCTATTTAAAAAGGAGATTTCTTAAAATAGTGTGATGCAATTAGTTATAATTTATAATTTTTTTTAAATTATTTATATGATATTATATTCCTAAAATAATAGGAATCATTAGAATTCATTATTACTTTTTTAATTATTTATATGACAAAACTTTCATTAACTTTCAAAAAAAAGTCAATCGATAAAACAGTTTTATTGTTGTACTTGTTTTGATTAATCTTCTTTTGAAGAGATAAATACAAACACCATTTTATTGCGGTAGTTGTTTTTGTCTAATCTTGTTTTGAACAAGATAAATCCAAACATTAGATACAACCCTTCCCTATTACTTGCATTGTAGAAACATGTAATAAAAAGTGTTTTTTATTTTTATTTTAATGAAATAATGATGAAATAACAAGAAGCAAATTTTTTTATTGATGAAAAAAAGTCAAGTCGTAAAGCTATTAGTAAAAATTAAACGATCTAACTATAAATTAAGCGAATAAAACTTAAAATTATGCATACATACTATACCAAAGTTATATTTCAAATAAGCAAAATAATAGTAAAAATTAAACAATTTATTAACTACAAATTTAGAAAATAAAACTAAAAATTATGCACATACTATACAAAAGTTATATTTCAAATAAACAAAATAATGATAAAAAAAAAAACAAATTTAGATCTCCTAAATTTAAAACTAGCATTTGCACGTCGAGACAGTAAAAATATTGAGTCTTTTTGCAGTTGAACCTTTTTGACTTTCCTTGGGAGACTGGAAATTGTATTTTAATAATGCTTTTGTGGGTACTACTGACCCGACTTACAACTAAGGTTTTACCTAAGGTTTTTACTCTCTCTCTCTCTCTCTCTCTCTCTCTCTCTCTCGTTCTCAAAGTTTCAGAAATTGGAATTTTGCTTCAGGTAAAATTCAAGGTCTTGTTCTAGATTTCCGATATCTGATGTGTGGGTTTGTGTGTTTTCTCGATTTCCGATTTCTGATGTTCGAAATATCGGAAACAAGAAACATGACTATTTTTTAATTGATTTTTTTTGTTATGGATTGTCGATTCGGGATTCGGCAAATAAAAAATTAGGAATAATTTATGTTTCTGATTTTCTTTTTTGGCTATTTGAGTTGGCTTTTTTAAGATTCAAATTTAGGGTTTTACCATTGTTATTGATGTTTTTTTACTTTGGTGAGGGTTGTTTTACAGTGCATATCCTATAGGTCACAGCGGTCAGAGTTGTAACTTTTTGAGCGTTTCCACCTATAAGTTTTCACTGTGTATTTGGGCGCTCGCACGAAGTTGGTTCCACTTTTTGGTGCCACTTAGGAAATCAAAAACGCACTTCCGAAGTGTAAATCAAGAACGCATATGCGTTATTGATG
>LPNX010383080.1:12664-39698 GCA_001517045.1 Pseudotsuga menziesii
TGTATATGACTCCATTGCCCAATGGATATGTGATTGTTTCAACCAAATAAACCTTTAAATATTGTTACCGTTTGATCTTGCAATTTGCAAAGTTCATGTTGAGAGATCCCTCTCAGGGAGAGAATATCAATATCTTCCTAAAGTGGTTTTTGTTGTTACCTCGGGGTGTGCCTTTTACAACCTGGGTACATTCTGAGTGCTAACACCGCGTATGATACGCGACTCTATAAGAGTGCAACCCGCGTATACATGTATGCACGACCTGCTGAACATGATACTCGCGTATGATGCGCGAGATGTCAATAACTATAGTCACGCATACTACTCAAAATCTCAAAATGGCAAAGTAATCAATTGGGCATATAGGCAATGTATTTCATCATAAACTGAGGTATAGTGAAACTAGGAAAACCTCAATCCATAAGTGTCCTTTTGTGTGCCGACCTGAGGGATGTCAGCACTCGGACGGAGAGGTGCCTATCAGGTGTATAACAATATCACATAAAGATATATTCCAAGATAACCATCACCATAGCCTCTATAACATATTCAATGACTTCAAATATATATATACCAATATATAGGTTCACATACTAAGATCAAATATGAACTCTATCCATGAGAGACATGTGACGTCACAAGAGAAACCCAAAAGCATGAACCATACCTTTTCAAAGATCACAAAATGAAGAAATAGTATAAAAACAAAAATAAAATATAGATCATATAATCACATATCCCTTGTAACAATATTTCCAATGATCCAATAATTTTTTAATTACGATTATGTATGAGAACATTTATGCCAATTTTAGTGAAGATGCCTAGATATTTCACTGTCACAAAATTTCGCACTTTTATCCAAGAGTTGAGAAATTCCTGAGAGAATTTATGATGAACAAATGAAATGTTTTATATTATATTTATATATGTTGTGGAGAAAATTTATTACCTTGGGCCGACATGCAATTCAAAATTACAAATAATTAAATTCTCTTTTGTTTGGTCAGCTTACCCAAAAAGGTGGGGTACACCAACTTCAAAAATGATATCTCTTCAACCGTAAGGTGTTAGAATATTCTCCACCTATCAACAGAAATGGATTGATCAGGAATATCTCCCTATGATGGTTTTATTTGAAAACTCTTGGTCTAATACTCTTAAATTATTTAATTTGTACATGACATCAAGACTCCACACATCAAGGTGCCAAAGACCATGTTACCTTATGCATAAGTTACAAGGTCAAAGGATTCAATGGACATCATCAAGGGCATGGGGGATTCTATGGTATTCACATCCACATACTTCACATTAACAAGGAGGAGGGGATCCACCATATACTCATCATATCAAGTTTATGAAGGACCCCAGCACCACCAATCAAACGAGAACAAATACTTTTTCAAGAATATCATCTTTATTATAAAATATAGATTAAAGGACTTCAAGGGATTCAACATCATCATTTTCAAGGTCTCCATATCATTAAAAACATATCAAATGGTTCCACTATATATCTTAATAATTATAATAGTACCAACACCCCAAAATAGGGCTACAAATACCTCACCACTAGTTTGCAACACCTTATGGGATTCATATGCATGATCACAAGGCTAATACATGGTAATGACCATATAGAGTCCAAGGGACATCAAACCACCATATATGTCAGTTCAATACCTAAACTTTCAAGGACACTAAGAACCCCATAATAATGGGTTCCAAGACCTAAGTCTCCACATGAAAGAGGATCAATATCTAAGCATTTGGACTCAATGACCCCACAAGAAATTAACAACCTCAAGACCATCCAATGCAAGACATGGCCTTCACCATCAACATATCACGGGCTTTACACATTAGACACATCATCCATCCAACAAACAATAAATATATCAAAACAAGTACAAGCATAACAAGCAACACAAAGACTAGTAACCAAATATCAACTAGTAGTAAGGAACTCGACAATGGACTCAAATGGGACCAAGATACAACTTAGCGGAACTTGACCAATTCAATGGGTAAGCATGGATTTTTTCATCGTTCCAAGGCTTCCAAGCATCTCAATATTATGCTTGGACAAGGTCAAAAGGGCTCCTCTAACACAAAAAACCACAAACTAAACACTAACCTTCAGGGGCTCCAGAAGGGGCACCAAGGAATCATCACTTGGCATCAATGACCAGAATGATCAGACACCATTGGCATCAATGACAACTTAATCAACAATTTTAACTACTATATTTTTCATCTTAAATGTGAAATGTATTACTCTATATTCTATTAGTTTAGATAGTTAGGTAGTATTGTCATGTAATATTTAAGGAATCATAGCACAACAAATAATATTGTAATTTATTCCTTTGTTTTATTACCTAGTTTCTTTCATAGCTACAAGTAAATAGAAATGAAAGAAAGATTTATATTATTAGATATTGAGCAAGGATTTCTAGGGTATACCTCATGTTGTCCTTGTATACCAAGTAAATGTCTTATCGCTAAGTGGTTTTCTCCCAAACCCTTTTAACAATCGAGGAAGGGTATAACCCTACATGACATGAAATAATAATTATTATTATTCTTGTAATAATATCCTTAAATTGTAAATCTGAAACTTAGAATAAGAAGGATCCAAAAAGGATTGAAACACTTTTTACCTTGTTAAAAGGAATGAAGTTAACTATAGGAAAAACACGAGGAAACAAACAATAAAGAATTAAAATATTTCTAATAATAGAAACTCATCAAAAAATAACAACATGGAATGTAGAGATTGAACAATATTATTTTACCTTGGCCACCAAGTGAAATGCATAGCTTGAGATTGATCTAGGGTATGTTAACTTCTCCAACTTAAAGTAATTATTAACTTATAACTACTTATATGATCAACCTCTACTCTCCTTGAAGAAAGTAATACCATAATCCCTCACATTTCTATTTCCTTACAGAAAAGACATTTATACATAAACCCCCTAATATGGAGTTAATCATATGAAGTATTAATTCTTACCACTAAAACTTAAATCTATATAAATGAAAACCCTATAACAATTGAGTAGTTGCAATAAGAATTCTCTTGAGATATATCACGGCTATATTATGTAAGGTAAAAAAATTGGTGATGTGAAGTAAATGTTACTTGGAATTCATGAAAATTTTAAATTTTTGGTAAGCCACTCATGGAACTTGGTTGTACTGGGTCTACAACAACGTATTTTTAAGGATTCTGATATTATACTTAAGTATAGTATTTTAGACGATTATTTTGGATTGAAAAAAAAACATGTTTATAGATAAGTAGGGGAATATTAAATATGAAACATAAAATTAACACTGAAATGTGTAAATTTTGGCAAATATTATTATTAAAAAAACATATATTATGTAAATATAAGTGATATTAGACACTAAAAATGGCCAAATAGCGAATTTATTTTTTTGAAAAACACCCAAAAAATAGCCAATTGGCGAAATTTCTCCCCTAAAAATTACCTTGGTCTGCAAGTTAATTTTATGTAAACCCTCACCATTCCACCTTTGAACCAAGGATTGCTTTCTTACCACAGGAAAAATGAAAATAATGAGTTGGGAATTTTACTCTGTATTACATCCAGAATGACAAGCTAGTATTTTCATAAACCTATCTAAATAATATTCCACCATTGTAATTCCCTCTCTAACATTTAGAATTTACTCATCCATAGGTCCAAATGTCATACAAGTGAAACCTAATGTTTAAACATAATATTTGAAACATTTTCATGCAAGTATATTAAATGAACCTCGAAGGAAAATAATATAATTTAACAAAGTAATCAATTTTTGTGTGTGTGTTATTAAAAAATGTTGAGTATAATTATATAAATATTAAATAATGACCCCAAATAATGGTATGGAGTATTAAGGTCGAAGTTTGATATTTGTAAGCAAACTATTAACCCTTGAATGGCATTTTGATTTGGATTAGTATGCCTATAACTTCTTGACAAGTTCATATCATGTAAGGTCCCATCGAACCTCAAGACTCCAAAACTAGGTCCATTAACAAGAATTACCCTAAATTAGGTGCACTTTTTTTTTATAATGAAATAAACACCTTCTATATTTAAAACATAAGCGTGTATATTTGAGGCACAAGTAGAAATCCTCATTCACGAGTTGAAAAATAAGCCTTCATGCATATCATAAGAGATGGTGAGAATATTAGATATGATATTGAAAGATAAAAGATAATAATGTCCTTTATGGGAGAAAATGAAACTCCATTAAAACTTTTTCATCAATATCCTTTTCCTATTTGATATGAATTTACACAAACTAGATTTCAATGCATAATAGTTTTGTGTGTTGTTTAAGCATCCTTGAAATTGAGACAATTTACTTTCACATCACATTCACCCATTGCACACTAATTCTCAATCAATCAAGTAGTTGATGAACCAATTCACACATCAGGCTTTAAATTCTTAACAAAATTAGTTGAAGTGCCCCTTCATCATCCAGATCCACTAAATTTATGAATTCTAATGTTTTTATGCTATTCTAATAGAATCAAATATTTACAACATCCCTTTTTCACATATTTCTATTTGAATTTTAACAAAATAAATGTGCAACATATTTCTATTTGCATTTTAACAAAATAATCGTGCAACATAGCAATGGGATAAATAAAAATTTATAAAACACATTTCCATTTCATACAAGAATTGAAATAGTCTAAGATAATGCTTTCAGAATACCTAGATTCAGTAGTTTATATACCATTTTTGTAGCTCCGGTGTCCTCATCTATAGATTCCCTTTTCCAAAAACCTATTGACCAAATTGACAAACCACCATGTCAACTAGCTTATCGTGCTAGACTTAGGAAACCAATAGGTTTCCTAACCCCCAGTCCCACAGTTCGATATTAATCCCCGTAGCAGCTTTCCTTAGTTCAAAATATCTCAATCAATAGTGCAGTTTCCCCTTTTTCCTTTCAGTTTCCCACCTTCTCATATTCCTGAGTTAACCCCCTCCTCAGTCTTCCTCATTTTCTCAAAAAAGTACTACGTCTAATTCTTCCCAAAGAAAACCCCCCTCTTTCTCCATCCAACCTCTCCTAGATACCAATTTTCTCCCCCTAACTTCATTCTTAGTCACCACCTGATCTCCCCCATGTTATTGGGATTCTAAACCATTAATAGAATCACACTAACCAACTACAAAATAATTATAATATTAGTTCTAGGATTTCTCATTCTCTCGGCAAGTCAAATGGTTATATGTTCATTTAAGTTTTACATTTTGATGTGACTTCCTATGGTTTATTTTAATGCAAGATAATCATGGCTTGTCTTATTCACTTTCAAGACAAGTTAAATATTATAAAATTACCCACCGCTTCTTCTTTAAATGTTTAGGATAATATAATAAATAAATAGAGCTTGAATTAAATAATGATGAGGATGCTTATATATTTATTATTAAATCAACCTAGATTCTACAAATGATGTTCTGATTCACAAATAAAGTTTAATAATCAATAAATATAATATAATAACACTAAATCAACCAATCACTTTCAAAAATAATAGTCTATTCAAAAATACAAATAAATAAATAAATAACTTATTCAAAACAATAATGAAACCGATCCTTAATAATAATAATAATAACAATAATAATAATAATAAATAGATAAATAAATAAAACTATGATTCTTATAATTACAACATCCATCACTTCTAAAAAAACACCTTTGACTATTTAAATAGAATGATGAACATGTTAACAAAACGCTATTTGTATACATAAAACAATAATTATACTAAATGCAACGATTATCTTATGACAATTATGTCTTGACAACAAACAATTATTTCCTAGTGAGTCACTTAAACATAACTAATAGATAAACTAATTGATCGGTTATTTATATACACGCGATTAAACAATTATCATTCAAACCTGATTAATGCACAACTGAATCTTATCCAGAACAACATTACAATAATTTATCACATTAATACTAGTGTACATGTACAAGGTTTACATGCGTAGCCAGCGTACACATAGATCATATATGTACTAGAAGAAAACATCATGTCATACATGCGTATATACTAACTGACAAAATAATAATCATTTGTGCACATAGAAGAACCATACATATAATACATGATGATCACATAGATATAACCATATCAGCATACATCCAACACAATTATTTTAGCATGAGCAACCTTTAAATAATTAACTAGTTACGTTATAATGTCAATATACATTAAATTCATAATAGATAATCAATCAATTATTCTCAAGGAAAACTTACTCATTACTACTATCATGGTGTCTTAACACTCACCTCCAAATAATACTAGCTGACATATCCTCCCATCCTAACCTACTTCTGCATCCTCCCTATCCTTCCTCTGCTAGTAAAGATGCGCCATCCGCTTCACCGACCTGGCCACATATAGAGCATGAGAGCGGTAGTGTTGGCTAAACAATAGACCTAGCCTCCACTACCAAGCATCTTACCATCATCATCACACATCTAGGGAAGTGTGACTCAGCACAACCCTTCCACGACCTTGGGTATCATACAACATAGGGTGGGCAACACCTCCATCCCTCTCAACATACTCGGTCTATACCCTATACAAAAAATCATATCTTGTCGCTATCGAAATTATCAGAATGTGTCATCATATCATAAGTTTGGTCAATAAGGTTTCTTTCATAAGTAAGTACTTATCCACACATCCTATTCAATACCAAGCTATCACTTAGCCCCTATGCCCTGTGGGTTAGTATTTTGCAAAATACACATTTATAACAAACATTTCCACTCGATCATCAGTTGATCCACATCATCATCATTATTTTATTTTTTCGTAATAATTATAGTTCATCACAACTACCCATGACACATAATAATTCAATCAATCACATTTTAAGATGGTATCTATGTATCACATCCTATATTTAGCATTTTATTATTGAAAAAATTTAAACATATACTGTCATCGTGAAATAAAGGAATCCCATGATAATCACAACATTGTAATAACACAAACATAGTAACACCATAAATATTTCCATTTGATCATCATCTGTATGTAGTATAATTCATCACATGTGTGCATGGCATTTAATATTTTAGTCAACCATCTCATAAAGAAAGTGGTATCCACATACAACATTATATCTTTTACATCTTATCTACACAAATAAAATTAAACATATATTGTCATCTTTAAACAATAGAAAATATCATCATAAAGTATAGTAATAGCATATAATCAGGTTGGTCATGTCATATAGTTGTCTAATCAAAATATGGGGCATTACATTAATGGTTGACATGAATAAATAATAGTGTTGGAAATTAGATCAATATAATAAGAGATTTCAACTTAGTTATATAGGACTTAAGGATACAAGATAAAGAAAACAATTCCTAGAAATTACATTGCAAATCATAGTACCTTGAAGTATGACAAAGCATATTGATGAAATAGTAAATCCGATATATGTGGGTAGAAATTACATTGAGATAAAATAAAATCAAGTTTGATGGCACCAAATCGATTGGTGCATACGAGTTTTCCTTATCATGGTAAACATATTTTTTCAAATGCTTCACACAACCTCAATGCAACAAAAAAATTGTGGTAGAAACATTTTTACAAACAGTTTGCATGCAATCCAAACAAACAAATAAATTATGGTAGACATTTTCTATTAAACGATTTGTATGCAATATCAAACAAACAAATAAATTATTATAGAAGTCTTATATCAAACACTTTGAATTCAACCTAATTTTTTTTTTTACATTCATGTTGTTTGCGAGAGAAATTACACAACCATTGATACCCATGTTGGGAACCATTCCAATACCCAATATAAAAACAATTTACTAATTAAACTACATTTCCCAACCATTGGAAACCATCTTATTTTTAAAAATTGAGTTTCCCATAATATTTTAACACGTGAAATAAACAACAATGGGAAACATTTATCATATTTTACCACATGAAATAAACAACAATGGACAACAATACCACTTTTACATATTTCCATAGGGAAATTCCCACCACTGACTAAAAATATATGTGTGAAATTGGCTCGATCTAAATACCAAGCTCTACAAATTACTTTTCTTAAAACAAAATAGTGGTTGTAGGTTCATATGGAATATAAACCCCCTAATTCAAAGTTGGTTTGAAACACAACTTTTCCAAAAACCCACATTACTAAAACAATGAAATATATAAACACATAAAACATATTTGTGGATAGTTGCAATGAGATACAACCATACATATTAAATGACACAAAAAATAATACTAGACAAAATAACAATGCTAGATTCATAAATTAACCCAAAATGAGAGATATGACATTCTATAGGTAGAGTTTTAATTAAGAGTAGAAATTTAAATCTCCATCAACAAATTTCTAACTTTATTTTGTAAGTAATAAGAACATTATATTAACTTGAATGGAGATTATAGAGCTTCAAATACATCCTCAACACATAAATATGATGATCCTTAGTCCCCCAAAATTCCCCACGTATATATTTAGAAGCATTCCCCCCAAAATAGGAGATCCCATCCCTTTAATACTACGAGTTACACACAAACCTTTACTAATAGGAAAACGTTTAGACCGAAAATTGCTACTTGTCCATAACATAAACAAAAATACGAAACTCTTAAGGAACATAAAAAATAAAAGGACACCAACCCAATTATCAAAAGTCACGAGGACCCGAAATGTGTCCCTGGAAAACCCCAACTTGATCTGTCATCGCTCTTCTTGACTAACTCACTAAAGGCACTAGAACTCAACTCCCCAACATAGACAGGATGGCATAGACCTCCATGTTTAGCTGATTAGTTTTTACGTAGTGCTCCTTCCAACATTGAACATGCACTTTGCCACCTTCCTCTTTTTGTAGTCGCTCCCAAATCACATGAGCCATCATGTTTTTCATAAACTATAAGATTGCAACTGATCATTTGTATAAAATAAGACACATGTCATTGTTGTCTGGGTCCATGAATCATTCCTCTACTTCCTTGTTCTTTTATCTCAGTATCTCATCATTGAGCTTCTACCAAAAATTTTCCTCAACCTCCTCTAGTTTTCCTTGAATTTCCAAAAGGAGCCCCAGCTTGAAATACTTGGCTTCATGTGCCACCTGTTTCTTGGAATAAGTTATATTCCATCTGAATCCCAAGGGATTGCCTCACTGAGCTCTCTTCTCCTTTCCACCACTACTCCCATCCATCTTTTTTCCCATCTCCATCCCCAATATCGTACACTGTAAAATTCCTTTTATTTCTCACCAACCCAACTGCATGCATAGAGAGGAGTTTCCATGACAATACATATGGCCACCTTGGTGATGGCTATATCGAAGCTTACTATTTTCATCCATGTTTATGGAAGTACTATTGCTGAGCTCATCCATCTTGGTTGTTTTCTTTGTTGAAAAATTCTCCCAGTTATTTAAGAATCCTCCATCCTCTGAACTTGTTTCTTTTCCTACTGATGGGACTTCCTAAATAACCCCTTTGTAAATTCCATTCATTATTTTTAAAGGATTATTTCCCTTCCTCCAAACTCTACATATTTTACCATAGTCATTTCCTCGACCATGTCGACCCAAAATGGGATGGCTACTTATCATGCATGTCCGGTTCATCTTAACGAGATGTATCTTGCCACACTTGGGATTCGCACCTTTCTGTGAGAGTCCCGTCAACCATCTCCTCCCACAAGTTTCTTATAACTGTTCTACCTCACAATATACCTTCATTAGCCAATTTTTTGGTCACTTTGTTTCCCTCTCTTCGAATGTGGCTAAATGTAATTTCTCTAACGTTCTGAAGTATTCTAGCTAAGCGCTCCATCCTATAATCCAAGCTCTAGTTTATCGACACCATAGAGTAGGGGGTACCATTTTGAATATGCTTCTAATACTATTTTTGAGTCATCTTATACTATCAATGGGATCCAATTATTTCTCTAAGACATAATCAACCCATGATTCATCCCCTCCATCTCTACATAATTATTTTTTTCATGGCCAATACCTCCATAGAAGAAGGATTTAAACCTCCGTCCATGTTCACTTATGAGGCCCACAAAACCCATGGCCCCAGGATTTCCCTTTGAGGCCCCTTCAAATTTCATCTTGAAGATTCCCAACGGGGAAGACACCCAGTGATTAGGACTTGGATCGACTAGGTAGTGGTATTTTGATGGGATGAAGCATTGCAATTGATGCATATTCCCATAGGATTGAAGAGGGAGTGCTTCAGCCCCCTAGGCCTACCAATATTTCTCGTCGCATGAGCTTAAGTGTATAGTCTCCACTACCTCCATTTGGCCAACCAGCCAGACCCTATTGGTTGAGGTATAATTCCCTTTGAAACTCCGTCTATTTATTTATTTCCATATCTTCCATACCAAAAATACTTGGAATATTTTTTATAATTGATGAACTATGGGGTTTTGAAATGGATCCTTCTACTAGTTGTGTAACCTAAGATCCGATATTCCTATGATTTTGTTGGAGCGATGGAAAGAAATAGCTCATCTATCCCATAATTGGGGTGAAAAGGAGTAGGAATCTAGTAGGTGGTCCCATGTTTCCTCGATATTATAGAAATGGTAGCATTGGTAAGGTCCATTAAACCCTCTTTTCATTATATTCTCACCAGTAATAATTCTTCATTTAAGCATAAGCCACACAAATGTTGAAATTTTTTGCTACAATTTTTCTTCCCATATATTTCTCCAAAATCACTAAAGCAACTCCTGATAAAAGGCTTCCATAATATCACAAAAATTCTTAATTTAAAAGGATCCCTTAGGTTTCATACCCAATCTCATCATGTCCCTCACCTACTTGGGATTGAATGTGTCTATCCTGAAGGGAATCCAGCATGACCAACACATCCTCTCATGACCCTAACTGCTCCCACCAATCCCTTTGATCCCATTCTATGAATTTAGAATTGTCATCCCTTATGCAAAAATCCTTTGTTGGTTTATTGGTAAATACTGAGAGGAGGGGGGGGGTGGGTGGGGTGAATCAGTATTTTCAACTTTTCACTAGTTTAACCACTTTTAAATCTATCATTAGAAACACATAACAACAAGAATACACATAACACAATTTTAACGTGGAAGCTTAATAGGGTAAACCACCGATACGTCCTATTACTGCAAAATTGTTATTTACAAATAGTTTTTCCTGTTGCTACAGAAAATGATGGTATTACACCCTGTTTACCAATACCAATTAGAAGGAGTCTACGACCCCCTGCTTTATCAGCTACGACTAAAATAACTCTAAACACCCTATTTTGTCAGCTATGATTAACACGATGCTCCTACACCCTACTTACCAGCTTTTGCTGGAAGGAGGAAACAACTCCCTGCAGGCTTGTTTCCTGCCCTAGCTACACCGTGCCACCCTAATATGTTTTCTGTAATATGCTACATTTCTTTGTCCCTCCATTCTCTGTCTATTGTGCCCTTCCTCAACAGCCTCTAAAAAAGATATTTCATCAAACAAAATTCTATTTTGTTTTGATGAAATGTTCGAATTTCTTAGGACAAATCTAATGAATCGCCAGCTACTGAAATGATGACTTTCTGTGAGCTACTGAATCAGTGAAATTCTATGTTTTTTAGCAACCTTTGCAAACTATACATTATTTGAAAAAATCACCACTATGAAGTTATTATTTTGGGTGGATTTACATAAAAAATCAAGGGACGAGTATTAATAATTTCCATATCTTTTTATCATAACCTAATCTTGAAATCTTATCCAAACAGTTATCACTTGATTTTACTATTTGATTTTGGTATTATAGATATTGATAAGGTTGTGTAACTTGAAGGTTGATCACTATATGGCTTGATACATTACCATAAGTTTCATTTGCATATTAATTAATAGGCATGCATGCTTGGTCTGTTGTAACCTTGATAAGGTCTAGAGTATCAAAGGACAAATATCTTATACAAACATGCTATATCCTAAGTTTACCTTTCCGATTCCAAACCATAGTTAATATCACCATAATTGTTTAATGTTGATTTCTATGACATGGTCTATATGGTAAAGTTTGGTTTTGATTTTATGGTTTGTATTGTGTCGCATTGCTCGCCACTTTCGAAGGTTAAATCAGATCTACGGTAAGGGTCACATAGGATTATTGTTTATCATCGGCTTAATTTATGTTGTCACCTCCAATTCCGATCTACCTGCTGCGAAATTGATATGGTATCATTGCGTTGGTACTTAGCTCTGTCAATCACATTCAATTCCGAGTACTTGTTCAGTTTTGTGGCTTCATGCTCGCTCAACACCTGTACTCTATGCAATGAGTGGTCTCACGTCAATAACCTGGGATAAATAATGGCAAGATCAGTTCAATATGGGTTTGTTGCCGTCATTTCCTATTTCGATTGCCTTGTAGTATTATCATTCTCCTTCATGCCGAAGCTTCAGGTTTATTGGCTACGGTTATTCATGTCGCAGTTGGTTTATGAACGTGTAAGTTTCCATTTCTTTTGCTTTCTATTCGGTCTGCACCCTGAGTGCTGACTCTCTAGTTTGCTATCGGGTTTCGACCTTTGGTATCTTTTCTGGGTAAGGTTGTGTGCATGTGCATAGTTAGCCATGGTGCTAGTGGTGAGAGTTGAGCCCTGTGAGGTGAAGCTCCTTGATTCAAACCCTGAGCTTTTAACCAATTTTGAGGCTGTCGGATGGTTTCCGTTTATCCGTAAATTCTTCGACTCGAACCCTGAGGTGATGAGGGTGTTTGCTCTGTCTTTGGCTTACTCTCAGGTTAAGATAGGTGATCTTCAGTTTCGAGTGGACGAGCGTTCAGTTGCGCTTGATATTGGTTTTCCATTGACAGGCGAACGATGGTTTAAGTACAAGCAAATGGACATAACGGAATGGAGGCAACTGCTGAAGAATCCCTGTCAAGATGTATCTTTCAGAACTGGTGTGGCCCAAAAATACTTTAAGAAAGAGTGGCGACCAGTCTTGGACCTTATCCATAGGTATGTGACCTGCAAAGGTCGACTCTCTTCATCTTACGTTTATCATCTCCGGTTGATGTCTGTGTTTATTGGTTTCCCTCTTAATTTACCTCATTATCTAGTTCAGAGTCTGTCTAAAATTTCCTCGCCTATAAAAAAGGGTCCAAAAAATATCAGTCACAGTTTGTTTCATCACAGTCTGTTTAGAATGTTAATAGAGAGGGAATTGTCGAAATTAAACCGGTCATGGGATGAGTTTGTTGAGTCAAATGGCTTCTCAGCCTTTTGTCACTGTCAATTTGATTCCCTTGAAGAATGTACTAGGCATCAAGAACCTAGTCATGTTTCGGTTTCGTCTGCACGTGAACCCCTGTCAAACCCTAATGGTTGTATGAGCCCCAGTGTGTGTAATGAATTGGTTCCTACTCCTGTAAGTAGCCCTGGTACTCCTGTGCTTTCGAAGCGCATGAAGAAATATTCAGGTTTGTCTCCTGTAATGCCGAAATGAAATACTGATACCTGCAAACAAATGGGTAAAAGGCCAAGTGCTGGGCTTGTTGGTAGATTCACATGAAGCACGGTTGCTAAGGGTTGTAATTTTAAGCCTCCTGTGAGCAATAGTGTTCATGTTGAAACAGTCGTGCTTGACGACGAAGAGCATAGTCCCTTCTTGCCAGATGTTGGTCGTGACATTGAGCATGAGTTTATCCCAAACCTTACAGAAGACAGCCCTCTTGCATTTGACAAGGATGTTCAGGTTGATACTGTTGTTGATCCTCCAGCTAAAGGGAAGACTGTAGAGACAAACTTACCAAGTTCTTATCAAGCTAAGGATATGATTCACCCATTGTTTGTTAACTGCTTGTTGGATAAGATACACAGGATGGAAGGAAGAGTGACTGAGATGTTTGCTCATTGTGATATTGTGCAGGCTGAGAATTTAAAGTTGAAAGAGAAGGTAGATTCAGACAATAAGTCCTTGCTGCGTCTTAAAAAGCATAAGAATAGGTTGATCCGTAGAATCCTGAAATTGCAGAATGAAAATAATAAGAATGAGGAGAAATTACGTGAGCTTAATGCTCAAGTTACTCTTATGCAATTCAAGGGTCAGTCGCAAAAAACATCAAGTGGTGTGAACATTTAGGTTTTTAACGCCCCTGTGAATTTATAATGTTTTGGGGTGCGCCTACTAATGGTTTCAGTTTTGAAGTTGTGATAGATTGATAATCAAGTTATTTCCTTACAGGTATTTGGCTTGTATTAATTCATTTATTATTTATTTTATTTTCTTTTCTTTTTGTGTGTGTTTAATTATATTTCTTTTTCTGTGTAGTATTGCAGGTAATGTTTTGGATCCTCTTTCTTGGATTTTGATGATTGCCTACTTTCTGGATGATCCCTACATAATCGGGAAGGAATTGATTGGCGAGGACTATTTTCCAGGTGTCACTATATAGTTAGTGCCTATGTCATTTTCCTGATTTTGTGCTATGAACTGAGTCTCTCCACTTTCAAAACATTATAATGTATATTAAAATGACATGTTTCACTTGTCATTTTTAACGAAATTGGTTATGATTTTGATTTTATGGTTTCCGGTTATTTAGAATCATCCCTCTATGAGAATAGGTTATTTAAAGAGACATGTTGATACTGGGAAGGGGTCGATAGTTTGGAAAAGGACATGACAAGATCACAGTTATTTTTCCCGCGACTTCAAACAATTTGTTGTCAACATCTACAGTACTCTTGACTGGTGGTACTTATATATATTTTCACAGTATTTATGCTATGCGAATGTGTTTATGATATCTTTTGATTTTGTCACTTTTCTTACAGTATTTATGTTTGTCATGATTTCTTTAATGAATTGTGCAAATTTATCATTCATAATTGTTGACTTATGTTGGTTTTTGATTTGTTGATATATGTCATGTTATTAATTTGGTGCTGTCATCAATGAATATATGTGATGTACATGTTTACTGTGTGATCTTGTTTAATTTCTGAATTTCCTTTGGATATTTTCAAGATTATTGGCACAGTAATCTCGTTGGCAAATTTGATTCCAGGTTAATGTTTGTCTAAGCTCCTGATCAGGATAGGATTTAGATTAATAGTTCCCTTTTAAATATGTTACTGAAAATCTGTTGAATCAGATATTTATATTTATGTTACATTCAGATTATTTTCTTATCTTGTAATTAATGTACATGTATTTATAAGGTATCTCTGTAATTTATTAACTCTGTTAATACTTAGTTAATGTTTGTATTATTGAATGTTAAATTAATTGCTTCAAGAAGATTTAATTTAACTAATTGATCTTGTAATATATAATATTCTTTAATTTGTGTAGGGATAGGTTTAGATCTGATTAACAAACAGTAGTTTTAGTTTTCCCTTTTGAAATCCTTTTCTGTAGCAAGGAATAACTTTAGGAAAGGCAACGGGGCCTTATTCCCATCAGAAATGGTTATTTAAATGACTAAGAGCATCTCAAAAACTCTTGGATCGGGTTGTTCCTAGGTTGAATCTTGTGCCTTATTCCGGCCCATCAACAATGGCGCTAGAAGGAGGGCCAGCTTAAGCAAATGGCTGATGAAAACAATCCTGTTAATAAAATCAATCAACCCATTACCCCTCAAATACAGTCATCATCTCAACCACAAACATTCCAATCATTAGATGAGACTCCATTGAACGATACTATTCGAAATCTAATTCATCAGTTCAACGCTAGCGGTACTCAGCCATCTGAAGAACTTGATCAGTTTGAGCAGCCCATCAATGAATCCCATAGGATTTTAACGAGAGCCTATTCAAATCTTACTGGAATCCAACCCTCTGAAATTCCTCTTCCACAGATCAGATGTCCTCGAACTCACCATACTGAGTCTCCGCCTGAAGAACAAGAGCAACCTCTAGGTGTCTTCCTTGACCATCAATTACAATAGTATTTGATAGGCACCAATCAACCTTCATCTTCTTCAGGACCACCTGCTTCAGGAGGGTCTGGTCAACCACCATCACCACCTCAGTCACCCCCTCGAATTCCTCAAACACCACCTTCACCACCTCCATCACCAAGGAACATGGCAGGTGTAAACCCCCCAAACCCTAATTCCAATATGCCATGGTTAGCTCAGGATGCAGTTGCTGTCCCAGGTAATCAAAATCCTTTGCCTAAGCATCCTGAGAAATTGTTGCCTAAGTTCAACCCCGAGCTGAAAGAGCCGATGGAAGATCATGTTAAGAAGTTTATGCTAGCAGTTCGGCTTCTGGACGTTGAACACGAAGATGTAGTCTGTCGGCGTTTCCCTTACACCTTTGAGGGTAAAGCTTCGACTTGGTATTTCTCTCTCACTACTGGTTCTATTACCAACTGGAATCAATTCGAGTTGGATTTCATGAACAAGTTCAGAGACGACAAGACTCCAGCTGCCTTGGTGTTAGAATTGTCTAGAATTCGCATGGAAACCAAGGAAAAGGTAAAAGATTTTAACCAACGATTCCTAACTCTAAGAAACAGAATCCCTGCTATCTCAATGCCGGCTGAGGATGTCACCATTGAATTTTACACTTCAGCCTTGCCTATGTCAATGGCCATGTTTGTTAGAAGAGCAGCCAAACCTACCCTTACTGAAACCTTTGAGGAAGCAATCAAGGTTGAGAAAGACATGTCTGCTATTAAGACCAATCCTGGAGTAGACACTGATTTTTCATCTTCTTCTCATAAGAAGACTGAGAGTCCCTCTAAAACCACAACTCCTGAGAAAAAAGGCCAGGATTCATTAGACCTAGACAGCCTCCAAAGAGTTATTAAAAAATTGTCCAATGAAATCATTGATTTAAAGAAAGGTACTTCTGAGAGCACTCCTAATAAAGAACCACCTAGACAACCTTTAAGAAGGCCATTTCCAAATACGGCTGCAAAACAGACTCCACCGTTTGAAGCTAATAGCGTTGATGAAATTAATAGTTTCCTCAAATTATTAGTTTCAGGTCTAGAAACATCAGCTGAAAATGAAACTCAATCTTCAAGACAGGCTTCTAAAGATTCCCAAGGCAAAGACAATGATGATGAAGAGAAACCTCCTCAAATTATCAGTCACTTCTGGGAGACATCAGAACTGACTAATGATGAGGATGTGGCTATTGTGAATGTTAACCAGCATCAGTATAACACTAGAAGCAAGAAAGATCAGCCCCCAGGGGAACCTTCTACAACTGCTACAGATAATAGTTCAGCTGTCAAAACAAAGAATCAACCTGCAAATACTAAGTCTCCACCCTCTCTTGATTTAGAATACGATCTGGTTGAAGATTTAAAGAAAATCAGAGCCAACATCTCTATCTATGAACTCCTCAAGTTACCTGTGATTCGAGATAAAATGATGCAAGGGGTATCTCCAAGTAAAAATACCAAAAACCCTTTAAATCAAAATAGTTCTACGAATACCAAAGATAACTCAACCAAATCTTCAGTCAATGCCTCATCTATAGGTAAGAAATCAGACTCTTCAACCCCTCCTTTTTTACTTACGTTTGAAATATGCAATCGTAAAGTGCATAATTGCATGATAGATTCAGGGGCTTCAAAAAATGTTATGCCATACTCAGTGTGCAAAAAACTTAATGCAGTTCCTGTGCCCTGCGATACAAGTATTGTGCAGCTTGACCGATCAAACGTGAAAGTAATAGGAAAGTTGAATGAGGTGTTGATAAGGTTAGCTTCAACCCCTCAAGTCCATTTTATTATTGATATAATTGTTGCAGATATCCCGGAAGCATATGGCCTATTTCTCAGCAGAGATTGGTCTGAAAAATTGAAAGGATACTTTGCAACAGACTGGTCGCATTTATGGATACCCCATAATGGTTGTCCAAATAAAATCAGGATTAACTGAGAACGTTATATGAAGCACACGGTAACAGAATTGGATGACTCAAATGAACCAGTATTATTCACTGATACCATAACGGGAAACTACTTGGTTGATTCTTTCTTTGGGAATTTTGAAGCTGAAACTTCATCAATCCCAGATGCGGAACAACAATCTGAAATTTGCCATTTTACGCAAATTCCAGATGAAATTTCAGTCCCAAACACAGTACATTTAGATCTGAACAATGGTCTCTGGTCTCTATACTTCGACGGATCTAAGTCAAAAGAAGGGCCTGGTGTAGGTTGCTTGTTGATAGATCCCTATGGGAAAAGGTATTTCATTGCTTTCAGGTTAGAATTTGAATGCACCAACATTGTGGCTGAATACAAAGCTCTGATTCAAGGGCTGAAAAAAGCAATTGACCTGGGAGCCAAAGCTTTGGTAGTGTTAGGAGACTTTGAGATTATTGTTAGATAGGTACGTAACACTATACATTGCATTGATGGGCATCTGAGAAATTATCAGGCAAAGGTATGGAATCTATTACTAGCATTTAAAGCCTTTAACATAAGTTCTATCCCTTGTTATCTGAACCAGGATGCTGATCTTTTAGCTAACGTTGCTTCAAGGTTAATTTCGTCTGAAGGGATGCTTGCTGATTCTTTCTTTGTTGAATTGCTTTTTAGACCTTCCATCCCTGACAACATTTCCAATTGGAGAGTCTTCGACAATGATGATCAGTTGATCGATTTTTTGACTTTGAAGGATACTTTTAAAGATGCGATCATCGATGAAATGACTCACGATGAAGATCTGTACAATTTTGCGGTAATTCATAAGCCTTGTTCAATTCAGGAATCTCTTGATCAAGTTAGTACACTTTCTAGATCTGTAATCAAACTTGAGAAATTCTATGACTTGAAGGATAAATTTAAAGCTGCAACGAACTGTAAAACCGATAGCTCCATTATGCAATTTGAAATTATAAATCTAGGCACTGAACACAACCCTCAATGTGTCAATATGGGCATTATGTGTACTCCCTAGGAAAAGACAGCCTTTATACGACTCTTCAAAGAGTTTAAATACATTTTTGCATGGACGTATGACGATCTCAAGACGTTTGATCCAAATATAATGCAACATGTCATTCCTATCAAACAAGAGGCTAAACCTTTCCAACAGAAATTAAGGAAAATGCATCCTAGTCTAGAACCAGCTGTTAAGAAGGAGCTTAATAAGCTCCTTGCTGCCAGAATAATTTTTCCAGTACGACATGCCCAGTGGGTGGCAAATCTTGTCCCCGTCAGAAAGAAAAATGGTGATATCAGGTTATGCATCGATTTCTGAAATCTGAATAAGGTTTCAGAAAAAGATAATTACCCTGTTCCTTTAATGGAAAAAATATTCTAAATAATGGTAAGATTAGTTTTATAGTAAAAGGGTGATAATAAACATAGTTATGTTACTACATTTATAAACTTAGAAAAAAGAGAAATTAACTAAATTCTAGTGTTACAACTAGATTATTCTTATACATATTACATACTCATTAAAATACATCATAGATTCCTTATTACTAATTAATCATGAAAGTAAAGAAACATGGTGGCTTATTTGATAAAGTTACTTTCCATATGGAATGGAGATAAGGTATGTGACGATAATGCATACTTGAGTACTATTTATATAATCCAACTTTTTTAGATAGTATATTCTCATCATGTATGATTAAAATTCAAAAATATTTTAAATAATTACTATATATATATATACTTTATCTTCTTTAAATAATAAAAATGATAATATATTGTTAAAATCCATGTATCTCAAGAGATAATTCATTATAGCAAAGAAATTCATGCATTCACTTCCATGAAGTTATACATTTTTTCATACATATAACAATATAGTATTATTAATATGAGATCAATATTTTATATATTAAAATAAAATATTATTAAAAAAATAATAATCTATCCCAGAACCACTCTAAATCTAAATCCATTTAACCCATTAATATATCACATTACAAATATCATAACATACAATATATCTCAATCTAAAATATCACAAACACAATTCAGAATAGATTCTCATAATTAGTGGAGATCACCATCTCCTCGATATGAGGATAAAGTAATCACATCACTTTATAATTTGTAAAGTAACAAAATGTTTAATATTTCAAAATCGAGAAGGTTTTAAGCACTATCTAAAATTTTATTCGGAAATTCTAACCATACATTACCTTTCTGAAAAATATTATAATCTAATTATAATTCCTTTTTTAACATGAAAACATTTACACTTTTTAAAATAATATTTTTGATTTACCTTTAATATGAAAACATCTTAAATTGTTTACGAACAAATGATATTGTCCTTAAGAAGTTAAATTGTTATAGTATCAAGGTGCATGTATAGGCATGCATAGAATTAATGTTTGATGTTATTAGAAATCATATGAACTCATTGAAAGTAGCCTTACAATGATTAAACATGACATTAACTTTATTGTAAATACTATCTATCCTTAAACTTTTTTTTATAGGCTTGGGTAATTTGATTATTTAAGAGCTAGTCTCTTTTTTTTAAATAAGGAATTATGTTAATAGTTGAAGACTTGGAAACATCTTGTAAGAGTTAAATTCAAGCTTTTAAATCATTTCATGTGGCATTAAATGTTCTTGCTACTAATTAGTAACTTATTCATAATAATTTTTTGGATTATTTATAGTAAAAATTATAATTTGCTTTTTAAAATAATTTATATTAAATAATTTTTTTAAAATAAAATAGAATAATTAAAATTTTAATAAAAGAAAAAATTATCTATATAAAATTATAAATATTTTTTTCTTTTTAATATAATTTATAAAGTTTTTTTTGAAACTTAATATTTAAATGTTTGAATAATTAAATCATAACTAAATTAAATTATAAATCAATATTTAATAATACATGTAATAATACTCACTAATTTCAAATACCAAATTCTAATATTGACTTTTCACAATCAAATATTTCATTAGATTTTTCTTTTACTTTCGTCCAAATTTTATTATAAGAGAATAACTTTGTAATGTAGACTCTTAAAAAAGATCGCATGAATTTTAGTTTACTTTCGTCTAAATTTTATTATAAAACAATACATTTTTAATTATACAGGTCTTAGAAAATATTACACTATTAACTTATTTAATACATAAGAACAATCCGGGAATTTCAATTGTTAGATGGGGTGACAACTAGACGAAGCGACAAAATTTATGGTTAAAGAATGAGGAAGCTCGGATCGAAGAGTCCGACGACGACTGACGGGGAAACACAGGCTTCACCTACATGCTCCTTCAATGCGCCACCTCCTCCTGATACTAGACGTGACCTTGAGGCACGAGAGACATTAATGAGCCATCAATCGTGAGTTGGGATTTACCTCCCTCCCTCACACATGATCCCATACTGAAGCAACACCCTGAAGTGCTCTTCCTATCAATGGCATTTCCTGCCCAATCTGAATCAACATAACCCTCCAGGTTAATCTTTTGATTCTCCTCATACTTGAGCCCATAATCAAATGTACCCTTTAGGTACCTCAAAATATGCTTTGCAGCAATCAAGTGAACATGTCTTGGATTTGTCAGGAATTGGCTCAAGGTGTTCATAGCAAATAAAATATCTAGTCTTGTGTTCATGAGGTACATCAAGGAACCAATCATCTGATGATACATAATAGAATCAACCACTTCTGATGAAGCATCACTCAATAGCTTCAGGTTTGATGCCATAGGTATGGTCATGGTCTTGCAGTCCGTCATCCTGAACCTCTTCAGGATATCTACTGCATACTTCCCTTGTCCAAGAGAGATTCCATCCACATTGTGCCACACCTCCATGCCTAGAAAATAGTGCATCATACCCAAGTCCTTCATTTTGAACTCGGCAGCAATATTTCTCTTCATATCAGCAATCAACCCATCCATACCTATTACAAACAGATCATCTACATACAGTAGGAGTATCACTAGGTTACCATCTTCAACCTTGTAGTAAAGCTTGGAATCTTCTTTACTTTTGGTAAATCCCAAACTAGATAGAAATCCATCAATTCTGTCGTACCATCTCCTAGGTGCTTGTTTCAAACAATACAGGGCTTTCTTCAATCTACACACATGAGACTCCCTATCATGTGTCTCAAAATTGAGTGGCTGCTCTACACATACTTCCTCTTCCACTACACCATTCAAGAAAGCAGTCTTGATATCCATTTGGTGTATCTTCCATTTCATCACTATAGCCAAAGCAAGTACTGATCTGATGGAAGTGTATTTGGCTACAAGTGCAAAGGTTTCTTCATAATCTATTCCTTCTTTCTGTGAGAAGCCACGAGCCGTGAATCTTGCTTCATATTTCTCTATGCTGCCATCTGCAACATGCTTGATCTTGTAGATCCATTTGGAAGTTACAACAGACTTCCCTTCTAGTCTGGGACAACATCCCAAACATCATTATTCATGATCGATTGATACTCTTCGATCATAGAATCCTTCCATTCTTTTCTTTCTACCACTTCTTCGTACTTGGAAGGTTATTTATCGATGAAGTCACATAATAAAGCTACATAACTAGAGTAGGACCTGGTCCTCTTTCTTTCTTTGTGATTCTCTTATGGAGCCCCATATCTTTCTACACCTTGGATAGCTTCTTGTACCCAAGCAGGTTTCCTCTTATGAGGATTCTTCTCTTGAGGTTGATCTACATGTTCTTCTAGTTCTTGGTCTTCTTCTTGAATTTCTTCATTCATGGTTGTGTCATGAATTCTGGGTGCTTCTTTTTCTTTAGGATCTTCAACAAGTCTCTTTCTGTATTTGTTGTAAGTTGAGTCTTCATCAAATGTTACATCCCTACTAATGTCTATCTTCTTGAATATTGGGAAGTATATTTTGTAAGCCTTCAAGATTTCAGAGTATCCCACAAATATACCCTTCTTTTTTGAAGGATCGAACTTTGTCGTCTTTTCTTTTGGAATGTGTATGTACATTGGACAACCGAATATTCTGAGATGGCTGAATTTTGGTTTCTTGCTGGAAAATACTTCTTCAGGTGTCTTGTTCTCGAGTACTCTTTGTGGAGTATGGTTTTGTACATACACTGCTGTTCTGGCAGCTTATGCCCATAGATGCATGGGAAGATCTTGATCATGAAGCATTGCTCTTGCAGCTTCCATGATAGTTTTATTCTTCCTTTCTACAACCCCATTATATTGTGGATTATATGGAGTGGATAACTCCCTCTTAATCCTTGAATCTTTGCATAAATATTTGAATTCATTTGATGTGAATTCTCCACCATTATTTGATCGAAAGGTCTTGATCTTGTTTTTAGTGTGGTTCTCAATCAAGGTTTTGAATTCCTTGAATTTGCTGAATACTTCTTCTTTGTTCTTCATAAAGTATATCCATGTCTTCCTAGAAAAAATGTCAATAAAATAAATAGTATACATATTTGCTTAAAGAACTGCATGACATTGGACCGCATACATCAGAGAGAATGATTTCCAAGATTCCTTTTGCCTTCCTTTCACTACTTGGAAATGTTTTCTTTGTGTTATTTCCTTTCGCACATCCTTTGCAAACCCCTTCATGTTTTTCCTCAATTTATGGAAAACCTTCAGTAGCTTTGCTTGCAAGTGGTAGTGCTCTGTAAAACACATATGCAAGCCTTCTATGCCAAAGTTCATTTGGCTCTACTATGTCATGGACCAAAGATTGTTCTGGATGGCCCTTCAATTTGTATAATCCTCCTTCTTGTTCTTCAATTAATTTTGCATCATCAAAAGTATTTCCTCTTGGCCACATGAGAAATTGGTCATCTACAAATGCAACCCTCATGCCTTTTGCATCTAGTGCCGATATGGAGAAAAGCTTCTTCTTTAGTCCTGGTACAAATAAGAGATCATTCAGTTTCATAGACTTTCCAGAGTCTATCTTGTAGGAGGATTCACCACTACCTTTTATGGGATATTGGTAGTCATCCCCAAGTTTCACCTTATGGGGTGAATTATGTTCAGATAGTTTCTCAAAATATTCCTTGAATCCTGTCATGTGTTTGGAAGCCCCACTGTCAATAAGCAAATATTTTCTTCCATGTGTTATAGTTCCCGTGAGAGGGGAGATCAAAACATATTCTTCATCACTTGAAGAGTCTTCACTTTCTTGTTTTACTCTCTTTCTAGGAGGATCACCATCCTCAACAGTGTGATCATGATGTCTTCTTTTGGAGTTATTCTTCTTCTTATATCCACTCTTATTCATGGGTCAATTTATAGAAAAGTGTCCTCTCTCATCACATATATAGCATCTGAGTTTGGATGGATACTTCTTCACAAAATTATCTTGCTGATGAGAATGATTATCGTGGTGATGATTATTTTCCCTTCTGCCTTTCTTGGAGTGTAATGTGAGCGCTTAATCTTCATTTTCCATCTTTTCTTCTTGAGCTACTATTCAAGCTTCTTCTTATGATCATTCTACCCACAGTCTGCTGAACTTGATTAGCTTCTTTCTAGCATAGATTCCTTGGATGAAATAATCCCATGACCTAGGGACACCATTCAAGGTTGTCATCACAATTTATACATTCTCCACTTCTTCATCTATTGCTTCAAGTTGTTCTTTGATCTGGGAGACCCTTGTAAAGTATGACTATATGGTCTCCTCATTCTGGATCTTTACATTCTTCAATTGGTTCCTCGAAGTCATCTTCTGGTTTATGTTCTTCCCTTCAAACAGTTTGGTTAAGGCATCAAACATGGTTTTAGGTGTCTTTAGGGAGGACACCTGTGGTATGAGGTGATCCTTTATTGAATCAGAAATAATCCTCTTATCCATAACCAACTTCTTCTTATGTAAGGCCTTAGCCTCATCTTCCTCTGGAACTGGAACCTCCTCATTGATGTAGGAGTCCAACTCATTTTCTTCCAGGACCAGGGAGATCCTATACTTCCAGGCTTCGAAGTTATCATATCCCTCAAGCTTTTCATCAAGCTTGGTATGATGAGACATCTTAACCAAGAGCCTCAAATGGAAATACAAAAGATTTAGATATTACTAGGTCAAGATGTTGGATCTAGATTTGGAGCTGAATTTCTGCAGTGTTGGTTCAAGAGCATATTAGGGTTTGAATTTCCTAGAGTTATGTCCCTCTAAATTCTTTGATATTGATATCTAAACTTTTATTTTGAGGAGGAGATCGATCTAGGCCTCGGCTCACTCAAAAATTCCATTTCTGTGGAAAGCCCTAATTTTCGGCAGTAGTGTCGGGTCAAAAACTGAAAATGCTCAGAATCATATTATGCTTCGACAGAAATATGCACCCTAGGGAGGAGAGTCATCCCAACCTTCTTTTGCTGAAAATCTGTGGAGAGAGATCGAAAAATTAGGAATCCTAGTTCCTGCAGCTGCACAGTGTCTTCTTATCACGTTAGCTTTGATACCATGTTAGATTTTTAACATTTAAGCTAGCACTATATTAGGATCTTTAATTGAGAGAATAACAAGAACAACAATCAAACACAAGAGACAATGAACATAGTGTTTTTCCTTGGGGAAACCATAAATGGAGAAAACCCCAGAAATTCCTTAGAGATAGAATCAACACCAAAAGTAAAACCCCAAAATAGTAAGATGATCTCCTGATAGTAGTAGTCTCTTTCTTTCTAGCCCCAGCAAATTCTTCTCCCCCAGCTATGCGCTACAACTGAGTGTGAGTGACTATGTGATAAATGTTAGTTTTTCATCACATTTAAGCTAGCATTATGATCTTAGGATCTTTTAACTGAGAGAATAACAAGCACAGCAATAAAACACAAGCACATCACAAGAGACAAGAGACACAAAGAGTTTTCCTCAGGGAAACCATAAAGGAGAAAACCCCGCAACTTCCTCTAAGATAGAATCAACACCAAAACAGTAAGAGATCTCCCAAAACAACAGTAGTCTTCTGTCTTCTGTCTAGTCCCAAAATTTCCTTCTCCAGTAGTGCGCCACACTTGGGAGAGCAAGTGATGTATTTCACAAGTGATAAATAGAGAGACTCTCACTCTCTATTTATATTCATCTGTTCACTTGAATTTCCTTTTCACACGTAGGCTCAACCTAATAATTACTACTTGAGCCTACACCTTAATTAGTGTATAATAACTCAAGTGCCCCGAAACTGTGGGGACTTACCTAATGACTTGATATGACTTGATTACATTATTAATCCTCCCGATCGGAACATCGGGGCATGACCACATGACTCAAATACATAATAGAGACATCCCGGAATAAACATCGTGTTACAATATATAAGATACATAGAAGAATACATTTCGAAGTTACATATACCTCAAAACTCCCTCTTAACTAGGAAGGTATTCTTTCGACACAATTTTCAGCACTGGTCTTCTTCTCTATATCAACTGGATCATATCGTCTTCAAGTCATCTTCGTCTTCAAGTCATCATCGGATCTGGAATCATCTCTTGATATGGATCATCATCGAACATCATCACTAGATCTGGATCATCATCACTGGACTGGATCTGGATCATCACTCGATCTGGATCATTACTACTGGATCATCATTATTGGATCTGGATCATCACTCGATCTGGATCAACACTGGTGCTATCTCATGATTCTTCTTGTCATAGGAAGTTCTACAGAGCCAGCCCTTTTTCATGCTGGTTGTAGGCCTACCCTCATGTAGGTCTTCACCCAGCACTTACATCTAACCTGCTCGTCAGAAAGGCACACCCAACACTCACATCTGATCATGTAGTAAAATACAATCCCATCAGAAAGGCCCAGCACTCACATTCACCAGCATGATAGGACACACCTACTATCATCTATGAAATGGCTCAGCACTTGCAACCACCAACATGATAGGACACACCTACTATCATATGTGGAAAGGCACAGTGCTCACATCCACTAGCATGGTAGGACACACCTACTACCATCTGTGGAAAGGCTCAGCACTTACAATCACCAGCATGGTAGGACACAC
>LPNX010383102.1:618-12429 GCA_001517045.1 Pseudotsuga menziesii
GTAAAACTGTCAGAACATGAATCACCTCACAAGGTGAAACTAGGAGATGACTAACAATATCCAATAAAAGGTAGTGGGGAATTTTCATACAAGCTAGACTCTGGTAAGTCTCTAACAATGAAAGAAGTATTGTTTGTTCCAGGACTCAAGAAGAACCTTCTATCCATTTCAGCATTGGATGCAAAAGGATTGCAGGTTGCATTCATAGATGGTCAAGTCATCATGTGGCCAAAAGGAAAGACCATCGATGATGCGGTAGTAATTGGAGAACAAGAAGGAGGCTTGTACAAATTGAAGGGTCATATAGAACAAGCCTTGATCCATGACACAGTAGAGCCAAATGAGCTTTGGCATAGAAGGCTTGCCCATGTGCATTACAGAGCACTACCTGTTGCAAGCAAAGTTGTTGAAGGTCTTCCAGAATTCCAAGCAAAACATGATGGAGTTTTCAAAGGATGTGCGAAAGGGAAGAATACAAAGAAGAAATTTCCCAGCAGTGAAAGCAAATCCAAAGGTATCCTAGAAATCATCCACTCCGATGTATGCGGTCCTATGTCATCAAACTCACTAAGCGGGTATGCATACTATGTTTCTTTTATTGATGATTTTTCTAGAAAGACATGGATTTACTTTATGAAAAACAAAGATGAAGTGTCCAGCAAATTCAAGGAATTCAAAGCCTTGATTGAAAACCATACTGAAAAGAAGATCAAGACCATTCGATCAGATAATGGTGGAGAATTCACTTCGAATGAATTAAAAGAGCTATGTAAAGAATCAGGGATTAAGAGGGAGTTGTCCACTTCTTATAATCCACAACAGAATGGGGTTGCGGAACGGAAGAATAGAACTATCATGGAAGCTGCAAGAGCAATGCTTCATGATCAAGACCTTCCTATGCATCTTTGGGCTGAAGCTGCCAGAATAGCGGTGTATGTACAGAATTGTACTCCACATAGAGTACTCGAGAACAAGACTCCTGAAGAAGTCTTCTCTGGTAAGAAACTAGAAGTCAGCCATCTCAGATTATTCGGCTGTCCCGTGTACATGCACGTTCCAAAAGAGAAGAGAACAAAATTAGATCCTTCAGGAAAGAAGGGTATATTTGTGGGATACTCTGAAAGCTCAAAGGCTTACAGAATCTACTTCCTAGGATACAAGAAGATTGACATCAGCAGGGATGTAACATTTGATGACGGCACAGCTTACAACAAATCCAGAAAGAGACCTGCTGAAGAACCTGAAGAATCAGAAGTAGAAGTACCCAGAATTCATGATACAATCATAGACGAAGAAGCTCAAGAAGAAGATCGAGAGTTCGAGGAACCATAAAGACCTGTAGATCCACCTCTGGAGAAGAATCCTCATAAGAGGAAACCTGCTTGGGTACATGAACTTATCCAAGGTGCAGAAAGATATGGGCCTCTAGAAGAGAATCACAGAGAAAGAAAGAGGACTAGATCTAATTCTGGGCATGTAGCTTTACTATGTGATTTCATTGATAAAGAACCTTCCAGTTATGTAGAAGCGGCAGAACAAAAAGAATGGAAGGATGGTATGATTGAAGAATATCAATCGATCATGAAGAATGATGTTTGGGATGTTGTCCCAAGACCAGAAGGGAAGTCAGTTGTAACTTCCAAATGGATCTATAAGATCAAGCATGCTGGAGACGGTAGCATTGAAAAGTATAAGGAAATATTTGTAGCTCGAGGATTCTCTCAGAAAGAGGGAGTAGACTATGAAGAGACCTTTACACCTGTATCCATATACACTTCCATCAGATCAGTACTTGCTCTGGCTGTAGTAATGAAATGGAAGATACACCAAATGGATGTCAAGACTGCTTTCTTGAATGGTGTAGTGGAAGAGGAAGTATATGTAGAACAGCCACTCAGTTTTGAGACTTATGACAGAGAGTCTCATGTATGCAGATTGAAGAAAGCCCTGTATGGTTTGAAATAGGCACCCAGGACCTGGTACGGCAGAATTGACAGGTTTCTATCCAGCTTGGGCTTTACCAAGAGTAAAGCATATTCCAACCTCTACTACAAGGTTGAAGATGGAAACCTAGTGATGCTCCTACTATATGTAGATGATCTATTTGTGATAGGTATAGATGGGTTGCCATGCTGATACAAATAGAAAGCTTGCTGTTGAGTTCGAAATGAAGGACTTGGGGATGATGCATTACTTTCTAGGTATGGAGGTGTGGCAGAGTACAGATGGAATCTTCCTTGGACAAGGGAAGTATGCAGTAGAGATCCTGAAGAGGTTTGGGATGATGGACTGCAAGGCTATGGCCACACCTATGGCATCGAACCTGAAGCTATTGAGTGATGCTTCATCAGAGTCGGTTAATGCCATGATGTATCATCAGATGATTGGGTCATTGATGTACTTGACGAACACAAGACCAGACATTTGCTTTGTTGTGAACACCTTGAACCAGTACTTGACAGATCCGAGAAGTGTTCACTTGACTGCTGCAAAGAATATTCTGAGGTACCTGAAGGGTACAGTTGATTATGGGCTCAAGTACGATGCGAATCAAAATATTAACGTAGAGGGCTATGTTGATTCATATTGGGCAGGCAGTGCCATCGATAGGAAGAGTACTTCAGGATGTTGCTTCAATATGGGATCAGGTGTGATCTCTTGGTTTAGCAGGAAGCAATCCTGTGTGGCACTGAGTACAGCTAAAGCAGAAATGTCGCAACTTGTTCAGCTAGTTGTGAGGCAGTTGGCTGCAGAAGCTACTGTCTGATATATTTGATCTCCAGTTGGATGCTACTTGTATACATTGTGACAACTAGAGTTGCGTGAAGTTCTCAAAGAATCCAGTGTTCCATGACAAGTCGAAGCATATTGAGATCAAGTATCACTATATCAGGGATATGGTGCAGAGAGGAGTAGTGAAGCTCCAGTATGTTGCAATGGAGGAACATATAGCTGATGTATTGACGAAGCCATTGGCTAGGCTGAAGTTTGAGTACTTCAGGGAGAGACTTGGTGTTCTCAAGATCGAGGTTCCCTCCAAGAGAAAGTGATGAGACCCATAGCCATTCTGACATGGTGAGAGGATTGGTTCCTTCCATGGTCAGATGTAAGAGCTGAGCCATTCTGTCATGGTGATAAAGTTGCTCCCTTTCATGTCAGATATGAGTGCTGGCCATTCTGTCGAGTAGGACAAATGTAAGGGCAATTTCCATTCTAGGAATGGAGGCACCTGGTCAGTTACCAGGATCACTCAGTGTAGGACTGAGTAGCCATTCTGATGTGATAGAGGGATGTGTTCCCACTTGATCAGATGTAAGGGTTGAACCATTATGTCATGGCTAAAGGATTAATTTCCTTCCATGTCAGATGTGAGTGTTGGCCATTCCGACGAGTAGGTCGGATGTAAGGGAAACTGCCATTCTCTAGGAGAATGGAGGCGCCTAGTCAGTTACCAGGTAGCTCAGTCGAGGACTGGAGGCCATTCTGATATGACTGAGGGATGTGTTCTCATAGGATCAGATGTGAGTGCAAGCCCTTCCATCATTGTGAGCAGGATGTGTTCCTGGATGGATGTAAGTGCAGAGCCTTTCTGGAGCGACTGAGGAATGTGTTCCCACGTGCTCAGATGTAAGTGCTGAAATCTCTCATCACTGTGAGTAGGATGTGTTCCAGCCTGGATGGGAGTCTTTCATCATTGTGAGCAGGATGTGTTCCAGCCTGGATGAAAGTGGGAAAATATTCCATCACTGTGAGTAGGATGTGTTCTAGCCTGGATGGGAGTCTTCCATCACTGTGATAGGATGTGTTCCTATATGGATGGATGTGCCTTTCTGACAAGTAGGTCAGATGTAAGTGCTGAGCCTTTTCACAGATGTTAGAGACGTGATGTCCTATCATGCTGGTGAATGTGAGTGATGGGCCTTTCTGATGTGATTATAGGATTGGTTCCTATATGATCAGATGTAAGTGTTGGGCGTGCCTTTCTGATGATTGGGTCAGATGTAAGTGCTGGGCGAAGACCTACATGATGGTAGGCCTACAACCAGCATGAAAAAGGGCTGGCTCTGTAGAACTTCCTGTGATGAGAAGAATCATGAGATAGCACTAGTGATTATCCAGATCGAGTGATGATCCAGATCCAGTAGTGATGATCCAGATCGAGTGATGATCCAGATCTAGCCAGTGATGATCCATATCGAGTGATGATCCAGATCGAGTAGTGATGTTGATCCAGATCGAGAGATGATCCAGATTCAGTCCAGTGATGTTGATCCAGATCGAGAGATGATCCAGATCCAGTGAAGTTGACTTGAAGATGAAGATGACTTGAAGACTCAGAAGACTCAAGATGCAAATGGCAAGATGATCCCGTTGATATAGAGAAGAAGACCAGTGTTGAAAATTGTGTCAGAAGAATACCTTCCTAGTTAAGAGGGAGTGTTGATGTATATGTAACTTCGGAATGTATTCATTTATGTATCTTATGTATTGTAACCCGATGTTTATTCCGGGATGTTTCTATTATGTATTTGAGTCATGTTGTCATGCCCTGATGTTCCGATCGGGAGGATCAATAATGTAAACAAGTCATGTCAAGTCATTGTTAAAGTCCCCACAGTTTCGGGGCACTAGGGTTATTATACACTCATAGAGATGTAGGCTCTAGTAAGTAATTGTTAAGTTGGGCCGACATGATTGAGTGCACTTCAAGTGAACGGAAGAATATAAATAGAGAGTGAGAGCCTCTCTATTTATCACTTGTAACACATATCATTCACTCACTCAAGTGTGGCGCATTAGTGAGGAAGGAAATACACTGGGAATAGACAGAAGAAGAAGACTACTGCTTTGGGGATTTTACTGTTTTGGTGCTGATTCTATCTCTGAGGAAGTTGCGGGGTTTTCTCCTTTATGGTTTCCCCGAGGAAAATTCTTTGTGTCTCTTGTGATGTGCTTGTGTTTGATTGTTGTACTTGTTATTCTCTCAGTAAAGATCCTAACATAATGCTAGCTTAATGTTGAAAAACTAACAGTACCAATATTACAACTTGTAACAATATCCTTAGATGAATGCACAATGGGATTTAACAAGGTATTATTGTTAGGAAAAAATTATTTCTAAAGGCACTAGACCCTTTGGGGTGAAGTTTCCTTTCAACTAGATAATATAATGATTACCAATTGAATTCTTGAGACATGAAGAAATATCCTTTACCTCAATGTATTCATCTTAGTTAATTAATGATGTAGAGAACTCACTTGTCAGTTCCATAAATTTCTTAATTTCCTCATCATCGTGGAAAACTCGATTGAAGGTCGACACCTGATTTCGATTGGATATCTGAGCCGAGTCTATTTGGGAAATTTGAAACAGTTAGATGCTAAAGCCAAAAATCTGTTGTCTGATTATGATCTCTAGGAATAAAATATATGTTAAATGCTATAAATAAATTATCTATAAGATCCCACACTTCATTACTATAGACCTTTAACAATTGTTGTTTTACATAATAAACATTTTTCACGTGTTGAACTACTAACTCTAAATGACCAACAATAATCAATTGTTGAATATTCAAGTCCTTAGACACCCTCAAACCAAGTATTAAAGAATCATACTCAACGATATTATTGGTTGTCTGAAACTCTAGCTTATACATTTAAGAGATTATTTCATCATATGTAGAAATTGGTACAATTCCTTCCCTTGGTCCTTTGTATGAAGATCCATCAATGTAGATTTTCCATAAACTTTCCTAAGCTTCAACACTTTACTGAATTGGAACCTATTTCTCAACTTGCAAAATACTTGTGATGTCATCATTCAAATGCAACATACAAGATCCCATGTCCTCCTCAACTGCATAAATTTGGTGGTTTGTTGGATTATCATTATCACTTACCAAATAAGCAATTTGTACCTCCTTGTACAATCTTATATGATCTCTCCCAAACACGAGAATAGTTGCATAAGAAAGATTCATCTACAGAGTGCCACCTACCTTGTTTTCCCAAGATCTTGACAGAAGCATCCCCAACTTAGGTGCATTGTCAGTAATAACAACATCTGTCAAGACATTTTTCATTGGTAACTCTGTAAGACTAACAACAAGATCCTTAACTACTCCAAGGCACTTGACTACACTTGAATAAAAGGCATACAAGTCATGATAAGGTTTGGTAATGTTTAACCATAGGGATTCCATAACATCTTTTGGCATGAGGTTATGGGAAGCATCATAGTCGAAAATATAGTTATGTAACATCTTATCATGGAACGTGAGGGTAATATAGAATGATGGAGGGAAATATGAGTTATCTTCAAACTTGTCAAGTGCCTTGGGGAAAAAAATAATGGTAGGGTTCTCTTCCTATAAATTGACATAATCTAAAGAGATAGGATAGGTTTGTGAATTCAAAACTTTAAGAACATGATCCCTATATGATTCATTTTTCATAAGCTCAGTTAATGGAATAAGGATTTTGATTCGCTAATCTTATGTTCGAAATTAAATCCATAAGGATTCACTACTTACCTCTTCAGTTTCTACAAGATTGTCTTTTCTAATCTATTTACCTTGCTTCTTTTCAGTAGTAACTGTGGGAACTTGTTTAACAAGAGAAACTACCTTTTTTCTCAAATTTCGGGGAACCCGCGTTGCTCCAGATCTCAAATCATAAGTTCTCTAAGGATCACTTTGATAAACATTGAATGAACACACATGATTTGAAACATCCTCATAACAATAATTAATATACTGATCAAAACAAATAGAATGTTGATAATCAAACTTAGTTAGATAACCACAAGACTATCCATATTCTAAATGATTTATTTCTTGATCTAGATCTTCCATCTCAACTTCTTCTATCTCCTCAATTTCATCAACTAGATTATTTTGAAAATGAGGTTGCAATCTTTGGTCATCAGTATTGCTCCTTTCCATTGGAAAAAACCTAGGAACAAAGAGGCATCTAAATTGGTTTGGATTTCGATTATCCCCTTTCTGAACTGGTCTATTCTAAGGTTTATTCTCCATTTCCAATTTGGTGATTTTCGATGACAAGCTCTTGATGAGCTTAGTCATTTCATCAATTTTGTTTTCAGTTGCTTTTGTACTTGAGGTGGATGGTCCCACTTCATTTTCTATTTTTTTTATCCCTCTATATGTTGTAATTTACCTTTGATTTTATATGATACCATCAAATTTGACTCTACTTATAAGGTAGCCTCCTACATATTTGCAAGTGTAGGGGATCTTCTTTCTCTTAACAACAAAGAAAAATCAGCGTCAAAGGCATTAACATAAGTGAGCTTTTCTAATGTTTCAGCTAGCTTAATCTCTGTTGGGATTTTTCCATACATTTTGTTGAAGGGTTTTGTGAAATCAGTGACTGACTCATATGACTTTCTTTTCAATGCCCCAAATTTGATTATGTAATAGAGAAAATACTTGTTGTCTCCCCATTGTTTCATGAATGTCTCCTCTAGGGATTCTATCCCATTTATAGAACCAGCTGGAAGCTCCCTAAACCATTTCTTGACTTCTCCATCTAGACTCTAAACAAAGACATGCATCCACGCATCTTCATGCTCAATGTTTTGGTTGTTGGCATAACTAAAATAGGTATTCCAATGATCTTATGTTGTTACCTCACCCTGTTCATTAAACCTTGGAAGGTATTTTGGGTAATCACCTCGAGGTTGTGAATTAAGGGCTAGAGGTAAAACCAATGGAGCATATCTAGTGGCAACAATAACATTCATCCTATTAGGTTGAGATCCTTCCATAACTAATGAATATTGAGATGTTGAAGACTGAGGTGGTATAGATTGTGTTGGTATAGGTTGATTTTGAGTAATGATTGGAATTTTAGTCTTCCTAGTTAAAGGTACGTATATACTAGACTCAAGAATAGATGACTTGAATGAACCAAGTCTTTCAAGTTGTGAGTATTCTTCTTTAATTTCAATTGGAGCGAAAGGATTGGTAAAAACTTTGTGCATAATAGTTTGTGAATCTGAATCAAAGACTTGATTCTCTAGTATAGTGATGGACACAAATTGTTTCCAGTCAAGGATAAGACCTTATTCTTTTGATCTAGGAGGATGAAAAGCTTGAAATTTAGTTTCTTGAGGGAAATCAAAGTCCGAATACTTTTCAAAGCCTGTGAGTTTAGTAGAGTTTAATTCAACCAAAGCTCTAGCACGATTCAAAATAGTATCAGGATCAAAGAGTTTAGGAATTTGGGAATATTCAGCCTTAAATGTACCTTCTACTTCAAACAAAAATCTTTCTAATTTAGATAATAAAGCGGAAGGTTCTAGTTTAATTTCCTCCTTTGTATTCTGACTTTCCACTATAGAACTAGAACTTGTTTTCTGTTAGGCTATAGCTTCCCAGAATATTCTCTCTAGATCATACCTAGGTGGCATGCTGGGTGAATGAGAATTACCTATGGTACCCACCCCTAATTTACAAGTTAGAACTGCTTTTCCAAATTACAGGTGAATAGTGTAGTCTGTCAAAATAATATGATTTTGTTAACCATCAAAATCAGAGCAAAATATGTCAATACCTAGGGAAAATTATCACCTTCATTCCCTGACAATGATGCCATAATATTTTTATACTAGAGTTTGTACTTGACTACAAGGGTACAAAGCCCAGACATCTCAAGTTGGAAGGATTCAAGTGTAAAGATTGATTGCATTTGTTTAAGGTTTGGAAAAGGGTAAAGGGTCAAGAAGTTGAGTATTGTGACAGGTATATAGAAACAAAGTTATGGTATCTTCAGGAAACTAATTCAAAGACCAGAAAACATAAGACACGCATATAACTTGAACTAGGTGAACTTCTGAATATATAAGATACAAAATGCACTTAAATATCAAGATTTAAAGCATCTTTCATTAGTCGAAACACATTTGGAAAGAAATAATTATGAACACTATGTCAATATACAAGAATTTATGATAAATATTTCATCATAAATGAATTCATAAGTTGACACCAATTAAAAAGATTAAACATGTATTCATAATTTATTAAAAATTAAGATGCCTCATATGATATATGTGAACATTATCTTCAGAATGGAATTTAAATGTGGCATACAAAAATACAAAATTCCCTTGTTGCAGACCCAACATTCACTCTCTCGACCCTGAAAAAACCAACCCCTTTTACTATTTTACTTTTTACATTTATAATCACAGAGAGATCTAGAAACTATTTTTAAGATCTAAAACTTTAGGATCAAATGCACCAAAAAGGAGAATAAAGATCTACATTGATAATTACATTCTAGATTTATCAAAACTAAGCCTGCGCATGTCTTCCAAATGTAATACTCTTATGACACTTATTCAATATGGTGAAGCAAAATACTCAAACCACTTCAAACCTTTGACTTCCACTCCATTGTTGGTGCTTGTGCCACGCAAATGAATTGGAGACTACTATCTAACTGTGTTAGATATGACGAGTTGCCTCTGCCAACATAGTTAAGCCATCCATTGCTTGAGATATTCTTTTCAAACGTGGGTACTCTGTCTCCATAACCTAAATCTTCTCTTGAATTTCTTGATTCAACTTAGTAATCTCTTCATTCTTTTCCTATGCCAACTTTCTTCTTATCTCAACTTCTTCAACAACTTTAGCCAATTCTGCATAGTTTGTATTAATTTGCTCAAGGTATTCTCTCAACCTTTGATTGGCCTGAATTAACTTATCATTAACATCATTTAAGCGTGCATTTTTCACTTTATAATGTTGAAATGTCTTCTTTAGGTTCTCCACCTCTAATGCTTCTTTTGCATGTGTTTCTTCTATAGGGACATCCAAACACTGATTTGTTTCAATCCGAATTCAATCTTCATTTGTAGGAGATTATTGATTACCAATATTTTGTTCCAAACCTTAGGCATATGCATACTCTATGTTATGCTTAGAAACTGCGGGGTTTTAACTTGCTCCTTCATCAAAGTTCTAAATGACATTCTTCACTTTGTTCACATGTTTCCCTACTGTTATTTCACAGACATTTTTAATACTTTCTTCAATATTCTCCAAGACTTCAGCCAACATTTCCTTCTACCCTTTTAGACTTAGTATCTTCCTCACTTTAAGATTCTTCAACATTAATCATAGCTTCATTCTTCAAACAAGGATTTACGACCTTTTTCATGTTCATATAAAAATTGTTGGAAGCCCTGGTTTTTTATCGCCATTTGAAAACCTTAGCTTTATGAGCACGAGTGTAAATCCTTTTTGGTTTAGGGGGTAATTTCTCTGACATACCTTGTTCTAATGATTTTGAAATTGATATTTATTCTAAATCCCCTAGCGTTCTAGAAGTTGCTACAAACTTGTACTCAACTTCAATGACATGTTTCTTTTGATTATTCTATGTAATTTTTTATGTAGTAGGTTCCTCTTTTGCATGTGATCCTTCAACCACCTTCTATGCTTCCACTTCATCTTTTCTTTTGTAACCTTTGCGTTGATTTGGAGTCCCCTAGTTATCTTGACTCTGATTTCTCAAATAAAATCATAATTAATTCAATCAACCGATGATGGAAACTACTATGGCTAGTATGGTCTGGATGATTTCGAACCCTAGTTGCCATTTTAGACAAGCTTTTCAATATGTAAAAGGCCCATTAATCTTTGACGCATATGTAACATGCAAAAGGAACCTCAAATGATACATGTATACTATGGAGAATATGCCTTCAGAAGTTATATATCGTTGTATGATACTCAACACTTCCCTCCATTCCTCTTTAAGGAAATTTTGATGAATTCCTTTGCCCCAATATAGATCCTCATGTACTGGCAAGAGAAACATGCTCAAATTGAATTAAAATGGAATTTTTTTGAACCATTGATTTCCTTCAGTAGGTAATCTCGTCACTTCTACAATGGAGGATTATGATACTTCAAAGCTTAAGCTTTCAAAGTCCACCTACAAGCATGTAAACTTACGAGTGAATTGTTGTGTACCTCTACATTGTACCCTCTTATCTTCTTAGAGAAGGAAAACCACCTTGCATCCATTCGCATCTTTACACACTGAGGATGTTCTTCATCCCACTGAGTATTGACGGGATTGAACCTATGTAGCTTGCCACTCATCTTCTTCATCTCGAGACCGATGACTGGAGAGAACATTTGCTGAAAATTTACAAGCTGAAACAAACTCGATAGTGTATTTTTTCTAGGTGACATAAAAGCTTGTCTATGAGTTTAAATCAATCGACGTTTATCTTTATAAATGTAAAATCATGGCATAGTGATTCATGATATTTTGAAATTGGGGATAGCATCATGATGATATGAAGGATAAGTACTTTGAGCGTTCATGACTGAGAACCCACTTCAAAATATCATTACTTCACATCATGGCCTGATTAACTATGGTTTTTCAAATTTTCGCCATTTGTGAAATTCCGACAGCGCAAATCTACACAGCTCCTTTACAACCTACTGCCAGAATTTCGCAAGTTTGGAAACTTGATCAACTTTGGATAACTCTTCATAGAATAAGGTTTAAAACCATGAAATCTTTAATGATATAGACCATTAAAAGAACTTATTAGTAGAGTATGATCCAAACTAAACTTACTAATAAAAAGAAATGAATAAAAAGGCACCTAGGGAATAAGGGATACATGTAATCAAACGTACATTTAATCAAATATAGGCCTATATGGTACAGTTCCAGTAATAACAGGTGGCATTGCTACAAGATTAAATCATAAATACTTGCTCATATCCAGGTCACGGAGGTGCCTTACAATCATTC
>LPNX010383102.1:12718-34801 GCA_001517045.1 Pseudotsuga menziesii
AGAAGGCACACATTTGTGTAAGAAATATGTTATTTTGTAAACAAGGAGTTCTAAGGAGATTTTGCAGCACTAACAGTTGTATGAGATATTCTTAAAAAGTAGAAACACTTAAGAACTCTTAAGAGTAGTACGGTTATGAAAATATACATATACTTGTTCTATACTAGACCCCTCACTTTGCGCTTTAAAGAGTATTTTCTTTGTAGACAGTACCGAAGACTCCTCGCCTGTTTCTTGATCCAAAGATTCTTGGGGATGTTTAGTCTTATTTCTCTTACTTGATGGCCCCACCTTTGATTTAGTGTCTTGGACATCCTCGTCGATTTTCCTTTTTGGTGTCATTTGATGATCGAGGCAATATATCGGGTTGACTTTACTCCTAAACAACAATCTTGTAGATCCTAGCCAAAGTTGCAGCTAGAATCCAACCAGATGAAATCAATTGCAGCAACGACAAAGCCAAAAAATGCCAGAGATCTCTACCTTATCTAGCTCTTCTTCAATGGAAACTAGAGTCGAGTGTTGAGAAAGAGGGATTCCCCTTACAATCGAGGTAGTAAAAAATGTGGAGATCTCTGCCTAGATACCTTCCATTATCATATTAAAGATACAATATGTCACAAGATTCTCGATCCTCGACACTGACAAAACATAGACTCGCTCATTAAACCCCGTCCTAGAGTTGATCACGCTACTTTGATTTTGGAGCAATCAAAACACAGGCTCGCTCATTCGGACCTTCAACCACCTAGGAAAAATAAAATGCAACATTAAACAAACACAAAAATAATAGCCATAATTAAAATGTTTGTTATGATAACACGACCATGTTGACATGACAGGGGCCAAAAGTTCACCAAAACCACCCACTCTAGATTACCAAGATATCTTATAAATCAAAACATTTTACAAATGCCTCCCATGACAACAACACCTCTACTTACATAACTAGGGACAAGCATCCACTAAAACCCCTATCCACTTTACTAAAAAAAATTCTTTCAATTGTATGTAGGTGGATTTATATGTCCAAAATGACACCAAGATATAACAAACATAATAAAACTAAACTTAATTCATTATATGTATATTTGTTTATTTATTTTTAAATAAACAAAATGAAAGGAGCAACAATCTTTTTTTTAAATAAACAAATATGAAAGGATTCTTTCTTAATTTTTTTATTTAAATAAACAGAAAATGAAAGCATCAACCTTAACACATCCACAACTAACAAATTCTCTGACAGCCACAACCAACAGAATTTTTATTTAAACAAACATAAAACAAAAGTATCAATACTAACACACACCACTAACCAATTTACTGACAACCATAACCAACAAATTGACTAACTACTAATAATATAATAATATTTGACATGTCATAAGTTATTTAATGCTAAGACGGTGGCACTGCGGATCATTAGATTTCCACCTGTTTAAGATCCAATGACTCAAATTGATACTGCCTAGGCATTAAAAAAAAGTATGACATGCAAGCTTTGACTGCTGAGTTAATTTTCGCCCAAATAAACATCCGGTGGCAGGCGTGCCGTAGGAATAGTTTCCAGTGGGAGCGCCTTCGCCATGTTAATTCCAAAGTTGTCGGTCACGTCCAAGTGCTCTGTTCCCTTCGGAAGCGCCCACTCGAATGAATGGATAAGAAAAGCCAATACCAGATGAATCATCCGATTCGCCAACGGAAGCCCCACGCAAATTCTTTAGATAAACAATGATGGAAGCATCAACCCTAACAAACCACAAATGGACTGACAGCTATCGCATTAAAGCTTGCTTGCTTAATTTTCGCCCCCGTAGACATCCGGTGGCAGGCGTGCCGTGGGAATAACTTCCAGTGGGACCCCCTTCGCTTTAGTTATTCCAAACTTCTCGGTCATTTCCAATTGCTCTGTGCCCTTCGGAAGCGTCCAGTCGAATGAATGGATGAGAGAGGCCAATACCAGATGAATCATCCGACTCGCCAACGGAAGCCCCACGCAAATTCTTCTTCCTGCTCCAAACGGTATCAGCTCGAAGTGCTGTCCTCTGTAATCCACACTCTTCATCTTACCGTCTATAAATCTCTCTGGGACGAATTTCGACGGGTCGTTCCAGATGGCAGGGTCCCTTGCGATTGCCCACATGTTCACGATAACTTTGGTATGTCTGGGTATCACAAATCCCCCAATCTCACAACTGATATCTGCTCTGTGTGGAACGAGAAGAGGAGCTGCCGGGTGCAACCTCAACACTTCTTTGACCACTGCACGGAGATAAGGGAGACGCTCGGTATCACTTTCTTCCACCCTTCTGTTGCGCCCAACAACCTCGTCCAACTCGGCCTGGGCTCGTTTCATTTTCTCCGGATTGCATATCAGTTCCGCCATCGCCCATTCGATTGTCTTCGCAGTAGTGTCACTTCCCGCCGCAAATATGTCCTGCAACAAGCAATTGACCATAAGAGAATCTACTTCAGCAGTTTGAATTAATCCACTAGTAAACTTCAATAATTTAAAACAAGATACCATCTATGGCTAAACACACTGGTCTTCTCTGACAAGAGATAATGAAAACCCTTACAATTAAATAGCATTTGACATCGGCGAGAGTAAATTCATCGTTTCTCATGTCCAGCAGAGCGTCCAATAGATCCCGAGGACCATGACTTCCGTCCATGGTTTTGCCTTTTGTGGCGAGGCGGCCCTCTATGAATTTGTCAAGAATACCTAATCCCCTTCCCAAACAGAATGTTGTTTTACGTGCCACACCCTGAGGATCCAACCACCGAAGAAAGGGAAAAAAGTCGGCCAAATTGGGAGCTCCTGCTATCTTTGCCAATTCGTTAAGAGCGTCTTTCAACTCTCGAAAGGCTGGAGAATCAGGACCGACCATGTCTTCACCAAAGGCCATGTTGCCTAAGAGGTTAACAGCGGAGTGGGCCATAGTATCTGGGATATTTACACTCTTTCCCTTTATACTTTCCTGCAAAATCTGCTGAATTGTTCGGAATATTTGATTTCTTCTCAAATATTGCAAGGCCTCTAGTCTCTTGACACTGAATAGCTCTGTATTAGATATACGCCTGAGCATACGCCAGTGGGATCCATATTGAGCCCATATTAACGAGGACTTGTCGTAGGAAAGAGTCTTTACTGATTCCATGACAGTCCTGCCCGCAAAGATGTGGTCATGGGTCTTGAGAACTTCCTTTGCCATGGCTGGAGAGGAGACCACCACCGTGGTTTTCATTCCCAAAGAGAGAAACATGAGAGGACCGTATTTGGTAGCCAGGTGGAACATGGTCTCATGGGGACTGTTACCCAACTGAAACATATTACCGAGAATAGGCCATCCTGGAGGCCCCGGAGGAAGCCTACTGTACGTTTTCCTCCAGACGTTCAAAAGAAAGAATATGATGGCTGAGATGATCCCCGTTGCAGAATACCATAAAAAGCCTCCCATATCCATTGTGACCTAACGATGAGAGCCGCGCGAAACCTGGTGCAGATAGAGGCGGTAGAGAAGTCATATATATAGAAGAATGCGCGACAAAGTAAAAGAGCTTATAGTCATACATGGTTGGTTTCCCATACATAAATTCCCATAGACTCGTTCACCATGGTTTGAGCTACATAACGTCAGACTGAATCGCGCTCAGGATTGAGTCTTTTTCATGCCTCCTGAGTCCCATGTGAATTTGAAAAAAGTTCACGGGACAGGGACACGGACAGGGACAGGGACAGGGACAGGGAGTTAAAATTTTCGTTGTATTTGGTTGTTTCCTCTTTTTATTTGACGTGACAGAGAGTTAAAATTTTAAACCGTATTTGAATGACAAGCATTGCTCGTGGGTATTATCTTTAAACGAGGGATTACTATTGGCATTTATGTAATGAAGTGTTTTGATGTGTCTCTAATTGCAATTTTTTATACGTAAGCAATGATCCAAGTTTTAAACACGCATGTCTCCTTCAACCATCTTATTGTCTTTCTTATGCTAAAAAAAACCACAATTACTAAATTCAATCGAATCAACCAAATAAGTTCGAACTTCAGTGATTAGTTCGATTCGCAGGTTGAACCAGCCAAGCATATTAATGAATATTAACTAGTAATGATGTGTCTCTAAACTTGATTAATCAGGGTAACAACAGAGCAAATAGAAGACCAATGGGCACACGTTACATGTTCCGTGTGCGACCAACTATTTATTTTGCAGATAAGATTGCTATTGTCCGATCTAAGGGGGTGGGGTAGTTTTGTAGGTTTGTCCCCTACTCTCTACTCCCTTTTTCAATGATGGATTAAGATCTTTTTCATTAGAGAATATTAAACTAACAATTGCCCAAAAAGGTGTAATAATACGCTTATAGGTTTTTGTGGGAAAGCTAAATGGTTGAAAAAAGTAAAATAAAATTGAATTGGTGTTATGAGAAAAATCTTCAAAAAAGATGCATGGAGTAAAGTTTTTCCATGGTGTAAACTTCACCTTTACCATGAGTACCATCACAAAAGAGCTACTAGTTTTGCAAGGAAGGCCAAGGAAAGGTGAACTTTAAAATCTCAAATATCACAAATAGGCAATCAAATATTAAATCTAGACGAAGTTAACAACAAACTAAATATAGTTGACGTTGTCATAGCATTCTCTTAAACCAAACTTAACCTATACATTTACCCAAGTCTAAAGATTTTAGCTATAATTTTGTACAATTTAAGGTTATACTCGGTTTTAGACCTATTTTTCTCGATGCTCTCTTAGGCCAAACTAAACCAATACATTTACCGAAGTTATGATATAAAATTCGAATTGAAGGTTTGCTTTTATAAATATTCTACAAAAATATTGGGTTTTCGTTGAACCCATTGTCTATATTAGGTTGAAAGTCAACCATGCATTGAAATCTACCATAGTCAAAACTATGTATGTGAGCCATGATATGTCAAAGTGCATAACCAAAGTGTCGGCCAAACCAACCATGATAACCCACCGTAGAGCTTATGCACGATGTGCAAATACAATTTTCAAGGTTCATATTAAATTGAAAATTATTCCTACATATGGTAATTGTGGAATAATGGTCCCAAGTGCGAATAAAACACAAGATAGAGCATTTTTTGAAGAGCTAGAAGTAAAGAGTTTGGTTGATGGCCATCATCTTATTTAGTTGAGTTTCTGCATGGGTTCCATTTTCATGTGGAAAGGTCGATTCCCTTCTCTAAATGATATCATTTTGCTAAATTCCTCTTCATAATGGGCCAAAAAAATCTATACACATCATTCCCACACTACCTTTTAGTCACCCTTTAAGACGATAAGCTTCTTTTCTCTATCAAGTTCCAAGCAACATGGGCACTAAATAGGATAAAACCTACATAGCCCCTATGTAATAGTATTTTAATTTTAAATGGTGACAATACAGTTACATAAACTACATTATAGAGAAAAAAAATAATCCACAAAACATAATCACGACACTTGCCTTTCATGGGCGATGCATATGGCTACTTGAAAATATTCATCACCAACCCATCCACCATGAAATTTTTCATTCTTGAAATGAATTTATTTATAGCGATCATTCATTTTTGTAGCCATCCCAAACATTCATTAGGTTTCCATAGCCAAAGAAACAAAGCATTGTTCCACCATTCATTACATTAACCAGTTTAACAACTATAATTAATCTGTTTATCAACATTTTCCAAAAATTCAAGCAATCAAGTATTGAAAAGAGTACATTTTAAAAAATAAAAAAATAAAAGTATAAATACTTTAATTGTTTGAAAACCTGCTCCTAAATGTTCTTTACAAGATTGATTAGAATAGCTAAGGTATACATATATAAATCATATCATTGCAAAAGAGCATCACCATTAAAACGAATTTTATGAAAAAATTCCTTGTAAAACTTTGTAAATTCATAGTCAATTTTGATTGTTTATCATTTGGTTACATATATGATGGTAGAGATCATGTTTGAGTATTTTTCCCTAGAAGGTAACCCTATTTTAGAGAGGGAATTATATGAAGGATATGGTGGAGTTTGAGAGAGATTCTGAGAGATTCAAGAGGAGGTTGCAATGGATGTGTTGCAGGTTGTATCTTTTCATTTTGTTGGATGAAATAAAATGAAGGACTGGTTATTTCTCAGTGTATCTAGCACATAGCAAGTGAACCAGGTATATTGGTGTCTCTCTTGTACTATTCTTTTATGTGTTTTATTTCCACATTTATTTTATTTTATTGCTTTACTATCATGTTTCTAACATAGAATCTTCCTAGCAAAGGTAGTTACAATGACCAAAACAAGCAGATCCTAATATGAGCTTCTATAAATTGTTGCTAGATTAACAAGAACACATTATATGAAGTCTTAAATTTTTTCAATAAGCATTCGAGAGAATGTGTCGTTTTTTGAATTGTTAATTGAAACACAAAAGATATCAGATGTCTAAGGATATCATAAGGGACCAAGGACAAGATATTTGGTTTCCATTGGCCCACTGATTTATAATGTATTTATTACCTCATCTTATGTGTCTATCTTAGCTAAGAAGATGAGGTACCATAAGGATACCATAAGTGTCTATCTCAGCTAAGAAGAAGCTTCTTGATCCAAGTCTAAGGATACCATAAGGGACTAAGGACAAGATATTGGTTGCCACCGACCCACGGATTTGATAATGTATTTATTACCTCATGTTATGTGTCTATCTCAGCTAAGAATGAGATCTTCAATCACACTTGTTCCATTAGTTAGACAATCTCCTTCTTTTCTAAGGAAAACCTCATGGGATCCCCTTGTATTCCCTAAAATATCCATTTGGAGGGCCGCTTAACAACCCGCCACAATAGGAGTAGTATCTGTTGTAGAGGAAAGTTTCCTATCGCTAGGGTTTAAGAGTCCATCAACGTACCGGGGTTGAAAGAGAGATGCATATAGTTTTGCAAGCATATATAAGAAATATTCAAAGATAAGTAAGGTCCATACCTGATTAACTGAAGGTTGGTCCAAGATTTCTCAATGTAACACCCCAGTTTTGACCCCGTTTGCATTAATGTATGTGATGTATATATTGTAATGAATCGTGGTGTGGAGCTGAAGGCAAAAGGCCCCACCATAGATTCGGTTATGATATGTTTCGGATTGAAATTATCACCGATGGTATATCGGGACATGTGGCATACATATTAAGTTGTGGCATCATGTAACTATGCATTTTAATTAAATAACCCAACCAGCTATGTTCTCTGCAACTAAATTGAGAAGGGGCATGATTCCTAAGGATGAGGAGGGGGAATGTTAAACCTTGAGCCATGGGGGGGAAAAGCCATGTGTCACCACCCTGTTTGTTTTGTTGTTAGTTGAGGCATCTAATTGCTGCCAGGAAAACCACTACTATGCCCATGCCTGCTCTCTCTCTCCATGACATGCCTTCTGGGTCGCGGACAGTCTGTCCACTATGCGGGGACCGTGAGTCTATTCATTTTCCCTCATGCTGAGCAGAGTTAAAAGGGGGCCGCAATTCATTGATTGGGGTTCGCTCTCCTCTTCCTTACCGTCTATTGGCTTGCAGATCGATTGTTTCTCCTGTTCACGTAGAGTGTTTGTGCCTTCTCCACCATTGTCAGCCTGTGAACGTTCTATTACTCCATCGTGGAATCGTGACTGTGTTTTCATCGACAATTATGGGGGTTGCATCTTTTTCCCTCATGCACAAAATTGGGAGTCTGTTCCCTTCCATTTCTGTTTGAGTAAGTTCTCCAGCGATTGCGTCAGGGATTGTGTGCTGTGGGTTTATGGTGGTTCATGGGCTGTTGTTTACCACGATTGTTGGACTGTGTCTTTCTCATGTGAATTGGCTGTTGTAGGTTGCTGAAGAATCGTTTTGGCCACGATAGGCCAAGAATGATTCAGGGATTTGTTTTCCCCTGTTTAACCTTGAATAGTTGTTTTGCTACATGCAAGTGGTTTCATCTTTGGATTGCATTGGAGTGGTGAATGAGGGCCTGATGTGCTTGATAAACCTGGTGGTTTGGGAACCACACAGACAGAGCTAGTGAGCCGGCTTTCTTCTCCACAACCCCTGAATAGCACAGGAAGGGAGATCAGAGTCTGAGGGACTGCGTTACAGAGAAAGGACTAATTTCCTTGTGTTGGGTGTGTGTGGGTGTCCCAGAAGCCAGGTTGGTTCTGGTGTTGGTGTCCTTGGGTCTTCAATGAGCTCACCAGCTTAGCATTATCCTTTCCCAGCTCCTGGATGGCCTGATAAATCCAACTTTGTTGGCTTGGATGATTTGTTGTTCGCCTGATAAACCCAACTGTGTTGTCTTGGCTGAACTGTGCATCCTTATGGGGTTGTTTTACTTTGCTATGTGTAATCCTTCTAGTTCCTTACTCCTTGGGAAATCATGCCTGGCTCGGGGGTGGCAGTGTTGCTAAGAGATTAAAGAGCACGTGGCCTACGGTTGGGTGGAACGTTGCAGCGATGTAGCTGGTTGTGGAACAAGATTCTGTTAAATATAAGTATCTTGTTGTGATCAAAATCCTTGCAATTGTGTTCATTTTATAAATCAATATGAACATGTTAAATGCTGCGAATGAATGAATGTGCTTCTACTGTTTGATAGTAATTATGCATTTGAGTATGTTAAGTTCAATGCATTTTATGTTTCGTTCATGGGGCTATATGCACGTATGTTTGGTTTTTAGTAGCGTCCTCTTGCTCAGTCGGAGGGTCAGGGACGTTACACTCTAACCCTTCTCCTGCTCCTCTTCCCCAAGAGACCTGCAAAACAAATTATACCTTTCTCAAACCAATATGGCCACATGTAAAGCAATGATAATCAAAGTAAATATAAGAACCTAATCTGATTAACATGAACATCTGATCACAATCAAAGATTCAATATACAAGACACATTTATTGGAAGAGGAAGAGCATCACATCATTATTAATCATGAAATAAGTACAAGTATACCTTCTCTTCAAGCTAGGCACCTCTCGAAACCTTGATCTAGTTTTGTTGCTTCTCTTCTCCAAGGAACTCAGCCTCCAAGCTCTGCAACACAAGGAGATAGATTCTAGGTAAAAGGTGGGGGGAATGAGAGTCCCAATTCCTCCAGCATAAGAATGAAAAAGTTCAATTCCCTTCTCATGGACCTCTCTGCCTCTGTTTATACCTTTCTGAAGAGATAGGGTAGAAGACAAAGTAGTTACAACTAAAGGAGTCAGTTGCATAACCACCCAAACTACCCAAAACATGAGAAACATCCATTTTTGAAATGTACAGGAAAAATTCACGGGTTGTAGTGACAATAGTCACAAATTCAAGTCGATATTCATGGGTCACTGTGATGACATTCGCGAATACAAAGGTGAAATTCGTGGGTACCATGAAGGAAAAGTCACAAATAGTTCAAAGATTCTCATTTTTAGGGTACTTTTAGGCATTTTCATACTTTGGTGTCTTCTGGAAAGGTTTTTCTGACTCAAATACCTTTCCAACGGTGTAGAGAAGAGGTCAAACGGAGTTATAGAACTCCAGATATGGATCCTACAAGTTAGGTGTTTTTTAAGTGACTTTCATGAAGTGTCATCATGGAAGTGTCGACATGCAACGAAATCATGGGAAAGTGGTCACAGGAAGTGATGTGTCATTTTGGGCTATAACAGATGCCCCCTATTGTATGAGGTTAGAGGGGAAGATGATAGCCGAAATACATAATAAAAGAAACAACTGAGTATGGAGAGAGAAGAGAATCCAAGATCGAAAGCTTGAACAATGGTACCTGAAAGAGAGATAAATGTTAGACAAAACTAATCTCTAGGACATACAAGTCCATATACAAATGATCACCATAAAGATATAGGTAGATACAATATGTGTATAATTGATGTAACTATCATGGTTCCTCAATATGCAAAAAGATGCCATATCAAATCTAAAGGAGTCATGGCCACAAGTGAACAAGGTGGATCCATGGTCAATAAGTGATCATAGCCACAAGAATACAAGGTGGATCTATGTCTCAGTAAATTACATATTAATTGTGACAAGGTCTTGCACAACTTGGGCAATAGCAAAAGATGGAAATGCTACTGTTGTCCCAAGGTATTCAATCTAAACCACCCAAAGGTATGAATTGTAACCATGCGAATAAAGGAGTTGAAGTCGAACATGGAGGAAACTGTTTGATTACTGGTCATTAATGAGAACCATTAACAAACACAAGGGAAACCACCATTAATTAAAATGGTCCCCAAGGTACCTATTACTTCCTAACAAGTGTAAATACAAGGAATTGAAGTCAAACACCTGAAGAATTCATCGAGTAGGAGACATTAAGGTATCCTCACTACCCAATAGTGAGGGAAATTTCCACTGATGACTGCAATCCCCAAGGTACTATCATAAACTCTAAATCTCATTCCCAGAGAAAGAGGTGTTGACGTCAATAGGAATATATCTGTTAGAAGGAAGGAATTAAGCCATCCTCCATCATCTAACATGAGTTAAGTCAAATACTGAGTGGATCTGAAATTGATACAAAATTTTATGACAAAGATCATCAAAGACATAATGTAATGAACCGATACCAGGGAATGGCCGACACAAAAGGTGAAGGAAACTGCAGAAAGGCCGACAAAGGTTTAATCCTTGAGCAATGAGCACAACATAAAAAGTGACTTAGGAAGCTTTTGACACAAATAGACCAACAACACAAATCTGCAATGTAGGAGACATTGACAGATTCCCCACATAATTGGAAAAGAAACCAACTATAGGAGTAAGAAACTCTGAATTAGGGTAAGGTCAAAATACTATGACCCAATTGTTGATAGACTCAAAACTGGTGCTTTGTTTAAGGAAATAAGACTTGCTGCCATGATGTAAAATACATGTCAATGAACTTTCCTTCCCTCTTTCTTGTAAAAGTTTAACAAGTCCAAGAAAGAAAACTTGGGACCTTCTTCCTTTTTGACAAGCTCGAAGAAGAAACAAAATAATGCTTGATAAAGCACTGATTCATGGATTTTACAAGCCTGAATTAGTGGATGATCGATGGTGTTTTCATAGTTTTGAGAGTCTGAAAACTCCAAAGAAGACTCTAGGGGGGTGCTTTTTCGTAAAGTTAGTCTCCTAAGTCCAAAAAAGTATAAAACAATCCAAAGGAGAACTCTCTTAGTCCAGGAGAACTAAGGCGCACCTTTTTCGTACTTGTTTGGGGAGGTCCCAAAAAGGTTAAATTACCACCTGCCCAATGCTTCTTCAAAAGTGAGCAGAACACTCTAGTTTTAACGAGTGTGAAGGAAAGCAAGATCACTCAGAAAGTTATACTTATTTATGAGAATGGTATGGACAACAGTAAACTCGATGCTTTGTTCTTAGGTTTTAGCGAGCATGACAAAGATACAAAGTATGCTCAAAATCTTTTCATTTTTAGGTCCACATCATGAAAAAGAGAAAACTAAGCTAAAAAAGGGTCATTTTCCGTAAATTTAGTCCTTCAGGTCCGAAAAAGAGATACACCTATGCCTGAAGATACTCTTCTAAATTCCGCATAAAAGAGAGTGTTCCTTTCTCATAAATAATCTACATGGTCTGAAAAAGAGATAACCTACCACCAATGTAGATAATCGTTCAATTTACCTTAACGAGTATGAACGAACAAGTTTACTCGACAATCTAGTCAATTTTAAGGAGTCAGACCAGGTCATAAAGATAACTCCATATCTTTCCCGTGAAGTTTTAACAAGTCCGAAAAATTCAACTCGTGACCTCCTTACTGTTTTTAACGAGCTCGAAGGAGAGTAGAAAGAATGCTCTAAATGCGAGGAGATGAGTGTCAAAGGCAGGAAAAACTAGTTCCAAGAGCGAGGAACAAACATAAGCACAATGCAAGGAACATGAGTAAGATAAAGACACTCGGGGAAGGTCTCCTTGAGGAAAAGGCGTCAAGTTGCAAAGGAAACATGGTACAAGGCCAAGCGATGACGAGAGCAGAGATGAGGGCTTATACAATGAGCTAAAAGCGTGGAAGCTGACATCAGCCTCATAAGCACGAGCAGGGTACATGAAAATGCAATTACAGCTTAAACAACAAGACAAGGCTAGTAAAAAGTTGTGAATCCAACAAAAATCCTATCTCCAAGAAACAACAACATCAGGATCATATTCAGAAGAAAATATCCAATGCAGGTCACTTTGGCAGAATCACATGTGACTTTTCTATCTTCTACAGAAGGGAAAGTCAAGGAAAAAACGACCGAAGAAGATTCTATAGTGCCAAGGCTTGAGGGTTTATAATCAGTAAGATCAACCTCAGAAGGAGAGAAAAAATCAACAAGGGAGATAGAGTCTGCAGAAACAAACTCAGTATCACAGGAGTTGAGAAATCTATAAGAAAAATCAAACTCATTGGGATCACTAACTTGTTTCTCAAAGGGAGAGTCCAAAAACTCATCAAGACCAACATAAGAAAATCGATCAACTAAAAGATCAGGATGATCGAGCAAGTCAAGGTTAGAATTAGTCACAACTGAACCGAAATCCATAAGAAGGTCAGACTGCATCAAAGAATCTAGGAAGACTTCATCAAATAGATGTAAACCATCACAGATAGGACACATGTCTAGACATTCAAATGGATCAACAGAGTGGAGAGTAGGCTCCACAGTCTGTATAGGATGAAACACTTGGTCAATTATCCTACCTTTAATGGTGAGATAAATACTGGTTAAGAAGCTGAAGCTTGGCTTCTTGGGATGAAGAAATATTTCCATGTCCAAAACTACTCAAGAAATAAGAAGGCTAGGGTAGCTATCTTCAATCTGGATGGAAGATCATCTATATGGTGGGAGCACCTCAGGAAGGTGAATAAGATCAATGAAAGGAAGATTACTTGGAAACAGTTCAAGAATAATTTCAAGCAAAAATACCTCTCTGACATGTACTATGATGACAAGATCAAATAATTCCATGATCTAAGATTGGGACAATAGACAATGGAAGAGTATGAAAACAAGTTCTTGGATTTGTTGAGGTATGTTAGGTACATCAAGGATCATAAGGTAAAAATCCAGCGTTTTCTGAGTGGGCTACCTCAAGCATATAGAGACAGAATTGAATATTATGAACCTAGAACTCTGGAAGAAGCAATAAGGAAAGCTAAGTATTGCTATGAGAAAACCAAGGGAAAACCTAATATCCATAAGGTTTGGAAGGGAAAAAAGAATTAAAAGTCTGATAAGAGGAAGAAATGTTTCAAACCTTCTAACTTCAAGAATCAGCAGAAGCATCCATCACAAGCTATGAGTAAGCCAACTAGAGTGATGGGGGGCGATCCAAGAGATCCACAACAGAACAAATAACCACTCCAATGATGGAGATGTGGAGGACCCCACATGCGCAGGAATTGTCCACTCAAGGAGGGATATGTAAGGCGAAGTTACAAAATTCAAGAAGCAGAAACTGTGAGTCAGGTAGCAAGGACTGTCCCTAGGATTTATGCAGCACTAGAGGACCACCCAGAAACAGTGATTTGGGTAGCAAGGATTGTCCCTAAGATTGATGAGAAATCTGTTTCTATTTTGATTGACCCTGGATCTACTCACAGTTATATTACTCCTAGAGTAATTGAGATTTGTGCTTTTAAGAAGTTAAAGCATAGCAAATCATGGTTAGTTCAGCTAGCCACTGGGACTAAGAGAAATGTCAGTGAAGTGGTAGAAAAATGTCCATTGGTTATGAATGGGCTAGTCACTTGTGTAGATATGAATGTTCTACCACTTGGTTCCTATGATATTCTCAATGGAATGGATTGGTTGGAAGCACACAGAGTAAAGCTTGATTTTTACAGCAAGACTTTTGAGTGCTTGGATGAAGAAGGAAACTTAAGAGTTGTAAGGGGAATTCCAAAGGTGATTTCTATTAGGCATATTTCAACAATGCAGCTAAAGAATTTATGTAAGAAAGGTTTCCAGTTGTATGCAGCCCATGTGTTGGAGGCAACAGACAATGAAACTCTTAGGTTGGAGGAATTTCATGTGTTGTAGGAATTCGGGGATGTCTTTCTTGATGATATTTTAGGAATTCCTCCAAAGAGGGACATTGATTTCACAATTGAACTTGTGCCAGGAGTAGCATTAGTGTCCAAGAAACCCTATAGGATGAGCACACCACAAATGTTAGAGTTGAAGATGCAACTGTAAGAGTTGTTGGAAAAGAAGTATATCAAACCAAGTGTGTCCCCTTGGGGAGCACCCATTTTGTTTGTGAAAAATAAATATGGTACACTCAGGTTGTGTATTGATTACAGACAGTTGAACAAAGTCATTGTGAAGAAAAAATACCCTTTTCCTAGGATTGATGACCTCTTTGATCAAATGAGAGGAGCAAAGGTATTTTCCAAGATTGACTTGAGGTCTGGTTACCATTAGGTAAGAATCAAGGATGAATATATTCAGAAGACAACCTTCAGAACAAGGTATGGACATTATGAGTTTGTAGTGGTACCATTTGGTCTCATAAATGCACCAACTACATTTTTGTGCCTCATGAATAGTGTTTTCAACAGGTATTTGGACAAGTTTGTTCTTGTTTTCCTTCTTGTTTATTCTAAGAATGAGGAAGAACATAAAGAACATATGAGATTGAAATTGCAATTGCTCAGGGAGCATAAGATGTATGCAAAGCTAAGCAAATGTGACTTCTATAAGGATAGGATTCATTATTTAGGTCGCATGATCTCAGATGAGGGTATATTTGTAGATCCTGAAAACATTGAAGCCATTATGAATTGGCCAACCCCAAGAAATGTGACAGATGTAAGATATTTTATGGGACTTGCAGGATACTACAGGAGATTCATTGAAGGATTTTCCAAGGTTGCACATTCAATCACTTCTTTGCAAAAGAAGGGGATAAATTTTGAATGGACACCAAGGTGTGAAGAAAGCTTCCAGCAGTTGAAGAATATTCTCACAAGTGCACTAGTTTTGAAAATTATAGACCCAAAAAAATATTTTGTGGTGTGTATTGATACATGTGGTCAAGGACTTGGAGGAGTTCTTATGCAAGATAACCAAGTGGTATGTTATGAGTTAAGAAAGCTGAAGGATCATGAGAAGAACTATGTCACTCATGATTTAGAACTTGCAGCCATAGTACATGCTCTCAAGACATGGAGGCATTACTTAATGAGAAGGAAATTTGAGTTAAGGACAGACCACTGTGGTCTAAAATATTTCTTTGATCAACCTACTTTAAATGCTAGGAAAGCTAGATGACTGGATTTTTTATGTGAGTTTGATTTTGAAATCAAACACATAAAAGGGAAAGAAAATAAAGTGGCTGAGGCACTCAACAGGAAGGTGCATGAAATGCATGTGGCATCTCTTAGTATTTTCTAGTCAGATTTGAGGCAGTAGATTGTTACTCATACTGTTGGGGATGAATTGTATGTGCAAGTAAAAGACAAATTGCAGCAGCAAAGTATTGAGAAGAGGTATGAGGGATGTAAATTGGAAGAAGATGGACTTCTTACTTATAAAAATAGAATTTATATTCCAAATGTAGCAGACTTGAGGAGAATTGTGATGGATGAAATCCAACAAGCTCCATATTATGGACACCTGAGATATCATAAGACAAGTGCTACGGCAAAGAAGCTGTATTTTTGGCTGGGAATGATGAAGGGCATGGCTAAATATATTTCAAGGTAAATGAAATGTCAGCAGGTGAAGGTTGAGAATCAACACCCAGTAGATTTGTTGTAGCCTTTTCCAGTTCCACAATGGAAATGGGAAGTTATTTCCATGTATTTTATTACAGGATTGCTAATATTTTATTACAGGATTGCTAATGACTTGGAGAAAACATGATTCCATCATGGTTGTGGTGGAAAAGTTGATAAAGGAAGCACACTTTATATTGATTAACTCCACACATAATATTGATGACATTGCATATATATTCATGAAGGAGATTTTCAGATTGCATGGATTGCCTAAGGCAATAGTTTTTGACGGGGATGCCAAGTTCACTTCCAATTTTTGGAAGGGGTTGTTTGCAGATTTGGGTGCAAAGCTCAATTTCAGCATTGCCTACCATCCTCATAATGATGGTCAGATCGAGAGGGTGAATCAAGTGCTTGAAGACATGCTTCACATGTATGTGATTGACAAGCCAACCAAGTGTGAAGATTACTTACACCTGGTAGATTTTGCATACAACAATGGACAACAAGCATCCTTGGGGATGAGTCCATATGAAGTTTTGTATGGCAAAACGTGTAGGACACCTGTGACTTGGGATAATCCTGTGAATAGGATTGTACTTGGTCCAAAATTGCTCAAAGAGATGGAGTAAGAGGTTGGAAAGATCAAGTAGAATATGAAGGCAGCCCAGGACAAACAGAAGAGCTATGTTGATAAGCATAGGGTGCACATAGAATTATGTGTTGGGGATCATCTTTATATGAGAGTAAGGGAAAAGAAGAGTTCTTCGAATCTTGGAAGTTGTGCCAAGCTATCACCTAGATAATTTGGGTCTTTTGAAGTGACTGAAATAATAGGGCCAGTTGCATATAGACTTGCATTATCTGCTAGAACTAATGCTCATAATGTTTTTCATGTTTCTTTGATTAAGAAACATGTACATGACCCTAACCATGTTATTGATTGGGATTTGATCCAGATGGAACTGGAGGAAGAGTTCCAAACTGACCCATTGTGCATCCTCGATAGGAAGTTCACCATGCTCCAGAATCGAGCCATTGGACAGGTAAAGGTTCAATGGGAGCACTACGGTCTTGAGGAGGCTACGTGGGAGCTGGAGGATGCCATGCGATTGGCACATCCATTTTTGTTAACTTTTGCAGAGCACCGAGGTAGTACCGGTGCAGCATTTTTTGTTCAGTTTTGATGAGCACTGAGGACAGTGTTGTTGTAGGGGGAGGGGATTGTAATACCCTTGTTTTGACCCCATGGTATTTTGATTCTACATGATGTATGTATTGTGATGAATAATAGCAAGGAGATCACTGCCAAGGCCCTTCCATTGATTGATGTTTTGTGGATAGGTGATCAGGGTTGATACCTATGGTTTTGGTGCTAAGTCCAGCACAACATGTTTTCGAACATCATATAAATACACTATTTAATACAATACCACAACTAGTTATGAAACTGCAACATGAAAGAGATGGGGCATGATTTCATAAGGGATAGGGTGGGGAGTTATTTAAACCCCCTGAGCCAATAGGTTGTGACCAGATGTAAATGGGGAAACCCATGAACCCTCAGCTACCTTTTTGTCCTTTGTCCTCAACCATTCATTTCTTCCAAAAGTTGGTTGAGGCAGTTAATTCCTTGGGTAGAGCAAGGCATGGCATTCTGATTGTGTATCTGAGCAACCTGTGAGTCTACAATCTAGGAAGCCACATTCTTGCTTCTAAAGAAAGAAATCATGGGAATGAGTGCTTGTTCCCCTCATCCCCGAGTCACGATGAACGTTGGAGGATTCGGTTCATTTGCGTTGTTCGTGGAGCCTATTTGCTGAGTCATGTTCTGTTCTATGTTGATTCATGTTGGTCATTCAAATCCTGGTTGAGAAACTCATGCTATGATTGAGTAAACGGGTCGTGGAGATCACTCAATTTTATGAGAGTGTAGTCCACCGTGGTCTCTGTTCGTGGTTGTGCATTGTGGTTCTCTGTTGGAGTTTTTTAGTCCATCTACATTGTGTTACATAGTGGTTTTCAAACCTGTTTCTCTATGTTACTAAGTGAAGCCTATATTGCTGTGTTTTCCATGTGGTTTGTTGTGTTGTGCACCCTGGTTTGGATCTGAACTATATGCAAGACTTAGGAGTGGAAGAGACGTAGAATGTGCTTGATAAACCTAGTGTGGAACTTCACAATAAGATAAGAGTGGCTGGTGAATCTTCTCTGCACATCCTGAAGAGCACTGGAAGGGAAGGTGTAGCCTGAGGGACTCTCGAGTAGATAAGGGGACACTTCCTTGTGTTGGGTGTGTAGGAAACATGGATGCCCTGCTAGATAGATCTTATGAAGGTGTCCTTAGCTCTATGGATGAGCTCACTAGCTTAGCAGTTCTTCATGTCCATTGCCTTAGCAACCTGATAAACCCAAAGATAGATTGGCTTGACTGTGAACAGTCTGATAAAACCAATTGTGCATTGGCTTGGCTGATCAGCCTGATAAACCTAAATAGTAGTTGGCTTGGATGTGTCTTGTTTTGCATTTTGGCCTTGTGATTGATCCTTGGTTGGACATCCTGAGAAACCCACTGTGAATGATGGCTGGCTGAGTGCCTGATAAACCCATATGTAGCTTGGCTGGTCCTTATTGTGAAGTTGGCTTGACTGCGAATAGTCTGATAAACTTAACTATATGATGGCTTGGTTGAGTAAACCTGATAAACCCAACATTTTCTGGGTTGTAATATTGCAGCCTGATAAACCCAACTTGGTGTTGGCTTGGCTGGAGAGTTTGATCAACCCAGCTGTGAGATGGCTTGGTTGTGTAGCATGTGAAACCAATCCATTGTATTGACTATGTGTTATGAGTTCTGGCTATGTGTAAGTTTGTTGTTCCCTAGTTCCTTGTGGAAATCATGCCCGTCTTGGGGGTGGCAGTTGTGTTGAGAGATTGATGAACACAACTGGCCTATGGTTGGGTGGAGCGTGGCAGCGACATAGCTAGTTGCAGGACAACTTCATCATCAAGATAAGTATTCTATATTATGTCATTACTTCACATCATGGCCTAATTAACCTCATTTTTTCAAATTTTCTCCATTTGTGAAATTCCTACAACAAAAATCTATACAGCTCCTTTACAACCCGTTGCCAGAATGTTGCAAGTTTGGAAACTTGATAAACTTTGGATAACTCTTCATAGAATAAGGTTTAAAACCATGAAATATTTAATGATATAGACCATTAAAAGAACTTATTTTAGAGTATGATCCAAACTAAACTTACTAATAAAAAGAAATATATAAAAAGACACCTAAGGAATAAGGGGTACATGTAATCAAATGTACAATTAATCAAATATAGGCCTAAGTATATGGTATAGTTCCAGTAATAATAGGTGGCATTGCTGCAGGATTAAATCATAAGTACTTTTGCTCATATCCAGGTCATAGAGGTGCCTTACAATCACTCAAATATCAAAAGAAAAAATTGGTTAATAACTCATGTAAATCACTATTAAAGCAATCTAAATTAGCACAGTCACTCACTCACTAGCCTCGGTGTGCACAAAGCAAGAAATGTTGTGCAATATTATTCAGTAGTACCCTATATATTTCTTCCTTGAGAAATGGCAGTGGAATTTCTTGGGGCAGATCAAATGGCAATCCCCTAAAGAATACGACATCAAGAACTCATTTAATGGTTGCTAGAATTCTCTATTCAAAATCATGGGGGGACCTCGGGCAGATCTATAAAATAATTTAGAAACTTATAAACCAACATGAAATATAAAATTTCAGCAAGAAAAGAAGGCACCGATTCGTGTAAGAAATATCTTATTTTGTAAACAAGGAGTCACAACAGAATTTGAGCCTAAAATACGACGGTTTCCATGTCTGAAATTCGACAATAACCTGTCGGGTATTCGACTGTTAGAATAATCAACCCATAGTTTACCCACTTAGACATTAATTTCATTATTTCTGTCTTATTTGCCTAGTTCATGTGTCCCACCTTGTGCAAGTTGCTAATTGCCTATCCATAGAGGTCAAACTTGCCATATTTGACACATGTAGCACTTGGGAAAGCCTTAGGAATAAAATCTACTTTATTCCTAGCCTCCTAAGCGCCTATCTGCTTTTTCTGCTTTACTGCCTACTTTTTCAGTGTTTTAAGGCACATAGGAAAGCAAGACTAGGTGAGGTGAACTAGTTTTTTGTCCTCTTCATCCTCCACTCTTTTCTCCATGCAAAAGCATGTATGAGCTGCCATTCCACTACTCTTTAGCTTGCCCCTGTGCCCTTGCCAATTCGTGAGCTCCATGATAGATTTGGGATCATCTTTTTACACCTATGGGGGATTTGCCTATTTTGAGTAAGCCTGCTTTATGCTAGTTTTGGATGCCTCCTTATGCATTCGACCTCTTGATGTATTCTATATATTCAGCAACCTATGTTATTACAGGGTTGGCTATTGTACACTTAGTTAATATAATTTTGTGTTACAGCTCCATATTCAGTCTCCATTGTTAGCAATTTTGCATGATCAATTGATAATTGTTGTGGGTAAAATTAATCTACTGCTGGCCTGAATTTATACATGGTATCAGAGCCATTGTAGGTTGTTACTCTCCTTCAAAAATTGTTTTGCAGGTTCGACATCAAGACTGGGAGCCTTCTACTGACAGCCAGGACAGATTTTCTAAAGCTATGGATTCACAGAAAACTATCTTGACTCCCTTCAACTATTTTGAATGGAAAGTAGAGATGGAGATCTTGTTGAGAGCGAAAGGCCACTACAGGGTGACTATGGCTACAGAAGCAGAGCCCAATGCAGCTGTAGAGAAGATCAAATGGCACAATCGGAGAGATGAGGCCTATGGCCTCCTATGTCTCAGTATTTCTCGAGACCTCATTTTCCATCTCGATGGATTAACTTCACCGGATCAAGTATGGGAGAAGCTTTCTGATCTTTTTGGAAAGACAGATGAGATGAGGGGACATCAGATCGAAGATGAGCTGATTTCTCTGAGTCCTAGTAGCTTTGAATCCCTGCAGCTATATTTCTCCAAGTTCAAAGCACTAGTTTTGCAGCTGAAGCAGTGTGGTATCGAAAAGAAAGATGATCAGCTCATATTGGCCATCCTCTCGAACCTAGGACCTAACTACTCAGTCTTTGTTTCGACCTTCTATGCCACAAAACTCACAGATCGAACCTGGAAGATGCCTAGCCTTGTAGATTTCATGGAATCTCTCACACAAGAACAAGACAAGCTGGTGATGATGGGCACCATCAAACCATCCAAAGATCAAGCTTTGATTGCTGGAGATTCAAGGGTGGATTCAAAAAGCAAAAAGAAAGCTAAAATCCACCTGAGCAAAGAAGAGACAAGAATCAGTCTCCAGAGGATCAACAAGGTCCCAAGAAAAATACCCAAAAGAAGAAAAACAAAGGTGAAATGAACAAGTGCTCATATTGTTCGAAGGGAAATCACACTAAAAGCTCTTGTATGAAAAAGCAGATTGATATGCTGACCAATCTCCTGGAGAATAATGGCATCTCCCTTCCAGAAAGCTCAAAGAAGAGAGAAGGAGGATCAAGTTCCGATGACAGAGAGAGAGTTCATGCTCTAGTTGCTGGCACATCAAGCTCACCCAGTTTTATCATAGATTCTGGAGCTTCAAGACACATGGTTTCGACTAAGGAGGCCTTCTCCTCACTGGATAGGTCGAAAGGACCATCTATTGTACTGGGAGATGACTCTCTCACTGAAAGTAAAGGAACAGGAAGGATAGATCTTGATCATGGTAAGTTCAACAATGTGCTATATGTCCCTGGTCTCGCCTCCAACCTCCTATCAGTGTACCAGATGACCCACACTAGGTCTCCTAAGAAGGTCATATTCTCCCCCGATGAAGTTGAGATCACATAGATTTCAACTGGTAGAGTCATTGCAAAAGGAGTTGCGAATCATGCTCAAAAGGTATACATGTTCTCACACTTCCTACCTTACTCAAACCCCTCTGCTCTTCTCATTCATGCTAATGAAGCCAGCAAGCTGTGGCATGAAAGATTTGGCCATCTAAATTACAAGTATCTATCTGATCTTAGTGAGAAAGAAATGGTCATAGGGTTGCCCAAGATAAAAAAATTTAAAGGAGTCTGCCAAGGCTGTATCCTAGGAAAACACCCAGAGCACAAATTTGAGAAAGCTAGTCATGAGAGAACCTCTGCGCCCCTCGAGCTGATCCACAGTGATGTTGCTGGCCCATTCCCTCATATGTCCATGAGTCAGGCCAAATATGCATTGACCTTTATTGATGATTTTTCTAGGTATTGTTGGGTTCACTT
>LPNX010383102.1:36150-63650 GCA_001517045.1 Pseudotsuga menziesii
TGTTTTCATGCTTGCAGAAGGCCCAATCAGTTGGTCAAGCAAGAAACAGAGTTCCATTGCACTCTCATCTACAGAAGCTGAGTACAGAGGAGTTGTTAATGCAACAACTCAGTGTTTATGGTTGCAGGGTTTACTTGGAGAGTGTGGTTTCGAACCTAAGTACTCAACTACTATCTACTGTGATAACCGGAGTACCATTCGAATCTGCAAAGATCCAGTTCAGAAGCAGAGAACCAGACACATTGAGATTCACATGCACTACATCAGAGAGCTTGTGCATGATGGCACCATTCACCTACTCTTCTATTCATCTTCATAACAAGTAGTTGATATCTTCACCAAAGCATTTTGTGAGAAGACCTTCAGCAATCTCAAATCACTGCTGGGGATTGCTGATCATGTTGTAAAGGCATGAGTGGAGACAAGATTCTACAATTTTGTTTTACAGTCCATGTTTAAGGGAGGATTTTCCCAAGTTGGTTTTGCCTCTTTCCTTGTTTATTTGGACATGCAGTATGTAAAGGGTGAGTAATCCTTGTTGCTAGGCCCTATATATTTTTGATTTATTACTCATAAAGTCAGGCTTAAGGGGGGGTGTTAGAATAATCAACCCATAGTTTACCCACTTAGACATTAATTTCATTATTTCTGTCTTATTTGCCTAGTTCATGTGTCCCACCTTGTGCAAGTTGCTAATTGCCTATCCATAGAGGTCAAACTTGCCATATTTGACACATGTAGCGCTTGGGAAAGCCTTAGGAATCAAATCTTCTTTATTCCTGGCCTCCTAGGTGCCTATCTGCTTTTTCTACTTTACTGCCTGCTTTTTCAGTGTTTTAAGGCACATAGGAAAGCAAGACTAGGTGAGGTGAACTAGTTTCTTGTCCTCTTCATCCTCCACTCTTTTCTCCATGCAAAAGCATGTATGAGTTGTCATTCCACTACTCTTTAGATTTCCCATGCGCCCTTGCCAATTCGTGAGCTCCATGACATATTTGGGATCATCTTTTTACACCTATGGGGGATTTGCCTATTTTGAGTAAGCCTGCTTTATGCTAGTTTTGGATGCCTCCTTATGCATTCGACCTCTTGATGTATTCTATATATTCAGCAACCTATGTTATTACAGGGTTGGCTATTGTACACTCAGTTAATATAATTTTGTGTTACAGCTCCATATTCAGTGTCCATTGTTAGCAATTTTGCATGATCAATTGATAATTGTTATGGGTAAAATTAATCTACTGCTGGCCTGAATTTCTACATTGACAACCTCAATTTTTTTTGTCATCAGTGGCATAACATAGGATATTCAACCGCAAGCCAATACCCGTCGATTTTTCAACGTACTAAGCCGAAATATTTCACCACTAATGTCCGACGTCTGCTCGTCGAAGATCCGACAGAGCTTGTCGAATTTCAGATGACAAGGTTGTCGAATTTCCTATGACAAGGTTGTCAAATTTACTATGACAAGGTTGTTGGACGAGGGCCCTAGGATGTCAAAAATGTGACGACAATCTACCATCGAAGCCACAACAACGTCGTCGGATTGACATGAAATCCAACAACAGCTACTAGGAATTGAATGTTGGATAACCAACGAGGTACTGTATATTAATAAAAAAAATTGCAAATTCAAATGATTTTTAGAATTATATATTAATAAAAATTGCTTAGTTTGTATGGTTTTCAGAATTGCAAATTCATTGATTTCCATATCAATGTGAGCTTATCTATTGGGTTCTCCATGATCTGAATAAGAGAAAATAAAACCCTTTTATTAAACCCTTTCTCATAAACCAATTAAAACTATCATTATGTCAACCTTGCAGGATCATTCAACACAATCTATCACTTGTAGACTTCCCCTTTAGTCGTTACCTCCTAGAGTACCCATACCAAATAATACTATTTTGACTACACACCAATTGTTTGAGCATATCTACAATGCTACCATTGAGAAAAAAAAACGACTATATTTTGTTGAAATCAAATGCAACACCATCAAGTAAGCATATGATGAAGCGTGCACCCAACTAGAGAATGCTCTGGATACAAATCCTAGAAGCACAAAAAGAGAAAACAGTTGCGAAAGACACAATTTCTGCATTATGTGATCACTTGCGTGCATTGTGGCCTGAAGTACGAACACATGTACCTGCCTCAAGTGCTATAAATCAAGAGTTATGACAATAGGTATAGTATTTAAATCATCCTTATGCTTTCAACTAAGCAATTTGCAAATGGTTGGTACGATTACCCCATGGGCCTCAAATTTAGTTCAGTTTTCTTGGTCCCATATAGCATATAATACATCATTTCACTTAACTAAATCAAACTCATTTTGGCTATCCACGACTCATTAGTTCAAATCATTTTTAGATCATGTGTTATTTGCAACTAAAGAAAACTAGCACACAAAAGGTAGGTACTCTACCAGCTCTATCTCTTCTTTCTCACCCTTGGGAGTCCATATACATGTATTTCCTGGTGTCCTTACCACAGGGCTAATAAAACATTATTGCATCTCTTTTGTGGTTTGTAGATTCTCCAAAATGGCTATCTAAATCCATGTAATAAGATTACATCAGTTGAGCAAGAATCCACACTATTCTTCTCTGAGATCTAGTTTCATTTTGGATTGTCCCTTAACATAGCCTTAGATAGTGATTATGGATTCCTCATCACGTTTTGGAAAACATTATGGAAACTAATTGGATGTAAGCTGCATATTTCTATTTCCTTTTATCCCCAAATATATCCATAGACTAAGGTTGGTAGCCACAACTTGCTGCATGCCTTTTTTGTCTACTATTCTAGCAACACATTATGGAATTCCTATTTACAAAATTACATGTATTGCAACACAACAATAATCGATAAATATATACATTTACAAGTTATTCACATTTTTTAGCATGTTATGTCATGCACTTCAACACAACTATAATCAAGCAATCTATAAATTTACAGGTTATTCACATGTTGAAGCATGCTATGGCTATCAACCTTTGGCACCTTTTGAGCTACCCATCACTCTTCCACCATCCACTTCACAACACAAGAAATGTGAACAGTAAAAATATTCCACTTTCGTTCAAAATATTCCACACATTCATGCCCATGTCACAAGAGACCTCACAACCTCTCAAGCTTGTTATAAACCCTCAAGGATTGTCACCAAATCATTGTTGAGTTTCATATCACTAACTGGGTTATGCTACACTTAGAAAAGAAATGTTTCAAAGGATAATTCCACCACAAACTGAATCCCATTCACTATGTATTGTATAATTTGTTATAAAGACGTACTAAATTACTACTAACTTGTATTCATCCATCATGAATGCTATATGGAGAATACAATCTAAAAATTATGTTGCAACTCCTATTAAATTCACACATAACTCAAATAACTCAACACTAACTTGAACATGATTTCTAGGTTCTAAAATGGTAGTTCAAAAGGTCTTAGGACTTGGAAGCAAATAATATCAGAATTTTTAAATGTTATGCATAATTGCTAACCATTCTCATTCAGTGACTGTGTAGTTACGCCTTTTGTGGATGTTAAATTACAACTTGAAAAATACACGTGATTACTAATATTGTCATCTCAGAAAAAAATTTAAAGAATCTAGAAAGCAAATAGAAGGTACAAGAACATAATTTTCTCTACCTCATCATGAGCAACAAATTTCATATTTACAATAAAAGTTTTAAATCATTTGAAAGTAGAATTTAGAAAAAAATAAACAACTTTAGGATAAAAATTTGGCATTAATACCAAAATTGGAAAGGAAAAACAAAGATATTGAAACCAGAGTTGATAAAATTGATATATTAGAAGCATCAATTACCAAAGTTGTTGAGGTTGACTTTTTCAACCATTACCTACCCATCCTTTCTTTTTTGGTCCTACTCATAACATTTATATCTACAATTTTAACCATCGACACCAGATTTTGGGGAAAATGGTCGGAATATAACTACCATTTTACTACTTTCTCCATTTACATAACATAGATTTGTCTAAAGATTAGATGATTTTATCCTTTTCAAACATTATCCACCAATAACGCCAGCTTTTGGTTGGTTCATAAAACTTTATTTCTACAATTCTTATATCTACCATTCCAACCATTTTAACCGAATTTTGGGGAAAATACTTTGAAAATACCCTTAAAAAAATTCCATATATTTCAGATCTTTGAACAACAACAACAACAACAAGAAAGTTAAAAGATTAAATTCTAATCCTACCAATTTTAAAGGAATCTAAACATTAATGGGAGAACCTTATTCATCCATTAGAAAAATAGAGCACCTAAAGTCAAAAGTTTGTTGAGGAAAAAATGCATGCCATAGTGTGTATAGATGCTCTCAGATGAAGATAGAACCTGGAAGAGTATAGATGCCCTTAGCGCCATGCTTAATGCATGCAAGTGAGATCAATTCAAGTAGGCAAAATTGGATTAAGAATTCAGCTAGAGAGTGCATTGACCATGCAATTAATCTTCAGTGTAGGGGCAGACTCTCATCACTCTTTCCCAAGCTCTCTCTGTTAGTAGAGTGCACCTCAGTCATCTTCAGCAAAAGGGAGGATCACTCATCATCAATGCATCAATTCATCAAGAAGAGAAAAAGAGAAATTCTAATCCCTCTGTGCATCAAGAAGAGAAAAAGCGTTCCACATATTGAAGTATCTATGATGGAAATTGAGGTTGATTTAGGAGGAGAATTCCATTGTTTTGGCATATTTTAAGGAAATATGGTTGCTTGGTACATGGATCAAATACTATATTGCACATGTATCCCTACCGAATCAACCATTTAAGTATTTAGTTGGATTAACCCCTTGATTTGAGGAATGTCCTAGCTTTAGGGAAATCATCTAACACTCAGCTCATGTTCCAAAGCTTGGGGAAGTTATTATTTTAAGAGTTTTGAGGAGGCTTTGCCATTATAGAGAGACACCTTCCATGAATTTTATTAGCATGAATGGAGAATTCCCTATTCTCATTAAAGACACTTGGTATTCAAAGGAGGGAGGGATGTTCGTATTTTAGAGGTCCTTAGATGGATTACCACTGAGCTTTGGAAGACTACTTGGAACTCTGTTGGCCTAGATCCTATACAGATATACAAGGAAGCAATCTGAAACAACGATGTTATTAAATTCATAATCTAGGCTAGTGACCTAGAAGTGGAACTGATTTCAAACTGAAGGCCCATCATGTAATAAAATGTATCTTTTAAAAATAATTGCAAAGGCCCTTGCTCTGAGAATTAAAACATATTCTACAGAAAATTATTAGACCCGATCAGATAGGATTTATATGGGGAAATTTATTATGGGGTAGATGTATGGGATATGATGCCTTGTTCATCAAAATTGACTTTGAAAAAGGTTATGATGGAATAAGTGGACCTTTATCCTAGCCATGCTATGGCATTGGGCTTTGGCCCCTTCTTTCTCTGGCCACTTTGTCCTTCCTTTCCATCACTAGATGCAAATGAGGATGTGATCAAGTTACAAGTTGACCAAATCAATCAACCATTTTTCCATCAATCCCTGGCCTCTATGTCATGGGAAAAAAAGGTTTGAGGTATCTAATTGAAAAAAAAGTGGGCCTAGGTCTAATCAAGTGAATTCCCCTTCTTGAGCCAAAAGTAGGTCAAAGAGTCAAAAGGCCACTTCCCATATGACTCACTTCTTACAATCTTGAAGGATTAAAAATCTATTTCCAGAATATAATCTAAATGCAGATGAAAATGCATGGACTTTCACGCTATATGGAAAGCACGAATGTCACTTAAGTAAGAAGTTTTAGGGTGGGATGATAAATAACCGAAGAATAGCAGTCAAAACTAGACTTCATAAAGTAGGATTGACAATGCAGGATGACTTTTGAGGGCATAGAGTACAATCATGCAAGGAAACATCTGCTCTGGTGAAATGCGTGCTTTTAAAACTAAGTTAGCTACACAATGTTCAGTTAGAATGAGGTTGTGCAGGAAATATATATACTTGCTAGAGATCAGTGCTAAGGAAGAAATATTGGTATTGTTCACTAATTTTGGGATAAGATGTCATCTCAATATGCTTCGGGCCATGCATCTATCCAATAAGAACACTGTGATGTTAGTAATTTTTTTGTGTATTACAAGATGCGTGCTTTCCAAAAAATTGGAAGGGAAGAAGAAAGGTTGTTTGTATTTTTCTTGGCTTTTGTCAAGTAACAAAAAACAATACAAGCAGTAATATTACAAAGATTCTTCAATCTCATTGTACCCCATGAACAATATTTCTAGTGGGTACATAACAAAAAATTCTTTTCAATGTTAGTCATTGAGAATATTCAAACCTGAGCCATGGGCAGTAAGGATCATGAGCATGCAAAATACGCTGCATATTTCCATAAATATTATTCAAAGAAACAAGAAATCTTGTATGAACTTTTTTTTGTCTTTTGAAGACATCTTGTATGTACTTTTCATGTCAAGTAACAAGAAACAAATTACAATACAAGTAGTAATATTACAAAGTTTCTTCACTCTTGATGTACACCATGGACAGTCTTTCTAGTGGATATACAAAATGCTCTTTAATGTTAATCATTCAAAGTATTCAAACCTGTGATTCCTGAGTCATGGGAGGTAAGGATCATAAGCATGTAAGTTTTCTTATTGTATCTAAAATATAATTTCAAAAATAAAATACATCCTTTTTTGCTAACCAAAAACAAGCTGATATAGATCAGTCAGTCTCAACTATACTATTGGTTGGAATATATTTCCAAAAAGAGCAGTTAAGAGATATCCAAAATCATAAATTTCTATAGTAATACAACATCCATTAAAACAACATATAAAACATACAAGTTTAGAGCTTCTTACACTATCAAAACATACCATCCAGCATCACATCGTGTTATCATTACAATTTACATGCAATAGAAAGAAATGTGCAAAACCATAAATGTTTACAAGGGTATGTCAAAAGTTAAAACTGAGTATGTAGTTTCACACCATACACCATAGGAAACATGTGAAAACACTGGATTCTCAAAATACCTTTCCTCTTCAAAATGATACTGGAAACCTCAAACCCAACCCTTCAGACTTAAATAATAAATGCCAATGAAAAGCTTCAGTGGCACAGTCAACAAGCCATCTCTAAGGATTCAAAGTGCTTATGTTTTTCATAATTCAAGATTGACATTTTGTAATTCAACAAACATATCAGGAAGCAAGTTTAGAACACAAAGTGATGAAAGCCCATGCTGCACAAAAAGCATTCTATAATTGGTCAACTTTTACTCCATGTAATTATATATCTGATAATAGCATATAGAGATATCAACACCAATTCCATTATCTCCAATAAAGCTAGGTCATAATGATCAGGCTTATTTGGCAGGGTAGGTTCAACGCTTATAAGCTAAGACAGGGTCAACATGGTAGTCCAAGTAGTTGAACCCTCTAGAATAATTTCCAGCAACCTTACAAGTGTTTCAGCTCCAAGACAATCATTGGTCTTCGGCCTGGGAGCGTGCTGGCAGTTTTTGAAGCCAATTTCCATCCTATTTGACCTATTAACAGGTCTCCAATTTAAAATATGGAAATATAGGAAGATTATATTTCCATTTGAATAGACGATTATATTGCCATTCATTTTAAAACATGCATGAGATACCTAGGATTGTGATATACGAGGTTTTTAGAATTTGTTAAGTTGATTAGTTGTTGAAGCTTCTCTGGGAGAAAACCCTTATCATCCCTTTTCCATACCAGTATAAATATATGCTAAATAAATATTTCTTCTGCATAGAGAACTTGTTTTTTATAATTCCAAATCAGAATTATTTGAGCGAAACTGGAGCATGATCAATCATTCTAGGGTACTCACCGATTTGGGGGGCATTCTGTCAGCCTTTGCGTGACCTGTAAACTGTCCTCTTCCTCTGCAAAACGTCTACCTCTGCAAACCCTGACCACTGCAAACCCTCCTCTGCCTCTTCAAATCATCCTCTACCTCTACAAACCCTGAACACCCTCCAATCAATCCACTCTATGGAATAATTCAGATTGAAACAACTATGTTATGTTAAATCGCAGATATGCCGCAATATATATTACAATGAAGAAGGTAGGGGGATTACATAAAGCTCGGTCGGACTGAAATGTTGGCATCACCAATAAAATTTGAAACACTTACTGTATAGAAATGATACCCAGGCATAAACACACTTGACCTTCGACAGCACCTCCGATGACCTCCTTTGCGTGACCTCCAACAAACCTCCTCTGCGTGATCTCTAGATGTGGAGGTATATTGTGTTGGCTCCGCTGTGAAATTATTGCTTGGGTTCTTTGTTTTGTGGGGAAATATTGTGTCGGGGCTATTGTGGTTTTATATTTTGTTTTGTTTTGTGTTATTATATTATATTATATTTTATATATTTTTGTTTAGTTTTTTTTTTATATTTTATATATTTTTGTTTAGTTTTATTCTTTTATATTTTATTATTTATATATTTTTGTTTTGTTTGTTTGTTGTTTTTTTTTATATTTTATTTATTTTATTTTACTAGCCATCCAATGCCAAATGAGGTCCATAAGCAATCTAATAAGTTTATGAGCTTCAGTAACACCACAACATTGAAATCAAAACTAAAGTATGTTTTTTTATGATTAATGAAGGATCAATAATAGATAATATAATACTTGAATGTAAATTGGTTAGATTTACTTAGGTATTAGGCTTTCAAATTTTCAGTAAGGGATGAAATAACAACACTTCCTAATTCTATTATTATTGACCAAAAAAGAGTCAAGAGGATTGAACACGTTGAGTACATCCACTCACACACAAATCAAAATAGTTACTCCAATATTTATGTAGAAACCCTTTTCAGATAAAAGGTAAAGATACACAACACTAAATGAAATTATTAATGTTTAAAAATGAAATTACATTTGGCATATCTTTTGTATCAATTCTCTACAAATGATCTTTCATGATCTTTAAATATCATATACTAATCAAGTGATAAGGAATGGAAAGTGTTGTATAATAGAGTATATTTGGAGTCATCGAATCACTCATGTATAACACATGATTGTAATAACTAAATTATTGAAGTACAAAACCACATTAAGGAAACACCCAAAACCATACTAAATTTATAATTGCATTACATCAGGTTGGCCTTAAACTTATGCCTAGTGTTGAAATTCCCTAACCCTCCATTGTTAAGAACAACTTGCGATAGGATTGAAGGATTTACAAACATGATAAAATTAAAATTATGAAGGAGACATTAAAGCTCATCACCCCTCAATTACAGTTTTCTTGACTTCTAGCATAGACCAAATCTCTAACAACTTGGATTTATTTTAGGGAATTTGTGAATGTCGATAAATTGTACATATTTAAGATTTGAGTGTCTTCGATTAGTTTAAATGCATATAGCATATTGTGATTTCCCTATGAAGTGCTAGGTTGGTCATATGAAGTGTTAACTCTAAGATAATCAATTCCATACTAGAAAGTACCAAGGGAAAGGATGATATAGTCTAATTAGTTCATGTGATTATGATGATGATGATGGTGATGATGATGATAATGATGGTGATGATGATCAGGATCATGATGATGATGGTGATAATGATGGTGATGGCGATGATGATGATGATCGTCATTGTCATCAACATCATCATTGTCTTCATCATCATCATCAGCATAATGATGAAGATGAAGAAGATGATGATGACAATGTCAATGATGATGATGATGAAGATGATGATGATGATGATGATGATGATGATGAGGAAGAGGTTGATGATGGTGACGATGATGATGATGAGGAGGATGAGGATGAGGATGAGGATGATGATGATGATGATGATGATAATGATGATGATGATGACCACCATTTGTTCACATTTGGAGGAACGCTTTGCATATTGAAGAGATTATTTCACACACTTGTATTCACAAGTGTCATACACATATCTTGAGGAACACCCATTAACTAAGGGGTTCATATGGATGATCTCAAGCATGGTGTGGGGTTTCAACACACATTTTGCAGCACTTCAATCTACTTGCACATATTCCTTCTATTATTTTATATGGTACTCAAGCATCAAAACCCTTGAGTAAGTTCATTTTGGCATAGTTTGTTGAGAAAACACCAAGACCAGATATGGAGATGTGGTCCAATGTATCCTCTATAGGTGCAAGATGTAGTTCTAACTAAGAGGAATTGAATATATTTCCAAAGTCATATTGTTCAACAACATACCTCATGGTGGATAAATTAATGGTGACTAATATGGAAGAGTGGTCCAAGGTATTTTCTACAAGTTCAAGTGGATGGTGCCAAACGATACATTGGTGGAGTAGTTAGGCATACAAAGGAATTTGAAGACATCTTGATTGGTGGCACAATTAATTGTATTTTATTTGTAAGTGTGGTAAAAAATGATCTTGTCAATGGCATCAAATCACATCACCTCAATTGCATCAAATCACGTCATGCCTATATGATGTTATTCATGTCAATGGACACCATTCTTTCTATTCCAAAAACTTATTGTTGAGTTATAAACAATTTTTGTACAAAACATCCTTGTATTCCAACAACCCATTATTGAGTTCTAAAAATTAGTCTGTAGAAATCTTTGTTTTCCTTTGAGGTCCACATGTGCTTCTGCTAATGAAGCACTAAACAAAACTTTGTTTTCTTTTGATGTTAATGTGGGATTCCACTAATGAACCACTGGTAACTACTCCATATGTTATAATACTAACACTTGAATACCTAAGTATACTTTGTCATTTTCCCTACCCAGCCATATTGTATCATACAAGTTGACATTGTCCAATTCCCTACCCAACCATATTATATAATGCGTGTCTAATGATCATACTTATAAGAGCATTTGTATCTCAACAACATGTTGGACATAATCCATTAAGGACTTGTTACAAAGAGGTCCCATGTAATGATCCACAATAATGTGTAGAATATGCCACAAGTAGGTTTTCATGACTTCATGTATGGTATATCAATATTGTTTTCTATATCCGAAGTGTATATGGCTATAAATTATTGTTTAATTAGTTATAAATACTATATGTATTTATTGTAACTAAATGATTATAATTAATAAAATGATTTTTTAATAATATAAAAGTTAATTATAAGTATTTTTAAAATATATAATTAAATATTTTATTAACCGTTTTAAATATGTAGAGATAAACATAATTTCAAATATAAAAAAATTAAAACAATAAAGTTCCATTTTAATAAAAATAAAATAAATTTATAATTTAAATTATAAAAATTAATGATAATTTATCATTTATATTTAAAATTATAAATATTTATTTAAATTATGATGACGATAGTTGTCGAATTTCAGACGAGTTGTCGTCGAATTTCAGATGACATGTTCGTCGCAAAACTTACGAGGTGTAAAGTCAAAAATTCGACGACTTTGCAAGATGACAAAAAAAATTCGGAACGTACAATAATTTTCATGATTGCAATCCGACACAATCGTACTTTACGTCGGATGTTGTCGGATTTTGGGCTCAAATGTTGTTGTGAGTTCTAAGGAGATTTTGCAGCACTAACAGTTGTATAAGATATTCTTAAAAAGTAGAAACACTTAAGAACTCTTAAGAGTAGTATGATTATGAAAATATACAAATACCTGTACTGGACCCCTCACTATACCCTTTAAAGAGTATTTTCTTTGTAGACAGTACCGAAGACTCCTCGCCCGTTTCTTGATCCAAATATTCTCGGGGATGTTTAGTCTTACTTCTCTTGTTTGATGGCCCCACCTTTGATTCAATGTCTTGGACATCCTCGCTGATTTTCCTTTTTGGTGTCATTTGATGATCGAGACAATATATCGGGTCGGATTTACTCCTAAACAAAAATCTAGTAGATCCTAGCCGAAGCTGCAGCTGGAATCCAACCAGATGAAATCAATTGTAGCAACGAAAAAGCCAAAAAATGCCAGATATCTCTACCTTATCTAGCTCTTCTTCAATGGAGACTAGAGTCGAGTGTTGAGAAAGAGGGATTCGCCTCACAAACGAGGCAGTAAAAAATGTGGAGATCTCTGCATATATACCTTCCATTATCATATTAAATATAGAATATGTCACAAGATTCTCGATCCTCGACACTAACAAAAGACAGAGTCGCTCATTAAACCTTGGCCTAGAGTTGAACACGCTACTTTGATTTTGGAGCAATCAAAACACATGCTTGCTCATTTGGACCTTCGACCACCCCAAAAAAATGAATTGCAACATTAAACGAAGACACGAGAATAATGGCCATAATAAAATGCATGTTATGATAACACGACCCCATTGACATGACACAGGCCAAGTGTCTATAGAGACCACCCACTCTAGATTACGAAAATATCTTATAAATCAAAGCTTTACAAAACATTTCACAAATGCCCCCATGATAACACCTCTACACCTCTAGTGACATAACTAAAGACAGGTGTCCACTAAGAGTGAAGCAAGAGGAGTACGTTCTTCTCCAGATGTTCAAAAGAAAGAATATGATGGCTGAGATGATCCCCGTACATCTCAGCCATCAAAACGTACACCTCTACACCTCTAGTGACGTAACATGAGGAAAACGTACTCTTGCCCGCAACTCTTGAGAACTTCCTTTGCCATGGCTGGAGAGGAGACCACCACTGTGGTTTTCACACCCAAAGAGAGACACATGAGAGGACCGTATTTGGTAGCCATGTGGAACATGGACTCATGAGGATTGTTACCCAACTGAAACAAATTACCGAGAATAGGCCATCCTGGAGGCCCCGGAGGAAGCCTAGAGTACGTTTTCCTCCAGACGTTCAAAAGAAAGAATATGATGGCTGAGATGATCCCCGTTGCAGAATACCATAAAAATCATCCCATATCCATCGTGACTTAATGATCAGAGCCGCACTAAACTGAGTGTAGATAGAGGCGGTAGAGAAGTCATATAAATAGAAGAATGCGCAACAAAGTAAAGATCTTAAAGTCACACTAGATATGTTAACCAGCTGCCATTTGGGACCTGGACCTGAATAAGTTAAAAACCAACAGACATCTCTGATGCATTCAGTACATCTTTAAGTTAAAATCCAAAACGCATCTCTGATGTATTGAGTACGTCTCTACATTTCCTCTTTTTCAACGCAACTCTGAATTATCTCTAGCATTCTCTGAATTATCTCTAGCTTCTCATGTCATTGTCTAGCATGTTCTAATTACTGTAGCATCTCGTGAGCATGGTATGAATTTGAATAAAATAAAAGTTCACTTGTCAAAAATGACGGTGATAATATGTTTTTCATTTTTCGTTGTTCAATCTTTTTAGTTGACGTGACACAGAGTTAAAATTTTAAACCGTATTTGGATGAGCATTGCTCATGAGTATTATCTTTTAATGAGTGCTCAAAGTAGCATATGCATAAAGAGGTGCAAAGAGAGATAATCCAAATCAGAACCTATAACAAAGGAGAATGTTGAGAAGAACAAATTAGAATACATAATATGTTTATTGAAAAATATTTTTATAAAATATTAAGTATAAGATATCTTTGTTTCTTAAAACTAGAGTAATGGTAACTCGTCTTAACAATGAAGAGTACATAATAGTTTGGCATTGCATGACACAAACTAATCTTTTAATAGACAAGACACAAATGTGTTGTTATAATTAATGGTGTAACAACTCTAAAAACTAAAAACATGTTTGATACAAATCAAAGTATGACATGAACAATAATAATCACATGTAGGATTCAATAAAAAATAATTGTGTTGGAAACATTTTAGGCTAGCATAAGGAGCTCATGTACATGAAGATTGAATCCTCATGCTGTGAAATGGCATGACCCTTTCCCTTTGCAAATTGTAAAGTTGTTTTTGAATCCTTTGCTTTGACAAATTGTTGCAGCTGGCTTGGAAATAGATGTACATAGTTCATTGGAGTAACTGCACAATAAACACATAATGATCAAAGCAAACACATGTGAAGAAATTCCAGTTGTTCTTTGACCTATAGAGAAAGAAATCCTATTAGAATTGCAAGCAAACATCAAAACATAAAATGAATATGAAAGACTTGAACATAGTTTGTTCTTGGAATAAAAAAATGCTATTTTACAAAAAAAGAGAGTAATTACTCTCATAATGAGAAATGACAACATTGAAGGTGAATTCAATGACAACAATAACAAAAAATAAAACCAAGAATAAAAGAAAAACACAATATTTATACAAAGAAAAAAAATAGAAGAATGAAAAAGAAGTGAAGGTCCAAATCATAAACTATTAAATATGTTTTGAAAAAAACCATAACCTGGGTTATATAGTTTGATGTGTTGGGGTTGGTGATGAGATACCTTGTCTAGGTTATATAGTTTGATCTGTTCGGGTAGGTGATGAGACACCTTGTCCAGTTTTACCTATATTAGCTATTAAGGCAGAGCAAATTATGTCATATCACCACCCATACCTGTCATGTTGTACTTCAGTTCTCCAAATTCCAACTCTCTCTTTAACCCCAACAATTTATTACGACTCCTAATACAGAGGAAAAATAAAAAATGAGAATTGTGTTGATGTATTTGTAACTTCGGAAGATATTCCGATGTATATTATCATTGCATGTTGTTGTACCCCTATCGAGGATGTGTGTTACCCCTTTACGGGATATCTAACCTTGAGGTACAACCTCCATTGTAAGTCGGGGCAATAGTCCCCAGTGTAACATCATGTAATACGTAATTGTGGTCTCTCTAGGAGAAGTGGGCCCCATGTGAGATGACATGTAGGCTCGGGTCTTATATTTGGCCAGTGACTTGAAAGGGTATAAATAAGGAGGCACTCTCCCTCATTTATATACTCCACACACACTCTCTAAGGCGTTAGAGAGAGAGAGACAATCATAGGAGGAGAGAAAGATAATTGCTAAACATTTCTTATTACTGCTTTTGATCATCTTACTATTCTGAAGAAGTTTGCAGGCTTTTCTCCTTTATGGTTTCCCCGATGAAAATATTTCTGTCTTGTGCATCTTTTACATCATATGCATTTTGATGTACTTGTTATTCTTTCAAATAAATATCCTAGATAATCTGATCAGATCTTAAGAAGAGTCTAACATGGTATCAAAGCCTCTCTGAAAGAAGGCACTGTGTGTTGATGTATATGTAACTTTGGAATGTATTCACTTGTATTTCTTATGTATTGTAACCCGAGGTTTATTCCAGGATATATTTGTAATGTACTTGAGTCATGTCATGCCTCGATGTTCCTATCGGGAGGTTCTATAATGTAAACAAGTCATGTCAAGTTATTGTGGGTAACCCTCCTATTGATCAATGGTTAAATTCTCCGCAGTTCTAAGGCACTAGGGTTATTAGACTCTCCTAAAGAAGCCAGCCCTAGTAGGGTTTAGTCATGTTGAGAATTACTATAAATAGAGAGCTAGCCTCTCTATTTAGAACACACTCACTCACACTCAGTTGTAGAACATAGCCGAGGAAGAAGCAGACACTGGGGCAAGGAAGAAAGAGGTTACTGTTGTCGAAAGATCATCTTACTATTTTGGGGTTTTACTTTTGGTGTTAATTCTATCTCTGAGGAAGTTGCAGGGTTTTCTCCGTTTATGGTTTTCCCGAGGAAAAACACTGTGTTCATTGTCTCTTGTGTTTGAATGATGTACTTGTTATTCTCTCAGTTAAAGATCCTAACATAATGCTAGCTTAAATGATAAAATCTAACATGGTATCAGAGCTAACCTGAGAAGAAGACACTGTGCATCTGCGGGAACTAGGGATTCCTACTTTGTGGGTCTCTCTCCACATATTTTCAGCAAAATAAGGTTGGAATTAATCTCCTCCTTAGGGTGCATCTTTCTGTCGAAGCAGAATCCAATTCTGAGGTTTTTTCAGTTTTGGACTCGACACTGCTGCCGAAAATTAGGGCTTTCCACAAAAGTGTAATTTTTCAGTGAGCCCATGCCTAGATTGATCTCCTCCTTAAAATCAAAGTTAGGGATCAAGATCAAAGCATTTGGTTGGACATAACTCCATAAAAGCAAAACCCTAATCTGCTCCTAAACTAGCACTGCAGAATTTCTGCTCCAAATCCAGATCCGACATCTTGAACTGGTAAGATCTAAATCTTTTGTATTTCCATTTGAGGTTCTTAGTTAAGATGTCTCATCATACCAATCTTGATGAAAAACTTAAGGGATTTGATAACTTTCGAGCCTGGAAGTATAGGATCTCCCTGGTCCTGGAAGAAAATGAGTTGGACTCCTATATCAATGAGGAGGTTCCAATTCCAGAGGGAGATGAGGCTAAGGCATTACACAAGAAGAAGTTGGTTATGGCAAAGAGGATCATTGTTGATTCAATCAAGGATCACCTCATACCACAGGTGTCCTCCCTAAAGACACCTAAAGCTATGTTTGATGCCCTAACTAAATTGTTTGAAGGGAAGAACATAAACCAGAAGATGACTCTGAGAAACCAACTGAAGAATGTAAAGATTCAGAATGCTGAGACCATCCAGTATTACTTTACAATGGTCTCTCAGATTAAGGAACATCTAGAAGTAGTAGATGAAGAAGTGGATAATGTAGAGATTGTGATGACCAACTTGAATGGTGTCCCTAGATCATGGGACTCCTTTATTCAAGGGATATGTGCCAGAAATAAGTTATTCAAGTTCAACAGACTTTGGGAAGAATGCTCTCAAGAAGAAGCTTAGATAGCAGCTCGAGAAGAAAAAATGGGAAGTGAAGATAAATCCCTCACAATTCATTCTAAGAAAAGCAAAAGAAGTTCTCATCACTCCAGAGGTAAGCATTTCTCTAAAACTAACTCTAGAAAAGACTTGTCTAGAAGCAGATGTTATACATGTGATGAAGTAGGACACTTTGCAAAAGATTGTTCTAAAAGACAAAATAAGAAAAAGGGAAACAAGAGAAGACATCATGCTCATGCTGCAGAGGATGACGAACCATCCAAGAAGAGAACCAGATATGAAAGTGAAGACTCTTCAAGTGATGAAGAATATGTCTTGATTTCTGCTCTCACAGGAAACATTACTCATGGAAGCAATGATTGGCTTATAGACAGTGGGGCTTCCAAACATATGTCAGGATTCAAATAATCCTTTGTAAAACTTTCAGAACATGAATCACCTCACAAGGTGAAACTTGGAGATGGCTACCAATATCCAATAAAAGGTAGTGGGGAATCCTCCTATAAGCTAGACTCTGGAAAGTCTATGAAGATGCAAGATGTATTGTTTGTACCAGGACTCAAGAAGAACCTTCTCTCCATATCTGCATTAGATGCAAAAGGCATGAGGGTTGCATTTATAGATGGCCAGGTTATCATGTGGCCAAAGGGAAAGACTATTAATGATGTAGCAGTGATTGGGGAACAAGAAGGAGGTCTATAAAAATCGAAGGGCCATCCAAAACAAGCCTTGGTCCATGACACAGTAGAGCCAAATGAACTTTGGCCTAGAAGGCTTGCACATGTGCATTACAGAGCACTACCACTTGCAAGCAAAGCTGTTGAAGGTCTTCCATAAATTCAAGCAAAACATGATGGGGTCTGCAAAGGATGTGCGAAAGGAAAGAATACAAAGAATACATTTCCAAGTAGTGAAAGCAAAGCAAAAGGAATCTTGGAAATCATCCACTCCGATGTATGCGGTTCGATGTAATCAAGCTCACTAAGCGGGTATGTATATTATGTTTCTTTTATTGATGACTTTTCTAGGAAGACATGGATTTACTTCATGAAGAACAAAGATGAAGTATTCAACAAGTTCAAGGAATTCAAAGCCTTGATCGAGAATGACACAGAAAAGAAGATCAAGACCTTTCGATCAGATAATGGCAAAGAATTCACATCAAATGAATTTAAAGAGTTATGCAAAGACTCAGGGATTAAGAGGGAGTTGTCCACTCCTGATAATCCACAACAAAATGGGATTGCAGAAAGGAAGAACATAACTATCATGGAATCTACAAGAGCTATGCTTCATGATCAAGATATTCCTATGCATATTTGGGCAGAAGCTACCATAATAGTGGTGTATGTACAGAACCGTACTCCACACAGAGTACTCGAGAACAAGACTCCTGAAGAAGTCTTCTCCGGCAAGAAACTAGAAGTCAGCCATCTCAGAATATTTGGTTGTCCAGTGTACATACACATTCCAAAAGAGAAGAGGAATAAATTAGATCCTTTAGGAAAGAAGGGTATATTTGTGGGATACTCTGAAAGCTTGAAGGCTTACAGAATATACTTCCCAGGATTCAAGAAGATCGACATCAGCAGGGATGTGACATTTGATGAAGACTTAGCTTACAACAAATCCAGAAAGAGACCTGCTGAAGAACCTGTAGAAGCAGAAGCACCCATAATTCATGATACAACCATGAATGAAGAAGCTCAAGAAGAAAATCAAGAATTTAAAGAGCCTTAAGAACATGTAGATCCACCTCCAGAGAAGAATCCTCATAAGAGGAAACCTGCTTGGGTACGAGAAGCTATCCAAGGTGCAAAAAGATATGGGGCTCCAGAAGAGAATCATAGAGAAATAAAGAGGACCAAATCCTACTCTGGGTATGTAGCATTACTATGTGATTTCATCGATAAAGAACCTTCGAATTATGAAGAAGCGACATAACAGAAAGAATGGAAGGATGCTATGATCGAAGAGTATCAATCAATCATGAAGAATGATGTTTGGGATGCTGTCCCAAGACCAGAAGGGAAGTCGGTTGTAACTTCTAAATGGATCTACAAGATCAAGCATGCTGCAGATGGTAGCATAGAAAAATATAAAGAAATATTTGTTGCTCGTGGTTTCTCCCAGAAAGAAGGAATAGATTATGAAGAAACCTTAGCACCTGTAGCCAGATACACTTCCATCAGATCAGTACTTTCTCTGGCTACAGTAATGAATTGGAAGATACACCAAATGGATGTTAATACTTCTTTCTTGAATGGTGTAGTAGAAGAGGAAGTGTATGTGGAGAAGCCACTCATTTTTGAGACACATGACAGGGAGTCTCATGTATGTAGATTGAAGAAATCCCTGTACGGTTTGAAATAGGCACCCAGGACATGGTACTGCAGAATTGAAAGCTTTCTATCCAGTTTGGGCTTTACCAAGAGTAAAGCAGATTCCAACCTTTACTACAAGGTTGAAGATGGCAACCAAGTGATGCTCCTACTGTATGTAGATGATCTATTTGTAACAGGTATGGATGGGTTGATTACTAAAACGAAGAGAAATCTTGTTGATGAGTTTGAAATGAAGGACTTGGGTATGATGCATTATTTTCTAGGTATGGAGGTGTGGCAGAGTGCAGATGGGATTCCCCTAGGACAAGGGGAATATACGATAGAGATTCTGAAGAGATTCGGGATGATGGATTGCAAGGCCATGACCACACCTATGGCATTGAACTTGAAGCTATTGAGTGATGCTTCATCAAAAGTGGTTTATGCTACGATGTATCGTCAGATGATTAGATCCTTGATGTACCTGACGAACACAAGACCAAATATTTTCTCTGCTGTGAACACCTTGAGCGAGTTCTTGACAGATCCGAGACATGTTCACTTGATTGCTGTAAAGCATATTCTGAGGTACCTGAGGGGTATAGTTGATTATGGGCTCAAGTATGATGCAAATTAGAAGATTAACCTGGAGGGTTATGTTGATTCATATTGGGCAGGAAGTGCCATTAATAGGAAGAGCACTTCAGGATGTTTTTTCAGTATGGGATCAGGTGTGATCTCTTGGTTTAGCAGGAAGAAATCCTGTGTGGAACTGAGTATAGCTGAAGCAGAGTATGCCGCAGCTTGTTCAGCTAGTTGTGAAGCAGTCTGGCTAAGGAAGCTAATATCTAACTTATTTGATCTCCAGGTGGATGCTACTTGTATACATTGTGACAACTAGACTTGTGTGAAGTTGTCGGAGAACTTGGTGTTCCATGACAAGTCGAAGCATATCGAGATCAAGTATCACTATATTAGGGATATGGTGTAGAGGGGAGTAGTGAAGGTCCAGTATGTTGCGATGGATGAATAGATAACTGATGTGTTGACGAAGCCATTGGACAGAGTGAAGTTTGAGTACTTCAGGGAGAAGCTTGGTGTTCTCCAGATCGAGGTCCCTTCCAAGGGGAAGTGATGAGTCCATAAGCCATTCTGACGAGTAGGTCAGATCTAAGGGTTGAGCCATTCTGTCATGGTGAGAGGATTGTTTCTTTCCATGTTAGATATGAGTGCTGATCCATTCTGATATGACTGTAGGATTGGTTCCTACATGATCAGATATAAGGGATATTGCCATTCTTGGAATGGAGCTGCTCGGTGAGTTACCAAGAATACTTGGTCTAGGACTAAGGGCCTTTCTGATACAATTGTAAGATGTAGTCTTACATGATCAGATGTGAGTGCATGGCCATTCTAATGTGATTGAGGGATGTGTTCCCACTTGATCAGATATAAGGGTTGTTGCCATTCTATCATGGTGAGAGTATTGCTTCCTTCCATGTCAGATGTAAGTGCTGGCCATTTTGATGTGACTGTAGGATTAGTTCCTACATGATCAGATGTAAGGGATACCACCTTTCTGATGAGTCAAGGTCAGATGTGAGTTCCATCCATTCTGATGTGACTGAAGGATTAGTTCCTACATGATCAAATGTAAGGGCTACCACCTTTCTGACGAGTCAAGGTCAGATGTGAGTGCCGACCATTTTGATGTGATTGTAGGATTGGTTCCTACATGATCCGAATGTAAGGGCTACCGCCTTTCTGACGAGTCAAGGTTAGATGTGAGTGCCAACCATTTTGAATTAGGGTCAGATGTAAGGGCTAGTGCCATTCTATGGGAGGCACCTAGTTAGTTACCAAGAACCCTCAGTTTAGGACTGGGCACCTTTTTGACGAGTCAAGATCAGATGTAAGTGCTATGCCTTTCTGACGAGTCAAGGTCAAGTGTAAGTGCTGTGCCTTTCTGATGATTCAAGGTCAGATTTGAGTGTTGGCCATTCTGACTTAGGGTTAGATATAAGGGCTACCAAAGACCTACAAGGAGGTAGGTGTACAACTAGCATGAAAAAGGGTTGGCTCTGTAGAACTTCCTATGACGAGAAGAACCATGAGATAGCACATATGATGATGACCCATTGATGATACAGATCGAGCTATGATTTAGATCTAGTTATGATGTCTCAGAGATGATCCAGATCTAGCAATGATGATCCAGATCCAGTGATGATGACCCCGTAATGATCCAGATCCAGTGATGATGATATAGATCGAGTGATGATGATCCGGATCTAGATAAAGATGACTTGAAGATGAAGATGACGAGAACTTGACGATGACCCAGATGATACATAGAAGAAGACTTGTGCTGAAAATTGTGTTAAGAGAATACCTTCCTAGTTAAGAGGGAGTGTTGATGTATATGTAACTTCAGAATGTATTCACTTGTATTGTAACCCGATGTTTATTTTGGGATGTATTTGTAATGTACTTGAGTCATTTCATGCCCCGATGTTCCTATCAGGAGGTTCTATAATGTAAACAAGTCATGTCAAGTTATTGTGGGTAACCCTCCTATTGATCAAGGGTTAAATTTCCCGTAGTTCTGGGGCACTAGGGTTATTAGACTCTCCTAGAGAATTCGGCCCTCGTAGGGCTTAGTCATGTCAATAATTAGTATAAATAGAGAGCTAGCCTATCTATTTAGAACACACTCACTCACACTCAATTGTAGCGCATATGTGAGGAAGAAGCAGACACTGGGGCAAGGAAGAAAGAGGTTACTGCTGTCGGGAGATCATCTTACTATTTTGGGGTTTTACTTTTGGTGTTGATTTATCTCTGAGGAAGCTGCGGGGTTTTCTCCATTTATGGTTCCCCCAAGGAAAAACATTATGTTCATTGTCTCTTGTGTTTGATTGATGTACTTGTTATTCTCTCAATTAAAGATCCTAACATAATGCTAGCTTAAATGATAAAATCTAACACTGTGCATCTGTGGGAACTAGGGCTTCCTAGTTCAAGGCGTTCTCTCCACAGATCATCAAGCAAGAAGGGATAGGATAATTCACCTCACTATGGTGCATCTATTGGTGGTATCAGTTTCTGAATTAGAGAAGTTTCACTATAAAACCGAACTACAGCTGCAATGGCAGCTAATGGAAATTAGGGTTGTATTGACAACAACATTTGAGCCCAAAATATGACAACATAATCTGATGACATTCGACGTAAAGTACGATTGTGTCAGATTTCAAATGATGAAAAGTACTGTACATTCTGAAATTTATTTGTCATCATGCAGGATCGTCGAATTTTCAACTTTATGCCTCGTGGGTTTTTCGACAAACATGAGCGTCGGATTTGTGATGATAACCCGTCTGATTTGCGGCGTCATTGGAAGAGAAAGTCGTCGGTGTTTCGACGACAAGTGAAGGTGTTGTCGTCGAACTTGCGACAATACCATGATACTTTTTGAAGTTGGAAAAAGGCTGACTTGCAATGGTAACTAGGTTCATGTCATGGGATATCTGACGACTGTCGAATTATAAATATAAACATTTTTTAACATTCCGACATGTTTTTTATAGAAGCGACGGACAGTTTGTGGAAATTATTTATTCCTCAACAAACAGTTTGTGGAAATTTTTTATTCCTCGATGAAAGGTTTGAGGAATTGTTTTATTCTTCGACGACCAGTATTGGGAATTTTATTTTCTTCGACAGACAGTTTGCAAGAATTTTTTATTCTTTGACAAACCACCGTTTGAGAAATTTGTGATGCGTTGAACTTGATTTTTTAATATTTTTGATAGCATTCATTCACAAAGTTTGTGACAAAATGTCAAATAGAAATACTCCTGATCCAAACGAAGAAAATCGATAATTGCTTGCTAGACTATGGGATGCAGCAAATTGAAGGAGTGAATGGAAAAGTTATTGTCCATGTAGTCAATGCAGGGGATTTAAAAGGAGAATAATATTGATCGTAACGCTACAAAACATTGTAGGGAACATGGACACACTGAGGGGGGGAATGAATATCGTCCATTTGCAGGTTCAACATTATAATTTTTTTATATATTTTTTTGCTTTGCTAAATGTATGTATTATTTTAATATTTCCTATATTAACTAATAAATATTGATGTATTCATGTATTTATAAAGGAAAGACATCCTATGGCATATTGTCCAGAGGACGTGCTTTCAGAACAAGTATCGGAGGATCATGGAGCGTATATGTTTAATGGAAAACAAGTGATTGACCATATTGAAGAAGATGATCATACTGATAACGTAGTTGAATATGATGGTACAAATACATTGATCCATGATTCATTTAATGTTAAAATGGATGATGATGATGACAATGATAATGAAAATATTGATGACTTTGATGATGTTCGTGATATACCTCTTCTTGATAAGGCATACGAACCCCTTTATGAAGGCTCCAAAACAAATCTTCTCTCTGTTATGTTGTTGATAATGAACTTGAAGGTCATGAATGGTCTTTCAAACATATCAATCACACGTATGCTAAGGTATATAAAATAATCCATCACATATATGCAATCATGATAAAGTTTATATTTATTCCTCTAATAATTGTATTGTTAATTCATAACTCAACTTAATACAGATGAAGTGTGTTTTGTTAATATTATTTATATATTATATTAACTCTATTTTTATTTTTATTTGATGTAGCTTGATAGCTGAATTTTTGTTACCACCATCAAATATTTTACCTCGCACATATCGAGATTTATCTTCCATCATGAAAGAGATTGGGATGCATTATGAAACAATTCATGTATGCCTCGATGACCATGTTATATATTATAATCAACATGAATATGCAATAGAATGTCTAGAATTTCATATAAGTAGATATCAGACAGATCAAGTAACAAAAAAGATGCCTCACAAGGTTCTTCATTATATTCCCATCATTCCACGTTTGCAACGATTGTTCAGGTGTAAAAACATAGCACAATTTATGGATTACCATGCTAGGAACATAAGTCAAGATGATGTTATTCGAATTCTTGTAGATGGTTTTGCATTTAGAGAGATGGAGGAAAAGTGGCCTCACTTTAAAGAAGAACCCCAAAATCTTAGGATTTCTTTAGCAGTAGATGATGTTAATCCATTTGCACAGATGAAATCCATTTACACGGTGTGGCCTATTTTTGTTATCAACATTAACATTCCTCCCTAGTTGTCAATAAAGAGGGAGCACATAATGTTGTCGATGATTATTCCAGGTATTTTGTGTCTACAACTATTTTATTTATAATGTAGTTGCGGCATCTCATTTTTTGTATTATGTTTCCTAATGTCATATATATATTTTTTATTTTAATCTTTTGCATGGTTTATATATCTTAATGGTTCTCATAATTATATTTATTTATATGTACTTCAAATCAATCCCGTAAGTTCTAAGTCAAAGATACAAATGTATATATCAAACCTCTTATATACGAGCTACTGAAGTTATGGAATGGCATCACTATGTATGACATATCTAGACCAATACGACAAAGGAAATTTCAATTCCATGCAATGGTTGTATGGACAATACATGATGCCCTAGGGTTAACCCATTTTTGTGGTTTGTATTTTTAAGTTCCTGCACCTTAATTTCATTTAATTATATGAAGTAGTTAATATAGTGTTTATATAATTATAATTGACATAGATATTCCATATCTTTATATTGTAGGTCTTCAGATAAAGGGTAAATTTGCATGTCCAGTTGGTGGTCATAAGATCAAATCTCGCCGCTCAAAAAGCTTAAGAAAGGAGGTCTTTGATGAGTATAGGCATTTTCTCTCTAAGAATCACAAGTATAGAACAACGGAAAAAAATATTTTCAATGGCAAACAAGAGACTACATTAAAACCACGAAGAATGAAACCTCACCTTTGGAAGATGCAATACAATAGAAATCATTAAGCTGGTACGTATGGATCATCGTATATGAATGGTTATGTATTTTAAATTTTATTGTGAGTTGTTTACTGTTGTGTCCATAATTGATTTCTGTAATTTAGTTACTAACTAATATTCATGATGTCCTTCGTGATCATGAAGGCATTAATGGGCTTCCACGAGGAATGAAAAGTTATCCTATATAATTTAGCAGGTTTCCCTGCTATGAGCACCTACAAATCACTCATCTTTTTGATACAATGCATATTGGAAAGAATGTGACTGAAACATTATGGCGACTACTAGAGCTAAGGAGCGAGAAAGATAAAATTGTGAAATCTTGCAAATACATTCAAGAAGGAAACCATGCAATGAAAGACATCATTCAATTTCATAGCAATAGAGACCAAATTAATATAAACTCAATTCTATGGATGTTTATGGAGCAGCAAAGTAATGTTGTTAAAGAAGTAATGTGAAAAATTAAATTTTCAGCTGGATTTTGTTCAAACTTGAAGAATATCATAACAAAAAAAGTGAGTTTGTTGGGGTCAAAATGCATGATTGGCACGTCTTCATCAAGGTAATTATTATTGTTATGTCCATATATATTTTTTTCATTTTATTGCATAAATTTACCTTCTTTTTTGTATAATCTTAGTTTAAAAATGACGTGGTTTGTATATTGATACAATATGTTCTACCTCTCTCTCTCTCTCCCGGAAAACTTTGATGACAATGTCAAACAAGTTATATATAATCTTGGGAAATACATGAGGTAACTATATATTAGTTGCTTGTGCAATAATTCATGTTATGTAATTTAATGGTTTTTTTTTGTTAATTATCATTATTGGGTTGCGTCACTTATAGATGGTTGACATCTAAAGAAATCCATAAAGAAGATATAAAGTATTGGAGGAGAGAAATTCCTCGTCTCATGTGTGAAATGCAAAAGTATCTACCTTCGGTATTTTTCAATGCACAGGAACACAACCTCATACTTCAAGTTGAGGAGATTGAATTGTGTGGACCTGTGCACTCAAGGTCCATGTGGATGGTTGAGAGGAACTTGAAATTTATGAAGGGTTTGGTGAGACAAAGAGAACATGATGAGGGTTCTATGATGGAAGGATATATGGTATACCAAAACATGTTGTATGTCAATGAATATCTTCCTAAGTTAGCGTCAAAGCTCAATTTACGCCGCATTTGTGATCCGGAGTCCAATAACTATTTTGAAGGGGAGTACCTGAAGGGGAATGGTAGATCGAGGAAGGTGAAAGGTAATTATTAGCTAGTGGATGTTAATTATGTCGTACATATTCTAATTGCATATATAGTTTATTGCATCACTTAAGAGTATATACTTTGTTCAGTAAATTTACATATGTCTTGAATTTTAATGTGCATTGTCATCATGTAGTTGGTTGAGAGTGGGATGCAATTCATTTATACATCGCAAACAATCTTGACGGGTTGAAGGTATGGATTGAACAATGCGAACTATCATGTCATGGAATATCACGGGAAGGTGTGGCTTCATCGGTAAAAGCATCACATCGCAATGGAGATACAAATCTTACAGAAAGGGAAATCGATTTAGCATATGGTTTAAAAGATAAGCAGGCAATTATATTAATCAATCACATTTTTATTGTTAATCAATTACATTTTTGTTGTTCTTTTCCATGTATGGCTGCATAAATATGCAGTTATTCATAAATATTGAATTGTTAAGTAGTTATTCAGTGTATTGCTTATTGTCGGTAAAACACCATAAGCATATGGTCTGCAATGGTTGGAGATATCACATCAAAAAATTAGATGAAACAAAGAAAACATTAGATTGTGGGATTTCTGTAGTCTTTGAGGTGACCAATGTTTCATCTATAAGTTACAGACATTCAGAACTATCAGAAAATCGCTACTATGGGTATTTGGAAGATATTCTACAGTGTGACTTTAAATCCTTCAAGGTAGTTCTTTTCATTGTCAAATGTTACAGGTTACGATTGAATCAATGTGATCCCGATAGAACTCTTATTTAACATGATAATGGATTTACCATGGTAAATATAAGGTTATTTGAGCCAGGAACAGAGCCCTATGTTCTTCTAAGCTAATGTGAACAGGTATTTTACTTTGAGGTTCTAGGCAAAGCGGGCTAGTCATTTGTTGTGAGACACAATCCAAGGGGAAGGACGATAAAGTATAACGTAGACGAAGGTAATGAAGAGGGTATTCTGGAAGAAGAAGATGATGATGAAGAGAATGATCAACATGATGAGTTAGATGATCAAGATGATCCAACAGAAGATGTCCAAGAATTGGTTGAATCAGATGATGTAGCAGACAATGCCCATGAATATTATATCGACGATGACATGATGAATGTAACTGACTT
>LPNX010383102.1:68650-75107 GCA_001517045.1 Pseudotsuga menziesii
GAGTTGATCCAGAATATAAATGGGGAGAGGTGTATAGGATGATTTCAAGCTAGACTGTTCCAGATACTGGTTTTGAAGATATGCACATATATGAAAATATTGAGAGGTCAGCCCTTATGAAAGTGGCTACCAGACCTGAGTTGTTCCCATGCGCAGAGGTGATAGGGTGGATTCTTCCTAGGGAAGAAGTTACAAGGATGATATTGGCAAATACAACAAAGCAGGGTTATGCTGCATATAGCCTAGCTTATGTATCTATGGCATATAATTTACCAACAGCACAAACTTATTTGACTGAAAGTTGGTTAAAGCTGGACTTAATTTAGATATGGTGGATACAGTCAAGAATATGATGATTTCAGGAAAAAACTTCCACACAACGCCTTCTAGAGAGTATTAGACATCAACTCTCTGTACTCCATATAGGTTCATTGCTTTAATGCTGAACATAATCTTTAGAAGAGCTAATAGGAAAAGTTTTAAAATGGGTTGGATACCAATTATCTATTTTGTTGCTACATAGGGTACAATTTTTAATTGGGCAAGTATAGTATCCAACAGTCTGTCAGCTGGTATAAGCGCGACATTGGGAGGAGTGTCCCAAAAGAAGTCATAATTTTACATGAGTTATATTTTGATTGATTTCATTTTGTGCACTCAGCCATTCCCAGCCTTAAAATGTCATTGGGATAAGGACCAATATCCAGTATATGCGGCCTATAAATTATTCTAGGCCCACAAATATTACAGCCATTATAGGGAGATTTGCGAGCATTTCATTATGCCATTATATACTTGGATTTTCTTGGTTGAAAGCAATTGTATGTCAGAAGAGGATTTCAAAGTTGTGCAAGAATATGGAAGTTATTATCTAACAGAAGAAGGCCTATACTTAAGAATGTATGGTGGTTCGAGAGCCCCTTCTCTTCTGCCAAATATGCCACAGACTATGTAATTCACAAGGAGGCTATGAGGCAGTTGTATATTGATGGGATAGGAAGCTTCCTTTTTTAGTAGAAGAAGGAAGTCTACCCTATAGTGCCCTCTTTTGTTGGAAGTTACAAATTTTCCAGGGTGAAGAATGCATCTGAGTTTTTCAAGGAATTGGAGTACTTTCATTTCATTGAAATGAATTTCCACAGGAATGACTCTGAGGGAAAAGTCATTGATTATTGCACAGAATTTGGAGTGCAATTCGAATATACCAATTTCTGGGATAAGGATGAAGAGACCTTCCGAAATGATAGGAACATGACAACTTTAAGGAGAAGGTTCAAACAGAAGATAGCTACTATGGGTGGTAAAGGAAAACTTGCTGAGAAGCAGAAAAGGAAAGAAGAAGAAGAAGCAAAAAAGAGGCAGGAAAAAGCTAATAGACTAGTACAGGAGGCAGAGAACTAGTTGAGAATAGAAGAGGAAGAGAACTAACGAGTTGTTGAAGAAGCAACAAAGAAGATTGAAGAAGAAAAGAAAAGAAAAGAATAAGATGAAATCCGGAAAAATCAGGCAGAAAGTGAAGGGTTCATATTAGAAGGTGTCCAAAAAGAGAAACAACAAACAGAAAAGACAGCTGCAGGATCAAGAACAGAGACACTAGAAGGACAAGACCCTACGGAGCAAGGATAGGCTCATTCTGATATTGACCCATTAGAGTCTGTTGTTCCTTCTAGTAGTACAGTAGGAGAAGGCTCAGTGTCAACTTCTGGAGTTGAGTTAATTCCTTTCATGGCCACTAAAGGGGAAGAGGTGCCGGATTTCAACACTATCTTTTACGACAAGGAAAAAAAGAGGATTGTCAAACGAATAGAAAAGAAAGTGAACACTGGGGGTAAAACTGGTATGATGGTGATGAATAAAATAGTGGTTCATGGTAATAACAAATATCCTCGATTAATAGCAAGGGATGGGGTAGCTCTAACCTTATCCACTGAAGACAATGTAGACAGAATCATGACATTTATCACAACAGTCTCAGAAAATAGTCACATAGCTGAAAGAGACTTTGAAGAAAGAATGGAGTGAAAGCCATATTTTGAAAAGAAAGTATGAGGATATGATCGATGAGGTCGAGATATCAAAGGAAGAATGTTAGACTTTATAGGTAGACAAAGATGTGGTCACGGGTCTTGAGAACTTCCTTTGCCAATTTCCATGGCTGGAGAGGAGACAACCATTGTGGTTTTCATTCCCAAAGAGAGACACATGAGAGGACCGTATTTGGTAGCCATGTGGAACATGGTCTCATGGGGATTGTTACCCAACTGAAACAAATTACCGAGAATAGGCCATCCTAGAGGCCCCAGAGGAAGCCTAGAGTACGTTTTCCTCCAGATGTTCAAAAGAAAGAATGTGATGGTTGAGATGATCCCCATTGCAGAATACCATAAAAATCATCCCATATCTATTGTGACTTCACTTCACAATGAGAGCCACACGAAACTAAGTGCAGATAGAGGCGGTAGAGAATTCATATATATAGAATAATGCGCGACAAAGTAAAAGAGCTTGATACTTGGTAGGTTTCCCATACATAAATTCGGCAAAATTCCGCTTTTATTAGCCGCCTTCTTGGGCTTGAATAAATTCCACTTTTAAAAGGGAGCCGTCCAATTTTTATCTTGACCTTGATTTTTTTTGGGCTGGAATTTGGTGAATTTAATTTATAAAATTTGTATTTTTTTAACGATTTTAATCAATAAAATTAAATGACTCAAAAACCTCCAACATCCCTACTCTATAAAATCTAACAATATTTTTACACATTTTGAAAATTCCATTAAAATTTGTGATAAAAAATTAATATAACAAAAAATCATTCAACTAGCTTTTAAAAACCAATGCACATCTCTGATGCATTGATTAATTCGTTACATTTCCTCTTGCATTGCAATGATGAATTATCAGAGCCTCGGAGTCCCATGTTCTAATTAGCAATTGCCCCCAAAGGTGCAATAAAACGTCCAAGGATAAATTGAATCAATATATAAATTTAATTGAACAACAATATCGTGTCCTATAATAGATGCATAACTAATAAATTTCTCACTTAAGGTATAGATCACTATGTTCCACAACCAACTCATTTCCTGTTTTGGAGCACACAGAAAAATAAATACTTACAGAACATGTTCCTCCCAATGAGGATTCTTACACTTTTTTAGTTACTCCAATTCTATAGCCAACAACCATTTGATTCCTTTACTCATCATTTTTTGGATATTCGAATTCAATATTTGGTTGCTAACAAGCACGTTACAAGTGTCGTAAATATTTTGGAGAGTTACAAAATATGCATGCTATAATTTGTCAAAAAATATAGAACTGTGGAGGTGACACAATATGCATTTATGTTGAACAGAAAACAAAGAAAAAGTATGAACAATTGAGATTTTACATGGAGGAATTGATTCTATTAGAGGTGAGAATCCCTCGGTTTTTTAGAATCTCAATCAGGACACCAACATAGTTGAAGAACTTTTATCTCTCAAAATCTCAACAAGGCACCAAAATATCTAAAGAATTCTTAGCAAATGATATGCATAGTGATAACAAAGTCTTGAACTTAGAGTGGACAACTTGAAGGATGCACCAATAATAGCAAGAGTTTGCAACTCCTTTGTGACTATGGTGAGAGAGTTAAAGCGAATTTTATATTATTGCAATTATTTTTAAAATTGAATGCCAAAAGATGCAAAAAAAAATGCATTTTTTTTGTTTCCTTATAGGGTCATTTTTGCTATTTTTGTTTGTCTATGATGCATTTGAATCCCATGTGTTTTTAGATTTGAGGTAGCATGCATGTGATATATACTATGAATTGTTGTGTCTTATTGTGCAATAATGCACTAAAATATATTATTTGCAAGCTATGTGTAATGCTTTATTGTAAAGAAAATATAGCATGGTGCCAAAGCTTGAATATATCATGCTCCATCGAATTCAAAATTTCCAGCATTCCTTCATCTCCAAACATGAAGAATGATCATTTGTTTACGTTGCATATCTAGATTGAGGAGCACCCAAAAGCAAGGATCCAAGAATCCTTGTATTTATCCTTTACACTTACAATGAATAATTGTTCAACCTTCCATGTTTTAATGCACCGTTTATATGTTTCTTCCCTTTGTCTTGATGAGAATCCCCTTTCTTGTGCCAACAATCCTTAGCAAGATATCCTACCTTTCACAAACTCCTTAGGATCCTTATTCTTCTCAAACTTCTTCCCTTGTCCCTTTTGTTTTTGTAACAAATACTTTTTCTTCATTTCCATCTTTAAAATTTTGACTTTGATTCTCTTCTTGCAACAACTTCCCATCTATTTCATTATTCTCTTGCAACAATATCCCATCCGTCTCTTAAGGAACAACTCTCTATTATTGTAAGATATTAACAATAGTCACAATTTTTTTGTAGTTCTTTGGATGATTATTTGATGTCACATGAGTCATATCATTATGTGGAATTATATTGTAATACCATTCAATATAGCAAGAGGGCTTGAAATGAGTCCATTTGGAAAAAATTCACGGAGACGCTATTTTGGGTATGTGTCTTTAAAGTTGATTTGAGCCTCATTTTCAGGTGATGAGCTGTGAGCTTTGTATGTTTTCTGTCTCTTTTTTGCACGCATTTTCATTTTTGAGCACATTTAAAAAAAATGGCATTTTCTAAGAACAAAATTATCATGGAAAATAATTCATAAATAATGTATGCAATTCAAGATGTTAAATAGTCAAAGGTACTCTTTTTGGAATGAAATGTTACGAAATCAATTCTGAATATTTATGACAATTTATGGTGATACAAGAATCAAATCCATTTAGATATGATAGGATAATATTTACTCACTCAAATTTATCTCCTATCACACACTCAATTTTATCTCCTATTACTAATATGAATTGTGTTATATTGTAATTTAGGTATTGTTTTCTCTAAAGTTTAAAGGTTTTCAAGCATCAAAAGGGAGATTTCAAGCATTATAACATGAGGACATGATGCTTTAGAGAGAATCTTTAATCAAGAATTCATTGCCAATTCATTTCTATTTCTTTTGGTGTGATATTGTCTAATAGTTGTTACTGTTATCAAGCTATTTTTTTTCTTTAGAGATACCAATGAAGATGAGCATGGGGACACACATTCGAACATTAAATCTATTTTATTTCTATTTCTTTTGGCATGATCTTGTCTAATAGTTGTTGTTATAGTTGTCAAGCTAATTTATACTTTAAAAATACTAATGAAGATGCACATGGACATAATAATATTAACTTTAAATCTATTTTAGCAAAGGGGTTTTCCTGAGGGAAAAATTGCAAACAACAATTATTATTCACAAAAGATAGATAAACTTTTTATTATTGAAAACAAATATACAATGAATTTAAGGTCTATTGAATTCAATTTTTATGTTGTGCTAGTTATCTACTTTTCATGGAAGTGTTTTAAATATTAGTTTGCATCAAACTTTGTGTTTTAGTGAGGTTTGAAAAGCCTAGCATAGATAGAGTGATCTTATCAGGTAGGAGTGTGACCACTATAGAAATAGTTTAAAGGTTTGTCCTCAATTATACAATATTTACATAATCAAAGGAAAGATTTGTCCTCAATTATACAATATTTACATAATCAAAGGTTTCAATTTGCGAAGACACTCATATAGTCATAAAATCCTCAAGCATCGCCTAGCATATATTATATGTGATGAATGCAAATATTAAAACACGTTCTTGGTTACTAACATTATTGGTTAGAAAAATCCAAATAAAAAAAAACGCAAATAAACTACACACATGTCCACTTAAATGATTTGTTGAATCAAAACCAATGAAATCATGTATGAAAAAATACTTGATTAAATTTCAAAATATAATCACATGTATGATATCATTATTACACAAAATCATGATTAATATTTACACTATAAAATCTAACTTTGGTTGAATCTCATATTTTAAGTGTTATCAAAACATCAAGGACATTATTATAATTTTACATGATAATATTGTCATTTTCAATATATTATCATATTTAGTGTTAATTAGAAAAAAACAACTAGGTATAGTTTTAATAAAATAGAAAGATAGAATCCAGTAACTAAAATATCCTATATTTAGGTGTTTTTTTCTACTTTTCTTTTCCACTTTCTAATAAAAATACAAAATCTACAATTTTATGAAAACCTATTTAATCATATCCATTTAGAAATATAATTTAAATGTTGTTGAGATCTAAATAAATAAATAAAATATTAACATAGGCAAATATCTCCATGCACACTTATGAATAAGTGCAAGTTAATGATGGCCACGTTTTGCATTTTAAAAGCAACATAACTAAAAAATAGACATCATTGATCTTACATGGGTATTTTGACATACCTCCACAAAATAAATATGAAACTTGGGAAATTGTGTGTCCACTTAAATGATTTGTTGAATCAAAACCAATGAAA
>LPNX010383102.1:75278-115312 GCA_001517045.1 Pseudotsuga menziesii
TAATGATTGCCACGTTTTGCATTTTAAAAGCAACATAACTAAAAAATAGACAGCATTGATCTTACATGGGTATTTTGACATACCTCCACAAAATAAATATGAAACTTGGGAAATTGTGTGTCCACTTAAATGATTTGTTGAATCAAAACCAATGAAATCATGTATGAAAAAATACTTGATTAAATTTCAAAATATAATCACATGTATGATATCATTATTACACAAAATCATGATTAATATTTACACTATAAAATCTAACTTTGGTTGAATCTCATATTTTAAGTGTTATCAAAACATCATGGACATTATTATAATTTTACATGATAATATTGTCATTTTCAATATATTATAATATTTAGTGTTAATTAGAAAAAAACAACTAGGTATAGTTTTAATAAAATAGAAAGATAGAATCCAGTAACTAAAATATCCTATATTTAGGTGTTTTTTTCTACTTTTCTTTTCCACTTTCTAATAAAAATACAAAATCTACAATTTTATGAAAACCTATTTAATCATATCCATTTAGAAATATAATTTAAATGTTGTTGAGATCTAAATAAATAAATAAAGTATTAACATAGGAAAATATCTCCACGCACACTTATGAATAAGTGCAAGTTAATGATGGCCACGTTTTGCATTTTAAAAGCAACATAACTAAAAAATAGACATCATTGATCTTACATGGGTATTTTGACATACCTCCACAAAATAAATATGAAACTTAGGAAATTGAATCACCTTTCAAAATTAATAAAATTTTTGCACCCAAGAGATGCATTCTATAGCCGAGTAGGGGAGAGATGTGTAATTCCTTCCATGCTCATCCTAGAGTTGACATGTGTCCTTTATAAAAAATAAAAAAATATTATTAAAAATAACTTGTAGGCTTAAATGAGATTTAATTTATTTAGAATTGCATATATATAAAACAACATAAATTAGAAAACTAAAACCATAAACATTGGATTACACATTGCCACTCTAAAAAAGAGTTTGCACCTTGAGAGAATTGATCCCTCTGGTTGCTTGGTAGATTTCCTTTTAGATGGATCTATGCTGGTTTATTGAGAATGTTCACAACTAACTCAATTTTTATTTTTTTTAACATTGACATTTTATTTTTCAGCAAATGCAAAGGTATATTTCCATGTTATTCCAGCCTTTAAATGCCTAAACGATGGAATGAATAGATGAAAATTTGGAAATATTTAGATGCATGCCAAGTGTTAGTGCAACTTTTCAAGGTCTTAATGATCGTTTTCTAAAAATCTAGTTGTATCTAAAAGGTCCACCAACTTCATACACTCACCCTTATCTATAAAGACATGCAATTATTAACTTATCATTTCTCCTAATATAGGTCTTGCTCCCTCAAATTGTAATTTCTAAATATAATACTTCTTCCTAAATACATGACAATTTTTCTACTTATAAAGTCATGTTTAGATCTATATCTCTACAATTTTATATATAAGGTTAGAGATGTTATCCAACTTTTTGTACCATAGTTAGGTTACCTGAGCAGCCACTGGTTGATAGACTTGTTCAAAGCCTGATTCCAGTGTATCAGTTGATCTGTCTGCTTGTCTAGCCAATATTGGCTAGTCACTTTTTTATTTGAATAATTTTGACCATGGTCCCACGGGGTTTGTAATAAAATGTGCTAGTAGGATATTTTTGAGTGGTTCGGTCTCTTGACACGTAGAATCTCAAATAGGGTATTCCAGGGATTTTTTTGCCCTTGACAATTATGCTTTGCCTTCAGCCGAGTATAATTGACAAGGTTTTCTCCCGCTTCCTCCAAAGCTGGAATGCTCGATGTTGAATTTTGGGCCTTGGTGGGTTATTAGAGCCCAACTGAGTGTTATAAGCCTACTAGACATTATTTAGATAGATCATGGTCATTTCCTAAGTCAACTGGACACATAAAAAAAAATTGAAAACATATTTTTCGAACAGTGAAAAATTATTTTTTAATTTTTAGTTACTTTTCCTAAGTTTTTTGGGTTAATTTTTCCATAAATTAAATGGAAAAAACCCGTTCGTGATCCGGACTCAGAATTCAGTGATTGAAGGCTCTAACCTTAAGCCAAAAATCATTCTTGATCAGCCAACCAGTCAGAACCAACTTTCAGATCAGAAATTGGACACATAATGCCTTTTTACTCAAAAAAGTCACTTTTGAGTAAAAAATGATTTTTAGTAAAAAAATGATTTTTATTAAAAAAAATGATTATTTTGGAGAAAACTAAAACTCTCCAAACTAATCCAAATTTAGTAAAATAAAAGACTAAATGACATCTCATGGAACACTTATGATGATTGGAGTTATCATAACTCAGCTTCAGTCATCATTAAGAGAGCAATTAATTTATTATTAGTTATTAGACATGTCATCTCCACCTAAAGATAAGATGGAGAGCTCTCATTGGTCCGGTGATTTGATCGAAGTGAAGACTGAAGCTTACACCATCAGTGGGTTTCCCAAGCCTAGCTCAGGCTCCTGCCAGACCTAAAGGATGAGCTTACCTACATCCAGACTCACACGTGTGGCCTTATCCTTGGCTTGTTTTCAGTGCACAGGTTTGGAGTGGGGGCGCCTTGCCTGAGTGGAGGCCTCCCCTCTCTCCCAGTTCTCCGGTTTAGGTCTGGGCTCTTTGTTAAGTGGATAAGCTGGTTAGGGTTGGTTTTTTGGTTTTAGGGTTTTAGCACTCTCTCATTTGTTAAAAAGAGGCTCTTTTAGCTCTATTTGGATGGACTTTTGTAATAGAGTTAATCTGAGAAAATTGTATCAAGCATTTGCTTTAATTTGTTAATAAAGATCAGACTTTGGAGGTCCATGAGCTCTTGGATGTGCTAGTTTTTTGCAATTGGTTGAGGTGATATTGTCTCTAACCCCTATTTTCTTTAATGCTTATGTGAGATTAAATTGTTTATTTGTTAGCTCAAGAGGGCCATTGTTGGCACAGTAGAAAAATCATTTGTAGTTCAACTTGATTGTTTATGCGAAGTAGATTAGTATTTTGATGGACATGAGTAATCAGTATATACGTAATGTTGATCATGATTCAATTTTCTTAACATACTAGCATGTATTTTGATCTCATGTTTTGTGTTGAGTTGTAGTGTGTTTTCAGGCTTCACAGGTTGAAGAAGGGTGTGAGCTCAGCTGCTTCTATCCCAGGCTTCAAGCAACCTTTTTAATCTTACACGTTCATTGCAGGACCTACAAAGATCTTCTTCTTCAAAATACAAAAAGAAAGCTGGGAGTCTAGCTCTCTCTCTTGGGTTCCATCCATAATTTCAAATACTTTCTTGGTTACTGAACTTCCCTCTTCTAGTTCTCTCTTTGCTCCTTGATCCCCTTGTTTTTCTTGCTTGCTAGCCTTTTCCTCCTTGCTTGGTTTTTCCCTTTCTTATATTTCCTTCATCGCTGCCCCATTTTATTCTTTTTACCACTCCTTTTCTTCTTTTTAGACAGCCCTAGTGTGCCCTAGTTTATGCCCCTTTTTTTTGCCTCTTTTTGCCCTAGTTTTTGGGCCTTCTTCGATCTTGTTTTTGGCCTTTTCTTCCTCTTTTTGTTCGCTGTCCTATTTTTTTATTTTTATGACAGCCATCTTCCTTCTTCATCGCTGCCCCATTTTATTCTTTTTACCACTCCTTTTCTTCTTTTTGGACAGCCCTAGTGTGCCCTAGTTTATGCCCTTTTTTTGCCTCTTTTTGCCCTAGTTTTTGGGCCTTCTTCCATCTTGTTTTTGGCCTTTTCTTCCCCTTTTTGATCGCTGCCCTATTTTTTGATTTTTATGACAGCCATCTTCCTTCTTCATTGCTGCCCCGTTTTCATCATTTTTATACTCCTTTGGCCTCATAGTTGACTGACCTATTCTTCCATTTTCTTGTCTTTAACCTTCTCTTTGTTTTCCTTTCTTCTTCCTATCCTTTTATTCTTATTTTCAGCCTTCTTTGCTTTACACTTTTTCTCTCATTCAAACTTCTTCTTTTCCCTTTTTGCGAAGTTCGAGAAAAGTTTCAAGTAAAAGTAAATCACTCTCATTTTTTACGCAAATTTTAAATGATAGTAGAGTTGTATGCTTTTATTTGAAAATCCCTTTCAGGGATTAAATTCTTAAAGGCAAATTGTAATAATTTCAATAAAGTGCTTTTGTTTGAGTGGGGTTTTTAAGTCCCCACTCTCATCCTCCCCCATTTGGGGAGGCTTGTGTTGTGTTTACTTATGTATACTTAGGTTAGATTTGCTTGTCTTCATCATTATTTGCATCTTATGCTTAGAATATTAATTGTTAATCCATCACTTCTAATTCATTAATTAATTTGATTACTCCTTTAAATTGTTTATCTTTCTAAGTAAATTGACTGTTTAAATCTCTTGAATCACACCATAAGGTGGATCAAGAGTGCTCTCTGTCGGAGAGTTTAATAAGTCATCTTTGCTTTTTTTTTTATTCACATTGTTTAATCAATTAACTCTTAAGTAAGACTCTTGAACTTGCAAAAACACAAGTCAAGAGCACTCTCTATCGGAGAGCATCCTAAGTTTGCATAATCCCTACATTAGTCTCATCTAGATTAGCTAAGTCTCTTGAACCATTGTCATAAGGCAGGGTCAAGAGCGCTCTCTGTCGGAGAATATTAATTAATCAACTTAATAAAATTCACAACTCACACCCCTTGAATTAATTAACCCCCCTCCCTCATTGCCAGAGTATGCTCTGACCGATCCTAGATCGGAGTACCCAGAAACGACACTGGATCTTTAAAACCTGCAAGAGTAACGTAATAACACTTAAACACCCCGTAACCAACGCACCGACGTTGTAGGGATTCTTCCAAAGTACTTCCTAGTAGAGGCGCCAGAACCTCCCACTGTCATAGATTCTCAGCTAGCTGGTCACTTGACAATATCATCCTGGGATACTGGGCGGGCCTGACATGTCTTAAACAGAGGAAACTTAAAAGAGTCTCCCGGCTTTGACAAACCTTCGTTGAAACCCTAATCAAGAGCATTCTTTAAAATTCTTAAAATCTACCAAGAGCACTTGCAAAACCTAATATTCACTAGCTTAATTCCTAGACTTTATTTCACGCATTTATTTGACTCCATAAGGCACTAGTCCTTCGTTATAATTGAGTAATCTTCTATCTTGATCAACTGTCTATGGTTTATTTTTTCTGATTATATCTGAATGCTTAAGTAAAGTCTGGAATCTTTTGCTTATTTGTATGATCTCTTGCTAGCAATGTGGATTGCTTTGATTTACATGTCACAATCATAAACTTAACCATTTTTAATCACAAGTAACTCCTAAACAACACCCATCCGCATCTAAAACATCTTAAAACTTAACTTAAACATTGAGCCATAGAAAACTCTTTGTTAGGGACTACCCCCTTGGCTTCGTTAGGAGTTAGCCTAAACGGAGGAGCTAGGAGTAGGTGATAGTACCTAGCTCTGTGCTTGCCTCCAAGGTCACACCTCTCCCACTTTCTCAAGTGAGGAGACAACTTTCGGAAGATTTCTGCTGCTGGTGTGCAATCGACGGACAACAAGAGACAAAACCCTTTCATATACCAATGTAATTTAAAATCTATAATTTTTCATATACCAATGTAATTTAAAATCTATAATTTTGAAAAGAAAATGTTTGAAGTTTTTAAATAAACTAAAAAAATTACTATATAAATAAAAATATATTTCAAAAGTTATGGAGATAAATAAATTCATAAAATTACTATATAATAAATTAAAATAAATCCACTTTGAAGTTATAAATTTATTTTTAATTAATATAATTAAAAAACAATTAAAATATATTTACATTAACTTTAAATGTATTTTCAAAAATTACTCTAAAATATAAATATATTTAAAAATCTGTAATTATTTTTATAAGCTTTAACCAATTTCTCATTCTTAATTTTAAAACGTTATTCCCATAATTTTTTTTAATAGTCTCACTCGTATATTGGATCTAGCAGATCCATAACAAATTTCTCCCCTTTAACTTATTTCTTGATTTTTCCAACCAAATATTATTCAAATTATTTCTTTAATTGTACTAACAAACACGGACATTACTGAAATATTTAACTTGAGCGTATTTCGTTATTTCTAGTTCCAAATATTGATCGCACTGGACAATAATGGAGTTATTATGTATGAAATATAAGTTAAAACGTTCCTTCCTTGCAAGATAGACATTAATCGGAGTAATTTGTGTAATCAAGCTAAATCTTTAAACTTCATTGTTGTTACTAACAAATTTAAAATCTGAGGCGGGCGACCTGTACAGAGATCATTACACAAGTGCAGGCTTCCTGCAATCGCAGTAACTTCCTCCTTTCATCTTGTTCAGTTCTCAAAATATTTTTCCATATATAAAGTTATAGCTATGATTAATTTGTCTTTAATGCTGTAATTTTTACAGTCTGCAAAACTTCAATTCCAAAGATGACGCATTCGGTGGAGAAGAGTCTGGAAGGTCTTCGCTTCTGATACGGTCTCTGCTAAACATGCCCTCTCCAAGCTGGTCGGACAACGAGGAGCTCACACCATACACATTTACGTTGTATATAAAATTGATAACATTTAGTACAAGAACATTTTACTACACGGTCCCTCATTGAAAGTTGTATAAATATTCGTACACTGTAACACAGATTTTTAACTGTTTATATTTCTCGAACATAGTGTTTTAAGAATTCGACCGTGGTCTGCTTTGCAACTTTTTCACTAGAAGAAATGTTGCTTTAGGTACAAGCAAGGAATCGCCTCTCCTCGATTCCAACTGAACAAGTGGGAAATCGGTAGAACAATCCTCCACTATTGCTGGCCGCAAACAGTCATACAAAGATTAAACAAAATCAATTGAAATCCCATTAATCGTTTGAATGCTTGGCAAATATTCAATCAAGAACGGTATGGTGGTCGCAAGTTTGACATCCTACTAATACAATTAACAAAACAAGGAAATGAAAATTATTTTTTTTAGGTTAGGGAGCCAGATATACCAGAAACTTGTGACTCAGCAAGGGCCCAGACGTCGCGGACTCCAATCCCGACAGGAGCCGACGTCGCGGACTCCAATCCCGACAGGAGCCGACAGGAGGCGGGGCGTCTACCCATCGAGCCTTATCACAGCGGGCCATGTCTCGGTGGGACTTGATCCCTGGTGGGCTGGATGAAAACCACCTTCCCCACCGTACGGGATCCCACGTCATTATAATACTGGGTGAAAATTATTACTATGTGAACAATCCCTTTGATAAAAACGTTAACAAGGAAACAGAGTCATTGGTACATATATTTCTCTCAAACGTTAAAAAATCCATTGCACAACAGATTGACGACGGGACTTTGAAATGGAGGTGAATACGTGGCTAGATTTTATTTTCAACAGATCAAAGAAAATACGTGGCTAGATTTTATTTGACAAAGAGACGAGGAGTCGATAAATTGTGTCCAAAAATGGACCTCAGAGAAAGACATCTTCAACATAATTACTACAACATCTCGAATTTGAAAAAAAAGTTCACGTGACACGGACATGGGGTTAAAGTTTTCGTTGTTTCCTTATTGGCCTTCTCCAAACTTTTCCCTTCTTGGGAATTTTGTGCCATTGGAGCTTCTGGGCTCTCGGGGGGCCTTCTTTCTGCCTGGAACCCTCGCAAAATCAGATGTAAAGCTTATCATACCTGTGTGGGACTTTTGACTCAAGCATCTATTCGGGGGCTTACTTACTCCGTCTCTGTTCTAAATGTGTACGGCCCCTATAAGAACCGTGTTTCTTTCTGGGATTTAGCAAAAAGAAGTGGCCTCCTCAGTTCCCCCAATCTGATCCTTGGAGGTGACCTTAACCTTACCTTTCACTCCTCGGAAATCTGGGGGCATAAATCCTCACATGACCCCCTTTCTGGACACTTCCTTTCTCTGTTTGACTCCCTTGGCCTGATGGATATTGCTCCACAGTGTGCGGGACCAACTTGGCATAATGGTCGTTCCGGACTAGAGGGAATCAGTAAAAGACTAGATAGATTCTTAATCTCTAGTTCATTTATTCCTTCTTTGGGAACCCACAGAGCCTGGACTCATTGCTCAGACCTTTCGGATCATTACCCTATTGTTTTCGAATGGAATAGGCAGTGAGCCTCCTGCATTTATCCTTTTAAATTTAATCAGTCATGGCTCGAAGATCCTGCCTTTACTGACTGGTTCACTAATTTTTGGTCCCACCTCTCATTGGATGGCTCTACTTTGGAACTTGACTCCCTTCTCCTTAAGCTCCGTTACCTCAAACAGGATGCCAAAGTCTGGATCAAGGAAAATCAGTCCCGGCTGGACACCGATCTTTGTATTATTGAGCATGCCATTTCCTCCCTATTAGCTGACTCCTTTAATGGCATTCTCTCCTTTGAAGACATGGCTCTTCTCGCACAGCTCAGAACTAAAAGGAAGCTGATTTTGAATCACACCCTCCTCACATGGCAATTAAAAAGTAGAACTAAATGGGCTTTGCAGGGTGATTCGAACACAAAATACTTTCATATGTTAGCCTCAGGATGGAGAAACCAAAATACTATCTAGTCTCTTGCAGATGAGGCAGGCAACACCTATACTGAGGAAACTACTCTCAAAGGCTTGGGTCAATCGTATTTTGCCAATATCTTCAAAGATGATGGGGGTACCTGTCTCTCACACCAACTCAAAGTTATCCTTCTTTATCCCAGGATGTTCCCGGTTGAAAAAAATGCTGAGCTGTTGGAAGAGGTTACTCTTGGGGAAATTGATTTTGCACTTAAATCCTTTAAAAAACATAGAAGCCCTGGCCCGGATGGGTGGCCTGTCGAATTTTATCTATTTTTCTTTGATCAACTGGGGAAGGAACTTTTGTCTGCTGTTGACACAACTAGAATTACTGGAATTATCCCCACCTCTCTGAATACTACCTTCATTACACTGATTCCCAAAAAAGACAAGCCGCAGACCTTTGCAGACTTCAGACCCATTTCATTGTGTAATCTCCTGTATAAACTTATCTCTAAAGTCATAGCGACCAGAATTAAACCATTCTTGGATGTTGGAATTTCTCAGGAGCAATTTGGATTTCTCAAGAATCGTCAGATTGTTGATCCCATTGGCATTGTATAGGAATCGCTCCACTCCATCAAGTCCAAACATCTCTGTGCCTTTATCCTCAAACTTGATCTGATCAAAGCCTTTGACAGGGTTAACTGGACCTTTATCCAGCTCATACTGATTCAGATTGGTGCTCCCCTTCAGCTTGTCAATTGGATTATGGACTATGTCTCCTCTGCTACCTTTGCTGTTTTGATCAATGGTACCCCATCAGACTTCTTCCCTGCTTCCCGGGGTATTCGACAGGGTTGTCCCCTTTCACCCTTACTTTTCATCCTTGTTATCGAAGGTCTCAGTCTATTGATCTCTGATGCCCGTAGTCATGGCCTTATCCGAGGAATCAAAATCACTTCCTCACTCGCTCTGACTCATCTTCTTTTTGTGGATGATGTCATTCTTATGGGTAATGGCACTCTTCAGGAATGGGCTGCTTTTGATGTTTTACTTGACACTTTTTGCAAATCTTCTGGAATGTCAATCAGCTTGGATAAATCGGTCCTTCTACATAACAATATACCTGCCCCAGAACTCCTGAGTCTCTCCAGAGCTATCCCCTTTAAGATGCTCCCTATCACTATTGGTTTCAAATATCTTGGGTTTTTCTTAAAACCCCTGGGGTACCGATCCAGGGATTGGGATTGGCTGGTTCTGAAATTTGAAAAAAAGATCTGTTTGTGGACACATAAATTGCTCTCTTTGGGAGGAAGGCTCATACTTGTTCAGTATGTGCTCTCAAGCATTTCAGTCTACTGGATGGGTCTTGCACCTATACCAGCCTCTATTTTGCACAAGCTAAGGAGCATTACTTTTGCCTTTCTTTGGGGATCTTCAGGTCACAGTCGCAAATTCCACCTGGCATGCTGTTCTGACCTATCTTGGCCCAAGAAATTTGATGGGTGGGGCATTAAAATTTTTTATTGGTTCAGTACAGCTCTTCGCCTCAAGAATTTCTGGAATGTACTCTTCATTAACAGTCTGTGGCACCGTGTACTCACTTCAAGATACTTGAAGCAGTCATCTGTGATCTCTTGGCTTCGAAATAAAATGTTTTGTACATGTGGTGTTTCAGCAATTTGGAGAGGATTTCTTCAAGCAATGCATTGGATGGGCTGTCACCTCTCATGGCAAGTTGGTAATGGAAGGGATATCATTATTGCAACTGATCCGGTGATAGGTAATCCTATCTCTCTACACTTCCCGGAAGGTCTGAGATCATATCTCGATGACTTAGATATCAAGACTCTTGCGCATGCCCATAATACTCTACCTGATGCACATCACTATTGGTATTCAGCTGATGAATTGTGGTTGCGAGGTGATTGGAAAGATATTTGGGATTCATTTACAAGGTACTTGGATCTTAATGGTATTTGACTTACATCCGAACCTGATGTATTAATTTGGGATTACAACAAAATTGATGAAGAAATCTCTGCTGACAGTGCTTATGATTGCATTGTAAAATCACACAATCCCGCGTCAGGTTGCCGGCTGTACAATTCTCTTTGGACAGGTCATCTTCCACGAAAAATTGGATGTTTCACTTGGCTGGTGTTGAGGAATAAAATTCTCACGTAGGACAATTTACAAAAAAGAGGTAAACAAGGTCCGGGCATCTGTCTTCTTTGTCTTTCAAATGATGAAACTGTTCATCATCTCTTCTTGGGCTGTCCTGTTTGGAAAAATGTATTGGGACTGTTAAGTGAACAATTGCAGCTGAAAACTCCTCTAGAAGATGTACCTATCACAAATTTCTTTGAATACTGGGCATCCAATTATCACCGCAGCTCAGCCCACTATTATATTCCCCACCGTATGATATGGACATTGTGGAAGGCTCGCAACAGGGTTGTTTTTGATGGATATAAGGTTACAGTGATGGGTGTTTTTCATCAAATCTTATGTACTTTTCAGTTATGTCCCACTCGGCCTGCAAACAAGAACAAGGGAAAGCATTCGGCCAGGTAGATTAGGCCGAGACCACATGTGACTTTCCCATGTGGCTATTTTGATGGTGCCTCCAACATTTCAGCAGCTGGTATCGGTTACAACCTGTTACTTAATGAGAATCATCACCTAGATTTTGCGCTGGGGGTCGGAAAAGGATCTAATACAAAGGCAGAACTATTGGGCTTATGGGCCCTTCTGCACTCCTCCCATATGATGGGAATTCCACTTACCCATATTTTTGGTGACTCAATGGTCATCAGTAATTGGGCTAAGGGAATCACTGCTCTCTCCCCACCAGAGATTTATCACTGGTGTAGGGACTCTCAAAAGATTATTTCAAGCTTCCATGATCTCACCTTCAGTCACATCTATCGTGAACACAACTGGAGAGCAGACAGTCTTTCAAAATAAGCACTCGCCTTTCCTTCGGGTCATGGCTGGTTTTCTGAATATATTGATGACAAAAGGTCACATGCGATTCTTTTCAACTCTTTTGACTGTAGATGGGGCCCTTTCCCCCCTGCTGGTACTTGTTCTGTGATTTCAGAGTGCTCTTTTTGAGCCACAGATCTGCCCAATTGGTTCACAATAGATTGGTCTGATTGTGATTGATCATTTGCATGATGAGACAGATTATTGATGGGACCATCACTTTTTATTACAATCCTTTCCCCCCGGCTGCATCTAGATGTTTATCTCTTATGACTTGCTGTATCCTTTGAAATGTAACCCTTCTTGGGTGGGTGATTAAAAGCCCTTTGATTCTTAATAGAATATCAAGGACTTGCTTTTTCTTCTTGAAAAAAAAGGTTTTCATTGTTTCCTCTTTTTATTTTATGTGACAGGGAGTTAAAAATTTAAACTGTATTTGAATGACGAGCATTGGTAGTGAGTATTACTCTTAAACGAGGGATTACTATTGGCATTGGTATAATGCAAGTGTTTTGATGTGTCTCTAATTGCAATTTTTTATACGTAAGCAATGATCCAAGCTGTTAAGCATTTTACCCCAAGTTTTTAACATGCATGTCTTCTTCAACCATCTTTTTTTTTCAACTATGAGAAACTCTTTATGCCGCTGAGCGAACTGCATCACGTGGATACCAAACTCATAAACTGGGGCCAGCCTTCATATCAGGTAGGATACAACGAGAGTACGACCACCACTGTATTCGTACAAGAATATTTTGGGGCTCAGTATGCCTTCCTACACCTCCCTCGTAGGAATCGAAACCAGACTTCTATCAGGGCGACTATCAGACCTCCGCGCTGCACCATCCATCACACGCCTCTCCATGAGGTTTGAAGATGTAACCTCATAAACACCAAACCCCACAAAATCCAATTAATTCTTATTGTCTCTCTTATGCTAAAAACCACAATTACTATTTCAATCGAATCAACCAAAAAAGTTCGAACTTCAGTGATTATTTCGATTCGCAGGTTTGAACCAACGAGTTCTAGTAATGAAAATTAATTAGGGCATTGAGGAATGGGTTAGGGATGAGGGGATCTATCTAAAATTGATGAATGAGGGGAACAACATAGTAAATAGAATACCAATTTCCACACGTACTTATTCAGTGTGCGACCAACTATTTATGTTATGTGTGTGACCAACTATTTATTTTGCATATAAGACTATTCCTTGTAGGTGCACATATATTTCCCAATTTTTTTTCAGAATAAAAATAGATGTTCCTTGATATTAAAAAATAATCAAAGGTAACTGATACAATAACATGAAATTAAGCCATTCAAAACATATGGGGAGATGTAAGAATCTGCGATCCCAATGAGTGGGACAAATAAACTCACAATCCCAAAGAAAGATTGAAAGAGAAATACCATAGAGAGAACATAATGAGCCCATACCTCCTTATCCAAGGAGGCATCACGGGTGGAGAAAAACACACCCTAGGGGGATCAAAAAAAGAATATATCCCTATCTAATATAAGTGGAAAGGCTGAAGAGTCCCATACTCGAAAGGGCCAAAAAAGAGTATGCCACAAAAAACAGATAAGAACTCTTAAAAGAGTTGAATCAAGCCTTCCTCAATAATTTCACCTTCCCATAATTCTGAGAAGGTGAGAAGACCATCCTTCATATTAAGTGCTTCCTTGGATAAGTCGTTTTCACTCATATTGTGCTCTCTGTAGACATGCCTAAAGTCAAGGGATAAGAAAGCCTATTTGATTTCAGAAATCCTATCACACCAGTGATCCAAATTCAAAGCTGAAAGAGTTTCTTTCGAATTTATCCAATTTATAATCACTGACGAATCTCCCTGCATGGAAAGAGATGGCACAACCATAGAAGCTGCTGAAAAGAGCAGAGCCTAAAGAGATAAAATCTCATCCCTTGTGTTAGTACTGGGCCCACATCCCATTTTGCAGAAGAAAGAATGCGACTGATTAAGATACAGAGTGAAGCCAGCACCCTCAGAATTGTTGGTTGTTGCCCCGTCGAAAAAACCATATGGGAAGCTAATGTGCTCAACATGCCCAATATCCCCGGCCTTCTTTATTTTAAAAACCCCCAGGTAAGAGAGGACCAAACCCATAGTTATGTAGCTAATTGAATCAAAATTCGTACTTCTACCTTCAAAGATGCAAGAATTACGACATAACCACATATTCCAGTTGTAGAAAGAAGGCATATAAAAAAACTCCCGCCTATGCTTAAACCAGTATGTGAGATTCTCAACTAGGGAAAGAGCGGGCTAGGGAAAGGGAGAGTTAATATGTTGGAAGAGTCTTTCTCTAACAACCAACNAAAAACCTCCCGCCTATGCTTAAACCAGTATGTGAGATTCTCAACTAGGGAAAGAGCGGGCTAGGGAAAGGGAGAGTTAATATGTTGGAAGAGTCTTTCTCTAACAACCAACGTGAATAGATAGGAAATAAATAGGTGGTACACATTCTCCTCATTTGAATTACACAGGCAACACATGTTGGGCCCACACCTCCCTCTTTTCAACAAATTATCCAAAGTGGAAATATGATTTTCTAGGATGAGCCACAAGTACCACTTTATTTTCAGTGGGATATTCCAAGACGAGATCTACAAGTGAAGCCAAACTTGTGATTTTGATAGGTATGTGAAAACCATTAGGTCATAAGCAAGGCTTGCAGAGACTTCACCATTAATGGTATTATGTGTCCAGAGAATAGTGTCTCTATCCTCGAAAAGTTTAATACCTCCATGAGATAAACCATTTATATACAATGACCATTCTTCCTTCCATCTACCACCCAGATTCATATCCTCCACGTAAAGCCAGTAGGAGTGACCCAAGGCACCTTCTCCTTTGTTGACAACATGGTTAAGAGAGCTAATGCCAAGGTCTGGGATGTAGTCCCGAAGCTCCTCCAAAAGGTGAGGGGAAGAGTTTTGAACTGAGATGGGATCAATACCAAGTTTTATACAGACACCGTTTCCAACTTTCCATCCCAGTTTACAGCTAAGCCACGAGAGTGTTCTGATAAAACCATTCCAGAAAATGGAAGTGCCCTTAACTGTGAAACGTTTCTTTCTTAACTAGTCCTCCAAAGAAATATTTTTAAGATATTTTTTCTTGATCACAGAACACCATATACATGGACCACTTAAAACTTCCCAAAAAATTTTGAGTTGAAGAGCCATGCCAAACCATTCCATATTATTTATATTCCATCCACCATACTCATAAGGCTTGGAATGAGTCAGCCAGTCCACTAAGTGTAAACAATTCTTCTGAGCTGTATTACCCCAAAGAAAAGAGAAGATTCTTTGACGTAAACTATTCAATATAGTATTTGGAATTTTAGCCAAAGAAAACCAGCAGACTGGAATCCCAGATAATACAGAACATATAAGTATTAACCTTCCTCCCAAAGAGAGAAACCTGAGAGTCCAAAAACTTATTTTTTTATCAAATCTTTTGAGTATCCATCTCCAGTGATTTACACCTTATCCCTGAGGTTTAATACTGTAGCCAAGATAGTTGAAGCCACAATCTATGTGATCCATTTTGAAGGGAAATATCTCCGAGATACTCCTACGAGTATTATCATCGACATCATTAAAAAGAAATGAGGATTTTAACAAACTAATACACATACTAGAAGCAGAGCTGAAGAGATTTAGTCTTGCTTTATACTTGGTCCATTCATCCAAGGTTCCTGTTCCAAAAAACACCACATCATCCACGAACAATTGACGTGTTAAATCCAAGTGCCTGGAGAGTTTCACCCCCTTTACAGTGCCCCTACATTTTTCCTCATTGATGAGTGGGATGAGTCCTTCAATAGTTAAAATGAAGAGAAGGGGGACAAGGGACAACCTTGGCGAATTCCCCTTGAAGCCTAAAAAAAATTCAATGGAGATCCATTTAACAAGATTGAGAACATTGGAGAAACAATACATCACATAATCCAATTAACCCCATCCAAGGGAATGCCAATTTTTTATTGAACAACATGCAGATAATTCCAATTCACCTCGTCAAAAGCTTTTACAAGGTCTAATTCACCCCGTCAAAATCTTTTACAAGGTCCAACTTCAATATTGAAGCCTTCAATTTTTTTGACTTTATGGAATGCAGGACTTCTTGAGTGGTCCCCATAGGTTCCAAGATTTGTCTGTTCTTCAGAAATCCATATTGCTCCGCAGAAATAGTCCTATCCAATATTGGCTTAAGGCAGTTTTCTATGACTTTGGAGATGAGCTTATAAACCGAATTGTAGAGAGAAATGGGGCAGAATTCAACAAAATATTAAGGCTTTTCACATTTAGGAATAAGAGTTTTGAATGTATAATTAAGGGAAGAGGGCACCCTCACATCAAACCTGGATTGCTTTACCGCTTTAAGCGGATCATCTCCCACAAGCTTGAAAAAACAGAGAAAAAAATCTATACGTCAACCATCCGAACCCGGGATTTTGTCCTTTTTAAATCCCTTCAGAGCCACTTCAACCTCTTCCAAAGTCACTTCTGATAAAAAAGATGATGCATCTTCGGTAGAAAGGAAAGAGGGATATATATTGATCACCTTGAGTTGATCTGAAATGTGAGATGTACCATCATCTTTTAGGAGAAAGGAGAAAAAGGAATCTCCTAGACCTTTGAGCTGCACCTCTTCATTTACCAAGTCTCCCTCCTCATTTTTCAAAGGACATATAGAATTTTGATTTCTCCTTGCCGAAGCTGAATTGTGAAAGAATTTTGTATTGGCATCCCCCTAATTTATCCAATTGATTCTACTTTTCAATTTCCAAGTCAAAGCATCATGAGCTAAATTTTTTTCATTTTATGTATTTCAGAGAGGTTAATAGGCTGGAATCCTTCTCCACTAAGAAAATTCCCGAGGGGAAGGAATCGAAAAGAGCTCTAATCTTAGTCTCAATGGTCAAGAGATCCTTACAAATTTTTTCTAGCTGAGCCTTTTCCCATCCTTTCACTACTCCTTTAAGACGTTTGAGCTTGTAGACCAAACCCCTCATATAATCATCCACAGAGAAAGGAACAATTTCCTTCCAAGAATTTTCTACAATCTGTGAGAAATCCTCATCTAGTAACCAAGCTCAGTTGAATTTGAAAGGGTATGAGTGCTTAGAAGTACAATCCTCCCATTCCAAACAAATAGGGTAATGGTCAAAGATTTCCACGGGAAGAGACTAGGATCAAAATTTTTGTAGAAGGGCCAGCACGTGTTCTTAAGCTAAGAAGTGATCTAGTATTTTACTAATATCAGCCTCCTAGAGCGACCATTGCACCATGTCAATATCGGACAAGAATGTGCAAGGTCCACTAGTATAGAACTGATCAACAGGTGAGAGAAAAATGAATCCAACGGATCTATGCGAGAACTAGAGCCCCAGATCTTAGAATACGAGAGGATGAAGTTAAGGTCTTCGACGACAAGAAGGTTTGGAAGATCAAATATCACCCCCGAGACAACAGTATTCCAGAAATATTCCATGTTGAGATAAGGCCCATAGCAATTTAGCGTAGAGAAAACATGGTCATGACCCCTGAAACTAACCTTAATGAGAATCCCAGCACACGAAGAGAAATCTTTACAGTGGGAAATCAAGGGGTTCCACCCTGTTAATAAACCTCTCGATTGGCCTTTAGATCCTATAGAACAGAACTCCCAATCCGGTTTTAGTTTTGCAAAAGAGAGAAGGGCTTGAAAGTGACTACACATAGTCTCTTGAAAGAGAATCATATTCGAATTGGTATCAAAGAGAATCTTATTAAGGGATTTTAACTTGGTGATCCCTCCAAACCCATGTATATTCATCGAGAGAATTTTCATGAGGACCCCAGTGTAGAGGGTGACGTTGCTCTAAGCACCCAAGAAGAGGAGGGATAAGAGGGACGGGTATGGGCCCTGGTCGCTTCCTTGATCCGAATAGAGAGTGGTGGAAATAGTAGTGAGTCACCTTCATCCAAGGATGGTTTTGAAAGCTTGGGCTTTCTCGATCTACAGATGGTGACATCCTTGAATATGATGTAGTCGAATGAAAGGGTGGAGGGAGAAATGGGTGTTCTGTCAGTGAAAATGGAGAGTGTACTCATAAGAGAGGGATCCACAAAAGAGGGTGAGGACCTGGGACTTTCAGGTCTAGTTGTAGCAGAGGTTGGAGATATGTAAGAAACTGAGAAGGGAGGGAAGTTATCCATGGAAAAAAGAGGAGAAGCTACACTAGACAAAGGGAGAGTCATTGTTATTGGCGATAGCATTGGGGGAGAGACAGAAAAAGCGGCTTGAGGAACGGAAGATAGACCCACATCGGGAAGGAAAGGATAAAGAGTAGGGCCTGATACCACCAAAGTTTCCAAATGAATCAGAGGATCAACTAGACAGGGTGGATAATCAGTGACAGGCCCCGATGAAGAGTTTAACCTGCTAAGGCAAGCAACATTTTCCACATCCTCGATAAAGAGGAAATCACCTTTTGTAATATCTTCGTAAACAGCAGGAGAGACAAAAGTGTACATACCTTCTAAAATCGACGAATATGGATCTTCAAAGGATGAAAAATTGGTTGGAGGAGAGACCAAAAGATGAGGTTCCTTCCTCCCAGTTCTACCATTCAAGAGAGAGGTACATGATCTCCTGAGGTGACCCATATCGTGACAGACATTGCAATGAAAAGGGACATTCAGGTAATCATGTCATTGAGTGAACATTCTATCATTGTAGATTAAATAGATTTAATCCATTAGACCACACGATAGGTCGAGTTCAACCAGGACCTTAGCCATACACTTATCAAATATATGTGGAAGTTTTTCTTCGACAGCCACGAAACATCCTATTGACAGCCTAGGTTGGTAGGTTTCTGGAAAATCTACAAGGCAGTCAACACAAGGAAATAGTCCAACTAGAAAGGATTCAAATTGATCCCACACAGAGATGATTCTATCCCCAAGTTGTTTGGGATGACTAGATCCTATGGAAACAAGGCCTCCACTAGCACAAAGGTTTTCAGATCTAATTGATCTTCTCTTCCCTAAAGGAAGATCTGAGAAGGTTGGAAGTAATTGGATTCTAGACTAACTATCCAAGAAAACATAACCAATGATTGTAACAGGTTTTAAGCAAGGTAGTTCCAATATGTACTAGGTAACATGAAACTAATTACTCGACATATAGAAATATAAGTCAAGTTCACTTCCTTTAACAAACTTCAAATAAAACCAAACAATAAAAATTGCAATGCTTTGTCGAAAGTATTATAGATGTAGAACATGTCTTCTCATGTAACACTAATTGAAAAATTAGTATTGGGAATTAATAACTAGTTATCAGTTGTAGGGAAAATCATGTAAATTAAATAAATACATTCATTCAAGTCGCATTAAATATGTCAAAGTTGTAATGAGAAATCAATACATAAATCAACACATTGGGTAGATGAACAACCAATAATCAACATGCTAGAAAGATAGAAGAAAGACTAAAATTCATGAAAAACATTTAATGAATAACCACATAACATAACATAAATAACAATGTAACTTTATTCAATTTGAAAAACATTGCAATATTCGAAAATAACAAATCTTTCCTGATATGTACTTGGAAATATCCTCTTCTGTAGTTGTCCTAGGCTTAATCATGCTAGTCCCATTTCTTGGGAAATATCTTTCCACTTAAATAATATTACAAAATTGACAAAGAAAGAAAGTTCCCAAGATGAGGGATTACAAAATATTTTAGTTTATGCTTTTCCAAGGGTGGAACGCCACTTGTCATATACATTCATCAAATCCTCAGCATCCTAATATTGGGCATGCTCTAAATGCATCTTTTCTTTACAGATCATAGATGTGATTTCTCTCTTCTTGAATTTCGCCCACTCTCGGAGGAAAAAATCAATCCTTATCATCGAAGTGAGAGGTATCTCAATTCACTTCATGATTTCATGCATGGTAAGTTGAGAGATCCCATGGATTCGCTCCTTGACTGCAATGAAATCCTTTTCAATTTCTTCCAATTTTAGCTTGGGTGGAGTAGCTTGATCAATATGCTCCAATAGTGGGAGAGCCAAAAAATGAAGCAAAGTCACAGAAGCAAACCATATCCATTTGCATGCCACCTGTCCATCCTTGATGATGGAATCTACTGTGTCATAGACACTCTACCAAACTTCAATTGTCACCTCGGTCTTCTTCAGTTTAAGGTTGTCGAAGATTGGCATGTCATCTAGTTTGTCCTTGATATGGTTCTTCCATTCCAGTACATTGTCATAGGCCTTGGTTGCTTCCCTTCTCCATGTGTTGTGATCATTAAGAACATCGGATTGGTACTAAAATGAATTGTATCAGTCCTTCATTTCATTGAAACCTTCAAAAAAACTAACCATACTTTGATAAAAATCATCATTTATTTTACATGCCAGTTGCTTGAATTCTTCTCATGTAAATTTGGAGAAAGAAGAGGCATCTGATACTAGTTGGAGGTCCTTGAGCTGTTGACAAATTGAATCCTTATTAATTAATTTTATTCGGCCCTCGGAATAACAGGTGTGCCTTAGGAATAGCTAATAGACATCTGGTGGCAGGCGTGCTGTAGGAATAATTTCTAGTGGGACCCCCTTCGCTTTAGTAATTCCAAACTTCTCGGTCATTTCCAATTTCTCTATGCCCTTCGGAAGCGTCCAGTCGAATGAATGGATGAGAGAAGCCGATACCAAATGAATCATCCGACTCACCAACGGAAGCCCCACACAAAATATTCTTCCTGCTCCAAACGATATCAACTCGAAGTGCTATCCTTTGTAATCCACACTCTTCATCTTATAAAATCTTTATTACTCTATTTATAAAATATTTCGTGCATCGTGATTATGGTCCATCCTTGGAGATGTCAGGACAATTTATTATGCTATATCTTCTTAATGGTTTCCTAGCATATTTATGCCAGTCTAACGTTCTAATGAATAACATATAAACGACTATGAAAGAATGAATATCGAAATGAGAAGAAATTTGACATAGATAACAATAATGCCCACACAAATTAATAGAGAATATACTGACGAAAAGTACGAAATAGAATCCATAGAATGATACGGAAATGGGTCCATCAACCACTATAGAGGAAGGAACTCAGTCTCCTCATTAAGTCATCCAAAAATGAAATTGAATTAGCTTTATAGAAAAACTTGTATATGTCCTCTATGTTTACAAAAGAACCTCTGCATAATACATCCAAACCTCTCACACCAATGAAGAGAATTTAGGTGTTTCATCCTTATCGTTTGGACTTGACCCTGTTCCCTTTGTTCAATTACATGTTTATAGCGCTAAGAGTTGACAACAATGGGGAAGGTAACTTTTTGGAAACCTAAAACTCCAATCAGTTTCAATTTTAAGCATCAATATCTAAGAGCTATTTTATTTCGCAGATAAATTACTTTTTTTGTTTTAAACTAAAAAGATTCAATAGATTGTTTCTTTGTATGATAGCTTAGAACTTTTACTCTATAGAAATGCCTCTAATCCTGCATGATAAAGAAGTTGTGACATTTTCATTATATTCGTTATTATGAAGGCATGTGATATTAGTTTTTTTTCCAAATTGTCAGATTATTGATGATCTAGTCTCCACTTGCAAGGTTTCCAATCTTTGTAATGTTTCATGAATGCTCATTTACCACTTTCAGCTTCTTACACTCCAAGCCCCTTCTGGACCATTCTTAAATGTAAACTAAATCTAATATAATTGTTTAATAAATTGCTAGAGAACATCAAACTGAAGATAAAAAGGGAACAAACAACATAAGAAAATGAAGATACGCTACCGAGCAGTAACAATGCAATTGACCTGGAAAACGTGGCCTACAATGGTCATTCTTGTCTTGTGGAATGAATGAGATTGAACACCTTTGTTCGTGATCATTTAATTTCTCTTACAAAAATCAAAGTTGAAGCCACATTAGAGGATATTTCAACTCAAAATCGGCCTCCTAAGGAAAATAATAAAATAATAGTTAAAATAATAAAATAATATTTATTAATTTTGGATGAAGAAAAGAAAAAACTACTTTTTTTGTTTGTATTTTCGACATATCTCCCTGTGTTTTTACTCAAATTTCGATCGGGAGAGCTCATTGCATGTGGAATTAAATTATGCATCCAAAGAGTATGCACTCTACATACTTTTGATAGACCCCGCTATCCCAAAAACAAGAAATATGTGAAAACATGTGATGATCATCATCACATTTCTCAGGTATTTCTTGTTTTTTGGTAGCGGGTTCCATCAAAAGTATGTAGACTGGGTATGCATTGGATGCAGAATTTAGTTCCACATCCAACGATCTCTCCGGATAGAAATTTGAGTAAAAAGGCAAGGAGATATGTTGAAAATACGAACAAAAAAAGTGGTTTTTTTTTATGAAACCTATCCCCAAATTTATATTAAATTTTTTTCAAGAACTATATGGTATATTAAATTTAAAGCAATTTCATTGGCTAACACATGATGACATGGAATTTGAATTAGGGTTAAAAGGCCCATTTTGAGTTGAAATTTCCTCTATTTCCTTTAAGAGGAAGTTCGATTGCAATATTCTCCATGCCTTCGCGAATGGGAACATAAGCCATGTAAAAAAGTCATGATCCATCATCAAAATAGTGAATTAATAACATGCATGAAACCTATGAAAAGTTTAACGATCCTAAAAAAAATACAAGATTTCAAACTTGTAAAATGCAGATTGAGTATACCTTGCAAGCTCCGAAAATCAGAGGGATTTCTTTGCAATTTGACACCTTCCAAACCCTAAATCGCAACAAAGGAGAAAGAGAAATCTATCACTTGGGTTTTAATTAGTTCCTTTGTTGATAAATCTAAGCTATTTGCACAAGTTGAAAGAAGCCTAATTAAAACCTACACCAAACCAAAGAACAACTTGAGTAGACCCATTAGTAAAAGGGTCCCTAAATTGAGAGTAAAAATTTAATGTTTTCACTGATCAAAATTACTTTATAAAAGGTTAGATCACCGTGTGTGTTGCATAACTAAGAGATTCCTAAGCTAGTGAAAGATATCAGATTTTCAGCTTGTGAAACCATACTGTAGCTAGAGAGTTTGTTCAAGTTTTCTGGAGAAGAAGCATAAGCTTCTGCAATTCGAGCTACGAAAAATGATGCATTCTCTACCACCTAAAACATAAACAAAATTTTCACCGGGATAAATCCATATGTAAGAACCACAAGGAGTCATGAATTTATTTATTAGTGTTATAAAGAAATGGCCAAAGAGAATCTAAAAATGCATTCCAAATAGAAAATACCTTGGTTTTCATTGCAGAAGCAATAGTATCAATTGAAAGTTGTTTCCAGATGTTTGCAGTTTTTGATAAAGATACACTTTTTAGAATTTAAAAGTTATATTATCCATATGATTGTACTTTCCATATTCAACATAATATATACAAATGAGGAAGATACCTTACCTTTAAACCAGTCGAGAAAAAATCTAGGTAGGACAATACTGCCATAAGAGCACCACCAGGAAGGCAAGCAGATGCATTCATGTGAGAAATATTTTCCAAAGATTACAAAGACTACAACATAGTGTATCACTTTATCAAACCCAATTAACAAGGACCGATATATACTTGCAAGCTAATTGCTTGCACTATTTCTTATATAATTTGAAATTTTCAAAAAGTATTTTTACATAAACATCAAAATATTGTCTCCAGCCAAATAGAAAGAATATTTCATTAATAATTACAACATTAACATCTCAAAAATTCCACGATAAAGTAAAAGTATCAATCTAATATACACGACTTTCAACAATTGTGTTTCATGACATATTATTCCAAACTTAAGCAATGACGAAGATCTCAAGATTAGAATCTTTATACACATTTATATATTGTGACTTGAATCCAACAAGAGAAACTTTATTGCAACTCTATTTTCAATTTACAAGGAGTCCAAGCACAAGAAAACTCGCATCTAACCTTGCTTGATTTAGTGTCTTAAATGTATAAAACGATAGCATCATTCATTTTGTTTGGTGTTGCATGAAGTAATTCAAATTAGGAAGAAAGGGTAAAGCCACTTAAAATAAAACAAAACAAAAATTGCTCCATAGAATCAAGAAAGTTATCTAAAGAAGGTGTATTTTAAAACTTCATTAGGATTTGTTCTAGGTTAAGTTAGGGAAACCACAGTAGGAAATCCTATGTAGCCAAAAGCCGACGGTCCCTTGCCTTTGAAGGCCAACGTGCTCATGAAGAAAAAGTTGGGGAAATTAAATTTGATGAAGATTATGGTCTGCATGGAATGGAACCTGGTCGTTGACAGGATTGATGCCAATTCCAAAGTACAAGGTGAGCATTTATTAACTCCTCCTATTTATTTTAAATCCAAAAAGTTGTTCGATAAGCTATGCTACAAGATTGGTATTGAAGAAAATGTAAGAACATACCTGTGCCATTACGTAGATGATGGTAAAGTGATGCCATAAACAGAGAGAACATCATGTTACATTACATCAAGAAATTGGAAATTAATAATTTATTCTTAGATATGAGAAAAAAATTCTTCAAACCCTCTATCAAAGGGAAGATATTTTACAATATACATGTACAATGTATACTCATGTGCAAGGTATACTACTGTGCAAGGTATAATCATGTGCAAGTCTTCAACATCAAAATATTGAAGTTTCAAGGATGTTCTTTCATCCTCAAATTCCTTATTCTATGATACATATGAAAACTCCCATTCCTTTCTCTAAGGGAAGAGAATTTACCAAGTAGTTATACAATTTCAATCTAAATAACCCCGTTGAACTTGGAGGTGCCAACTTCCTAATTTTGGCAAAAATCAAAGTTAAGTCATCCGTGAACTAATTCTAAGCAAGATATACTCCTGTGCATATCTCTGGGTATCCTAGGAACTTCAAATTCCTTGGGAATAAGGAAACCAGTTTCACAATAAACCAACATCAAGGTTGAGGCATTTAAAAGTCTCAAGAACTGAATGAATATAAAAAAATGGAAAGGCCAAATAGACCAACTATCCACCATCACATCTATCACATTAAAAAGTAGTGGTTAAACAGTAAATTTGAATCTATGGTTGTGTAGCCTCTTCATATATTAAAAATATGTGCATTGAACCTATGAAGCAGTGTGTATGAAACACATTGTTTATTTTTTGTGACCTATACTATGTCCATGAGAGAGGGCCTATGGAAAAAAGAGCATCTAAGGTGGCCAAGAAATTTCCAAACCCTGACTGACTGTGGCCATGAAAATGCCAATAATGGTTGTAGAGGAAGGGAAAAATATCTATAAAGGTCCCATCACTATGCGCACATCTAGATATAGTTCATCGCTAGACAACACACCTGAAGAAAGTCCATTAGTGGATATCTTGTTGGAAGAAGAATCATCACTAGGTTGCATATCCTTATCAAGAGAGGGAAGGCTGGAAGAGACCACTCAAATAGGAGAGAATCCCATTGAACAAATGTTAGAGCATTAATCTACCTTAGTACCATGATCTACACCTAGGAGGAATTTTCATTTGTCTAATACTTATGTTATATGATCCTACTTAGGCTATATTGGTCAATATTGGTCTATTAGTTGATTTCTGACTCATTAACTTAAAGTTGAGGCATTCCACTTTGATCATCTTGACAATTGAGGTGCTCTAGTTTGATAATCCTGACATTCCAAATGCTTGCATTGATTACAAACCACTTCTGCTTTGACTAAGGGCGATGGTGTGTGAATGTGGTTGTTTTATGGTCTTTTTGGTCCTTTATTGGCTCCTAGAGACTCACCCACTCACACATGTGTACTCCCATACCTTGCATGCATGCATTTATGCCTCCTTACATGTTCACATATGTATTCATGATTGTTTGGTTAGGTTTGGGAGTCCATTGGTCAACCTAGGGGGGTATGCATTCACATGGCCTCCAAAGGATCATGAATTCCCCCCAATGTATTATAAATATGTACCATACACATACAAGATGTACTGTAATATAATGATAATCTATTAACACCATTCACATGTGTTATTTTAGTCTCTTTCATTTTTATCTTGCATATTTTGTCAAATAATTTGATTGTGAATATTTCTCTAGCTCCTAGATCTCACTGTGAAGCGATTCTCACATGGTATCAGAGCTGGTTGGAGCTGCAAAAAATCTATCGAGGTTTGAGTTGTTGTTTAAGGAATATTTCCAGGAAATCTGAGTGTTTTCATTGCAGGCTATACAATGTTTTTGCCATAGGTTGCGCAAGAAGGATGGAGTAGACTCTGCTATTTCTTACACCATTCAACTATTTTGAATGGAAGGCCGAAATGGTGATCCAGCTGAGGTAAAAAATCCTATATAGAGTCACCATGGGGACTGAATTCGAACCCAACTCTGCAATAGAGAAAGATAAGTACTTCAATCGACTTGATGAAGATTTTGGAAAGCTTTTCCTTAGCATTTCGAGGGAGTTCCTCTTACATGTAGAAATTCTTAGCACACCCAATGAATTTTGTCTCAATTGTGAGTCTCTATTTGGAAATACTGATGAGATGAGAGGCCATCAGCTTGAGAATGAGCTAATCTGCCTAAGCCCAGCTCACTATGAGACCATTCAATACTTCTTTACCAAGTTCAAAGTGCTAGTACTTCAGATAAAACATCATGGCATATAGAAGAAATATGATCAACTTATCTTGTCCATCCTTTCTAAGCTAGGGACTGAGTACTCCGTGTTTTTTTTGACATTCCACTCAAGAAAGATTACAACTAGAAATTGGAGGATGCCTGCGCTAGCCGACTTCATGGAGTATTTAAATCAGGAGTAGGACAAGATAGTACAAATGGGTACCATAAAATACGCTAAGGATCAGTCCCTTGCTGTTGGTGTATCAAATCAATCCAAAGGAAAGAAGAAAGTTTTGAGTCAAAGAAAGAAAGAGGAGAGGCATTCTAGTACAGAAAGATCTAGTTATACTGATGGGAGTTCAAGATCCAGGAGGAGGAAGAACAAGAAAGAGAGACCCACATGTGGTTATTGCAGAGGTTCACATCTTGAAATATATTTATTTAGAAATAATATGGACATCATGACCAAGCTCCTTAAGGAGAACCATATTGATCTCCCAGAATTCGCAAGAGGATGGGAGCGCAAGCAAGGAAGTGGTAAGCATGTGCATGATTTGTGTGCATGAGAGAAACCCATTTATTATGGATATATTTATGTTTTATATTCTGATATATCAGAATCTGAATCCTCCATCCATTCTTTAGAATAAACCCCAACCAGTTCACCAAAGCTTCCTCTAGAAACTAGTCATTTTTCACTAGTTTTTTATGTGCCTTCTGAAAGTTCTTTCACAAAACAATCATATCTTTCCCATTCCAAGTCCAAAGGTGATATACATCATTATATAAATCCTATTATAGTCATAGACTCATTTCCCCAACCATTTCATGACCAAAAGACCCGACAACCCTCAAGTTCACTAGTTGGAAAATTTCAAAATTGCCTAGTTTCCAATGCTATGTCACTTGTATATGTTTCTTTTATGTCTTGTGTGCATTTCATTGGTTGGAAATACATATAATTTTTTTTCATGGGAGTGTTTTTCCATATGTATGGACTTGATTTTACCACCCATAGTGCAAATATCAAGTCTTTAGACTCTCCATGTTCGCTCAACTGTAAATGTGATCTAGTTGCTCACTCTTCTCTCTCTATGGACCCATTCTCTCATGGAGACACCCTACCTATGATATTTTTTTCTTTATATGAAAAATATTTTTATATTTCAAAGCCTCGTGATATTTTTTACATATTTATGAAGGTTCTTCATCAAATTGGAAAGAATATTCATGGTTTTATTCATGATATGGAAGCGACACATGAGACCGATTTTGTTGAATCTTTTTATGTTATTTGGGAAGAGTTTGTAGAGATATATTTTCCATGGTTTATTATTCTTTTATATCAGAGTATGATTGTATAAAATTACATTCTTATGATTTCCCTCCAGCATCAAATTATGACCATCAAAGGGCCTCTCCACATGATCTTTGTCTACAACACTTTCATGCATTGATGCATGATCTTGGAATCCACAACATCTTCACCAAGTCCATCACCAAGAATTTGTTCTTTCAGCTTATTCAAGTTAAGAAGAGGACCTGTTGAATACATTTTTTATCATCTATGTCATGTCCATTTTTTAGGGGAGGTTTTGTTCGATCAGGTTTTCCTACTTAGCTCGGTTACATGGACTAATAAAATTTTGTTGTAAAAGGTGACTTGTGCCTTAGTTTCCAAGGCCTTAATAAATAATTTTGTATAAGTTTTAGTAAGTTAGGATTAAGGGGGGGTGTTAGGCATTAATCTACCTTAGTACCATGATCTACACCTAGGAAGAATTTTCATTTGTCTAGTACTTATGTTATATGATTGTACTTAGGATATATTGGTCAATGTTGATCTATTAGTTGATTTATGGATCATTAACTCACAGTTGAGGCACTCCACTTTGATCATCATGAAAGCTGAGGAGCTCTAGTTTGGTCATCCTGACATTCTATGCACCTGCATTGATTACAAACCACTTCTTCTTTTACTAAGGGCTCTAGTGTGTGAATGTGGTTGTTTTATGGTCGTTTTGGTCATTTATTGACTCCTAGAGACTCACCCACTCACACATGTTTGCTCCCATTCCTTGCATGCCTACATTTATGCCTCCTTACATTTTCACATATGTATTCATGATTGTTTGGTTAGGTTTGGGAGCCTATTGGTCAACCTAGTGGGGTTTAGGGGTCAAATCCTATCTTGACACTTGTATGCATTCACATGGCCTCTAAAGGGTCACGGATTTTCCCCAATGTACTATAAATATGTACCATACACATCTACAATATGTACTATATTATAATGATCAGTTATTAGCGCCATTCAAATGTGTTATTCAATATATTTTGTTGTTCTCTTGTATATTTTTTCAAATACTTTTGATTATGAATATTGCTGTAGCTCCTAGATCTCACTGCGAAGGAATTCTCACAACAAATAGGCACATAAGTCCCTAGAGACATGTTATAATAGCATAGGGAATTGGAGAATGCGACTTGTGCAAAAAATATTAAGGAAAGATGATATTCAACACTTAGGACAGCCTTTCCCTGAACTAAAAATAAGGATAACATGTGTATCCAAAAGACTATTACAATCAGCAAAAAACTTGCAGCGTATCCAACAGAAATTTTCAACTGGATACCTAGATCCACAACATCAATAACCAGATCCTAAGTACAACAAAATTGATGAGAAGTGTGTCTTGATGAGAAGAGTACCGATAAAATAATTAGTTAACCCTAGGGTTCCTAGAATACTACAAAATTTTAATGGCACCAGAAACAAAAAAAACCTAAATTTCATGGTAGATTCTATAACTTTTATTATTTAACATACTGCAATCAACATCTAAGAAAACCTTTGTGGGAGGTAATAAACTATATATGCAATAATGCTAATAAGAAAAAGAAACTATGCAAATTACTTGCAAACAACATATTGATATGCATGTTTACCCAACACATCAAAACTGCATTGAGCTCACTAAAAAATAATAAAATGGGCATGCATGTACATAAAATAACTAAATCAAAACCAAGGCAATGATAGAATGTTTCATCTTATTATTTTTTCTGCAAGTTCTTTGGTTTTGTAGCAACAATGAAGAAATACCTCCAATCTCAAAAGTCTTGATTTGCAATTATCATGAGAAACCAATATAATGGGCATGCATGTACATAAAATAACTAAATCAGAACCAATCCAAAGATAAAACGTTTCGTTTTATTATTCTTTTATGCAAGTTCTTTGGTTTTGTAGAAACACTATAGAAATACTTGATCCAAACTCAAAAGTCTCAATTTTCAATTGTTGTGAGCAGCATGTAGAGATGACACTCTAAGATATTGGAAGCCTTGTTTGAGTGCATGTATCGTATAAGGAATCAATCTCAAAACACAACATTTATGGCTTCTTGATGAGAAGATATATGCGAATATTGTAGGTCTTATTGGATATTCCTGTTGAGTTAAGACAGCCAAAATGTAATTTAAAATTTTATCACTAAAACCTTAGAACAAGAACAAGTACCAAGAAAATTTACTGTGACTAATTTTGTCCAAAACAATTTAACATTTATTCATATCTCATTTATTTCAATGAACAGGTTGTTCACAAATATTGAAAATATATCAATTTAAAATAATTGTGAGAAATCCAAAATTCAAAATCAAGTTTAAGTTATATGAACTTTCAGAAACAAGTTTCAGTTATATGAACTTTAGTTGTAATTTCTCTAGTTGATATTGAACTAGTTTTTCCATGTGTGTTGTATATCATTTCGTCCAAATTTTTCAATAAATAATAAATTTATTTTTTTGGAGAAAAATGAAACATAAAATAAATTGTAATGTCCATTTTTAAATTTTTACCAAAATGCCCAATTTTCCAATTTTTTCACAATTTTGGCTCTTGACTAGTTTTAGTGTCTTGGTCTCCGGATCAGCCCAATTGCTCCCAAATTTTCATGGAAGGTGTATGAATGATATAATAACTTAATTATTATGTTAATTGATGTATTATGGACCTCCAATCACTTCTTCAAGTCTGTACTAAATTCTGAACAAGATAGATGATTTTACTAGCAATTTTGGGCTCAAATCCCCCTGGGGTAAGTGGTAGAAATGGCTTCCCAAATGTGTAGAAAAACACTTGAATTATTAAATTGAATCAGTTTATGTGTATAATAAATTATCATAGACTCATATGCATAACCAATCGACATCCCACGGCTGTTATCACTTCTTTCCAATCAAATATAAAAAAATAGTTTTGGATCCTCAGGGAAATGAGGTGTAGTTTGCTCCAATTACTATGAAATTTGACCCAATGGCCACAAATTATCAGTTAATGAAAATGAAACCACAATATAATTTTATTTTATTCCATTCATTCATAATCATCAATATTTTATACATCCATTCGAATCCATCAAGATTACAAGAGTTTACAACAAGGTAGTGGGGAAATGACATTGTTTCTTTATTATTGAGCAATAATACATGATATTTATTGGCCTTTATAAATGAGATATTTATGAAATTAAATATCAGATAATTTACATCAGAATATAAAATAATGGAGCAATATAATCTCTCTCAAAGAGATGAATAGCTCACCAAGTGTGACTCATTCCATAGAGCTGAAATATCGTGAGAAAACTTGAGATGAAAGGAAGAACAAGCTGAACTGGATATGTACACGAGTTTATGTAGATTTCACCTGTAAATTATGACTCCATTTAATCTCCTTGAAATACATGAGTGGCCTCTCCAAACACCAACTAGGATGTGAATCTTTCACCCTTGAAATTGGCTAAGGCATGAACTAGTCATCCACTAGCTCTCTCTCTTCACAATAACAACTTTAAAAAATGATAAAAAGGGCCTTCTCATGGCTAATCCATGAATTTTATAAACATTATTGGTCTTCTAAGTTTCCAAATCCATCCATAAACCAAATCCAAGTCGAATTGGTGTGGCTGCTCATGCTATGCCATGTGGCTTCTCTCTTCACCTTCCATCTTCTCCCAAATTCGAGTAGGAGCCTCTTGGCCTTCTCCAACTCCCATGAGCGCCCTCTAAGATGATATATTCAGGAATGACATGTTATATATGTTATATTTTATTCTTCATATCTGACTTGTGTCATAACTGTCATAGAATCTCCATCATTGGTGTCATAGATGCCATAAATGTAAGGGGAATCTAGCCAAGTGTCCATGAAACTCCCATTTGGCCCTTCCTATCCCCATGTAAGTTAAAATTCAATCCCAATTCAACCTATGAAGTATATGGAAAATTACATTAACCTTATAATCCATCCAAAAACATAAGGATTCTCATAGATTTGAGATTGCAAGAGGAGGATGTCATTTAACATAGGAATTCTAGCTTGAGTGGGCCCCATAGATTCCATGTGTCTCCATTCTCCATAGGCATTTAATTTTTCACTTGAATTAATTTAAATAAATACATTAAATAAATATTTATTCCTTCTAGTCTCTAAACACCATTTATTAGCTCCCTTATTAACTTCCTAATGTTTCGACCCAACCTAGGGAACTAGTAGGATTTATGGAATTTTCCTGCTATACAATTATTTGAATGGGGACGTTACAGTCCTCCCCACCCAATATTGATTGTCCTCAAGAAATTTCATATTTGGGTACTACAAAATATTCTCCTCTTCCCATGTCGCATCTTCACTTGGTAGATCCTTCCATTGCACTAAGTACTCTTTGATTGTTCTGCTCCTCAATCTTCTCTCACTTATATTTAAAACCTTTTCCGGAATAAGTGTGAGTTGTCCTTGATCATCCAAAGGAGGGAGTGTATTTGAAATGAATTTTTTTTACCAATAGCTTTCTTGAAACAAGAAAGATGAAATACATTATGAATTTTACTTCCTTCCGGAAGTTCCAACTCATATTCTACTTTTCCAATCTTTCGGATTACCTTGTAGGGCCCATAGTATCTTGGCTTTAGATTTTTTGCTCCATTCATTTTAAGAGATGTTTATTTGTATGGATGGAACCTCAAATACACTAAATCATCAACCTGGAAGTTTCTTTCCTCTATATGTTTATCTGCATATTTTTTTTGCTGATTTTGGGCAACCTGGATATTGTCTTTTAAAAGCTTTAAAATTTCTTGACTTTCTTCCACCCAATATTTATATTTTGGAGCTCTAATATCACCAAATATCATATTAGAAAATGTACGTGCATCATAACCATATAATTCTCTAAAAGGAGACATCCCTATTTAAATGTGAAAGGTGGTGTTGTAGCAAAACTCACCTAAGTGTAGCCATTTTGTCCAAGCTTTTTGCTGTTTTCCCACATAGTTTCAGAGGTACCCTTCCAACCATTTATTCACCCTCTCTATTTTTCCATCCATTTGGGGATGGTATATTGTACTTGGAGTCAACTAAGTTCCCACCAATCTAAAAATTTCTTGCCAAAAAGCACTCATGAATCTACCATCTCTATCACTCACAATGCTCTTGGGGAGCCCATGCAATTTCAAGATTTATTTGAAAAAAAGGTCAGCCATTTATGCAGAACTAAAAGAGGATGTAACAGAAAATAAATGAGAAAACCTATTCAATCTATCCACTACCACATATATGTAATCCTTGCCCAAATATTTGGGCAAACCGGTGATGAAATCCATCGGTATACTATCCCATTTTTGCTCTGGAATGGGAAATGGTTTTAATAAAACAGCTGGGTATGTGAGTTCTGATTTGTTTTGCTCACATACCTTACATTCATTCACATACTTCTGAACATACGCCTTCAGCCCCTTCCAATAGAACCTTTTCCTTAGTTTCCTATAGGTTTTGAAGAACCCCTGATGGCCTGCTAGTGGAAAATCATGTGCTTCCTGCAAAAATTTGTACTTAAGCTCTAAATCTTGAACCAAATAAATTATTCCCTTATAGTATATATTCCCATTCAAAATTATGTAGTTATCATCTCCAATGAGTCCATCTAATACATCACAAGCAATCTTATCTTTGGCATATTCAACTAGTAGCATGTCTTTCCAATTTTTAGTAATGTCCATGAGAGAAAAAGAAGGTCTTCTAGATAATGCATATACTACAATGTTATTCTTTCATTTCACATATTCAATATTAAAATCATAATCTTGGATATTTCATACCCACTTTTTTTCGCTTTTATTTAGATCCTTTTGGGTAAGGAAGTGTCTGAGACTGTTGTGGTCCGTTTTCACCACAAACTTGTTGCCTAGAAAGTATTGTCGAAATTTGGCCAAGGAATGCATGATGGTCAACATATATTTTTCATATATGTAGTAAATATTTTCACGAGGCTGCAAATTTCTGATCTCAAAGGCTATAGGGTGTTGGTCTTGCTTTAGGACAGCCCCTACTCCTCCACCTGAGGCATCACATTCAACAACAAAAGGCTTAGAAAAATTAGGTAATTCAATTATGGAAAAACTACCCATTACCTCTTTTAGTTTTTGGAATGCCTTTTAAGCCTCTTCATTACACTTGAAAGCATCCTTATTAGTCAAATCATTGAGTGGAGAAGTCAACTCGGAGAACCCTTTCACAAGCTTCCTGTAGTATGCACATATTCCAATGAAGCCTCTTAATTCTATGATGTTTTTTGGTGATGGTCATTCTAACATAGCCCTGATATTTTCCATGTGCACTTTCAATCCATATTTCCCAATAATGTTCCCAAGATATAATATTTCTTTCATTCCAAATTCACATTTAGACATATTAGCATACAAAGACTGTTCTTGCAAAGTTTTCAACACAATCTCTATATGTTGCAAGTGCTCTTCCCAAGTTTTACTGTAAATGAGAATATCATCAAAGAATACTAAAAGAACCTTCTAAGATGCTTGCAAAATATTCTATTCATACATGCTTGAAATGTAGCTGGAGCATTAGTAAACCCAAATGGCATAACAAGAAACTCAAAGTCACCATAATGACATCGAAAAGCAGTCTTTTGCACATCTTCCTCCTTCATCCAAATTTGGTGTAAACTAGATCTAAGGTTAATTTTGGAAAAGTAATTAGCTCCAAATAGCTCATCCATGAGCTCATAAATCCTAGTAATAGGATATCTATTCTTGATGTTCTTCTTGTTCAAATCTCTAAAGTCTATACACATCATCAAAGTTCCATCTTTTTTCTTTACCAACACTACTGAAGAAGCATAAGGGCTAGAGCTTGGTCTAATGAGTCCCAACTCTAAGTGTTATTGAATGGAATTATCAATCTCATATATAAAATTTTTGGATGTTTATAAGGTGGTATCTGAATGTGTGAAGTACCCTCCTCCAAAACAATGTTATTCTCAAACCCCCTATTAGGTGGTCTACCATGTGGAATATCTCTGAAAACTTTTTCATATTTGTGAAAAAGTGTCTCTATGTCCCTTGGTTGTTTAAAAACTATGATTTTTGGCTTGGGAGAGGTCACATAACATTCATAATCCCATTATATATCACCATGCCTCAATATATATCTCATACTATTGCAATTTACTACCTGTTTTCGGTAAGTGTGTTGTCCTCTCACAACCCTTAGTACACCTGTTGAATCTTGAAATTTCATTTCAGGAATTTGATAATTTACTGAATTCTCTCCTATAGAATAAATGCATTGCACTCCCAATACTAAATTAGTATCAGAAACATCAACCACATAAAAAATATCAACAAAAGTATAGTTACCTATGGTGACTTGTAGCTTTGGAACCCATGTGTTGCATTGCATTGTGTTGTGACCTGGAATGACAACTGTGAAGCCATAAAATGGTTCAATTACTATATTTATTTTCTCCACCATCTCTACATCAATGAAATTATGTGTAGCTCCTCCATATACCAAAATTGAATATCTTTTCCCCAATACCACACCCTTGCATCGAATAGTGTGACAACGAGGCACTGTTGAAAGTATTGCCATTCTTTCTTTGTCCGGAGAAGGATGATTTTATTCTTGTTTTTCTTCTTTAGCTGCTGTATAATATGCCTAATCTTGATATGAAATGTTACCTTATTCATCCATACCCCCTTCATACTTATCATTATCAGAAAATACTTCTATGTATTGGGATTTTCCTTTAGCACATTTATGCCCCGGTGTCCATGGTTAGAAGCATGTGAAGCACATTTTTTTTCCTTTGAATTTCATCCTTGTTTTGTACTTATTTATTATTATTTTTATATGTATCTCTTTTCCAAAACTTCTTATCAGGTGCATCCTTTTTCCAAGGATTTCTTTCAAATTTTAAGTTAGGCTTGGGAGGAAATCTTGTTCTAGGAAGCACAATTTGAATATCTCTAGTCAAGCTCATTGCATCATTTAAGTTAGTAGGATTATGGGATTTGACCAAACATTTTAAGGGCTCTTCCAAACCTTTATTGAACAGAAATAATAACCTTCCCATAGATAAATTATCCACCTTAAATGATAATATTTGGAATTCCAACATATACTCAATAGGAGTCCCTACCTGCTTCAATTGTGCTAGTTCTTTGAAAGACAATTGTGGATCTTTTTGCTCAAACCTTTCTAATAATCTATAAAAAAATTCCCCATATGTTTTAACCTGATCATGACCCAAGGTTTTCAGTACATGGAACCACCATTCATTGTCATCTCCATCCAAGTGCAAAATAGACATTTTTAAAGCATCTTCTTCCACCATTGGATTCAGCTGAAAATACACATTCAATTTTTGCACCCAAGTGTTAGCAGAACTTTGAGATGAACCATCAAAAGTAGGAAGTGGCACTTTACCTATGGCACAATTCAATTATTTGTTTTGGTTTAGAGACTTGTTTTCCTCCTTTTTGATTTTGTTTTCCATTGTGAAGTAATGCTCAAATTTTATACTTCTCCTACACTCTTCATCCAATTTAGCCCATTATTTTGTTATTGTATCAATTTCAAATTGAATATTAGTCTCTTCTTTGGGAATAATAAATTTAGGTAAAGTATGACTTGGTGTGATTTGAAATTAATGGGGTTTATTATGAGGTCCTGTTCATGAGAAAATGTGCTCAACCATTGCCTTCTTTTCTGTTGATTGTGAACTACCACTATCTCCTATTATCTGTTGGCTTCCCATTTGGTTGGCCATCAATTCGAACCCTTTTGCTATCTGTTGGGTCATGTATACCATATTTTGGGTCATGTCCTTGGATATTTATTCAAATAGGGGTTTTATAAGTTTTATATACTCCATTTTCTCCTTAGTGTAGTCTTCTCCCTCGTGAGCCATAGCTTTAGTCAAAGGTACATTTTTTCCTTCTAGTTTTTCTTCTACAAGCCTACAACCTTCCAATTCAGATTATAAGCGTTGTATTTTATCTATTTGAATAATTTTTAACACCATAAGGTTCCAATAACATGCTATGATACCAATTGTAATGTACCTTTATTAAATTTTTACCAAAATTCCCAATTTTTCAATTTTTTCACAATTTTGGCTTTTGACTAGTTTTAGTGTCTCGGTCTCCAAATAAGCCCAATTGCTCCCAAATATTTAGAGAATGTGTATGAATTATATAATAAATTAATTATTATTTTCATGGATGTATTATGTCCCTCCAATCATTTCTACAAGTCTATACTAAATTATGAACAAGATAAATGATTTTACTGGTAATTTTTGGGCTCAAATCCCCCCTGGGGTAAGTGGTAGAAATGGCTTCCCAAATGTGCAGAAACCCACTAAAATTATTAAATTAAATAATGAGATGTGTAGAATACATTATCAGATACTCATATTCATAACCAATCGACCTCGCATGGATCTGATCACTTCTTTCAATCAGATATAAAAAAACTAGTTTTGGACCCTTGGGGAAATGAGGTGTAGTTTGCTCCAATTGCTATGAAATTCGTCCCAATGGAAAAAAATTATAATTTAATGAAAATAAAACCCACAATATAATTTTATTTTATTCTATTCATTCATAAATCATCAATATTTTATACATCCATTCGAATCCATCAAGATTACAAGAGTTTACAACAAGGTAGTGGGCAAATGGCACTGTTTCTTCATTATTGAGCAATAATACATGAGATTTATTGGAATTTAAACCTGAGATATTTATGAAATTAAATATAATATCATTTAAATCAGAATACAAAATACTGTAGAAATATAATCTCCCCCAAAGAGATGAATATCTCACCAAGTGCGCCTCACTCCATAGAGCTGAAATATGGTAAGAAAACTTGAGATGAAATGAAGAACAAGCTGAACTTGATATGTACACGATATGCTGTATCTTGCACCTGTAAATTAGGAATCCATTTAATCTCCTTGAAATTCCTGAGTGGCCTCTCCAAACATCAACTAGGATGGGAATCTTTCACCCTCGAAATTGGCTAAGGCATGAACTAGACATCCACTACCTCTCTCTCTTCACAATAACAATTTTCACAAATGATCAAAAGGGCCATCTCATGGATAATAAATAAATTTTATAAACGTTATTGGTCTTCTAAGGTTCCAAATCCATCCATAAACCAAAGCCAATTCAAATTGGTGTGGCTTCTCATGCTATGCCATGTGGCCTCTCTCTTTACCTTCCCTCTTCTCCCAATTTTGAGTAGGAGCCTCTTGGCCTTATCCAAATCCCATGAGTTCCCTCTAAGATTCTCTATTCAGGAATGACATGTCATATATGTCATATTTCAGCCTTCATATCTGACTTGTGTCATAGTTGTCATAGAATCTCCATCATTGGTGTCATAGATGTCATAAATGTAAGGGGAATCTAGCCAAGAGTCCATGAAACTCCCATTCGGCCCTTCCTCTCCCCATGTAAGTTAAAATTCATCCAAAATTAGACCTATTAAGTATATGGAAAATTATATTAACCTTATAATCCATCCAAAACCATTAGTATTCCCATAGATTTGATATTGAATGAGGAGGATGCCATTTAACATAGGAATTCTATCTTGAGCGGGCCCCATAGTTTGCATGTGTCTCCATTCTCCATAGCCATTTCATTTTTCACTTGCATTCATTTAATTAACTCCATTAAATAAATATCTATTCCTTCTAATTTTTAAACACCATTTATTAGATCCCTTATTAACTTCCTAACGTTTCCACCCAACCTAGGGAACTAGTAGGAATATTGATGGAATTTTCTTGCTATGAAATTATTTGAATGGGGACATTATAAAAAGATGATTATCAATTAAAACCTGTATTTCAAAATTTTTTTCGAAAAAACAATAATAATTTTGAAAATGGACCACTTGAATCCCATCACTCATTAAACATATTTTGATCAAGGATGAACCCAATGAATGGAAAGAGATTATGATGTTACCCGTCAAATTTATGGTTCCATCCCATATATTGTCCCCGACTTCTTTCTCAAACTCTAAGGATTCTCCTTTCTAGGTACTTTCATCAAATGAAATAATTCTATACATGAAAATATCATTTATTGGTATCATCTCTATTGCTTTGATATACAAAATCGTGTTGATGGCCACATCCTTCATGGATATGTTTTCTCTAGTTTCTTCAACAAACGTTGTTTGTGGAGCTTAATTCATGTACTCACATTTCTACTGAGATATCATAGTACTCACATTTATACTGAAATAAATAATTGAAGGACATGTCACGTATAATAAGAAGTCCACAAATATGTGGTGAAAGATACCATTGATATTATGTTAACCAGAGATGTGAATTAACTTTGTCGTTATTATAAATAATACAAAAAATATAGTTGTCACCCAGATACAAAATCGAGGGTTGAGCATGATTAAGAAGCATGGGAATAAGTCTCATTTACCTCCTAATTTGGCGGTAATATTCAAGTATCATCAAAACCATCAATTTGGTAGTTGGATCAAAGCTGCGAGGGAGCTTGATGGTAGAAATTTTCTCAGAAGAGAACTAAATAATGGAGGGAAATGAGCAACATTAAGGAATTTTTTCTACGAATAAATATCACTACCAATCATTATTAAATCAGGGATGACTAAGTGGTAAAAGAAAACAATTGAGCATAGCAACACCAAAACAATCATAGGTAAAATCCACCATCTGCAGAAACAATATCAATGTTCCATATGTGGGTTGAATTTAATTTCCATCGAATCAGAGCAGATATTAGTTTAATACCTATCATTTTCAGCTAAGCAAGTAAGCATGGATTCACTTTTAAAAAAAAATATGATTGGTATATGCATTGATCAAAAGAATAAGCCTAGAGAAGTTTGCAATAGTTTCCCTACCTGTTGGAGAGCATTTTCATTGCCACTAAGGTCCCTATAATTGATGGTATTTCTATTAACACATGAGTTGAGCTATATTTTTTCTTACATCTTATAGGGATAAACAGAGATATGGGTGTGTGCATGGTGATGAGGGTCTCTTTTGACGCGTTAGATTCAATAGAAAACTGAAAAAACAGGCATCCATTAGATTGCATGGATATTTTGAGACACTTACACAATGAATCTTGCGACGAGTAAAAAAAAATAAATGTAGGAAATTGAATGACGTTTCCAAATACATAAAATTTTTATATTGAAAATGTTGTTAACTATCTAACGTTAGATATTTTTTAACAGCCACTTTCTTAATTTTTGGGACAAATTATAAGGTATATGTTTATTTGGGTGCAGCCTCTGAGTGACTAAATGATGGAATACACTTATGAAAACCAATAGACATATAGAGAACATATAGTACTAGTGCATGACTATTTTTCCAATAATAATAATATATATATAT
>LPNX010383102.1:118256-151479 GCA_001517045.1 Pseudotsuga menziesii
AAGGACCCCTCGCCCCCCCTCCACTCTATATTTTTTTCTATATATCACACACACACACACATCCCCATGTTTCCCCTTACCACTAACACACTAACACCCCCTAACTTATAACTTACAACACCTAGAAACCCCCACACACATCCACAGGTCACATCCATAGGTCTCCCTTTACCACTAACACCCCCCTCCCTTATATCACTCCCCAACCAATCCAACTACCTCTAACTTATAGGTCTCCCTTACCACTAACACACCTAACCTATAACATACAACACCTAGACACCCCCACACACATCCACAGGTCTCCCTTTACCACTAACACCCCCCTACTTTATATTGTTATCAAAGGAGAATATTTGACATAGGTTTCCCATGCACGAAATAAAAAAGGTTATGTATTTGAATATTATAGAGCAGGTCAAATTGTATACCATTATACAAACTTAGTTATTGGCACAAACCTCCAATTGCAAACAATTCCAAACAAGAACTCATCAAAGTCATGATACTTGTTTCCTTACTCTGAGCACAATAGGCTAAAGGATACTGTTGCTATTAGAGGTGATCCCGATGGTCTAGTCGAATGAACGTAGGTAGGTAGTTAGGTATGTGGTAGTCAGATATTTTGGTTTCATGGTCTCATTGATTATTTATAGCTTGATAGATTGATAAATTCAATAGACTTCTACAACTTGATAAATTTCACCTGAGCTTCGTCAAGGATTTTCTACATTATATTGATACTTAGATGACTCATGCCATATATCCCAACACCATTATCTACCACTCTATCTGGGATATGTCTATTGCATTTTCCTTGAATATCGAAGTTGATCCTATAAGGACATCTCCTTGAATCCAATAATTATCTCCTTGACTCCAATAATTTGTTTCTCCATGGGAGCCATGACGTTAAGGAGTGGTAATCCTATCTTAATAACCATTTCCAACCCTAGCTTACAGAACCTATAGCAAATCCTATTAAATCAAGTTTGCATCGTAAACCATATTTTGCATTCTAAACCATAGAAACCATAGTTTGCTCAGTAAGGGAATGTTAAATTTTTGCACACAGGGGTCAACTTTGCATATTCCTCGACTATGACATGTGGCTATCATTCCCACATGGAAACTACCTAAACATGCTTGCATGACCCACTGGAACCTCATTTTGATGCACGGTTTCCATTCTATGCCCAGGTTAGGGATTCAACAAGTGTCCCTGAAATCCTGTAGGAGGTGGGATTCAACATGCAATAGAATGATGTTCGTTTCTCGGATCAATGAATCGGCAAATATGTTGGATTCAAGACATCGGGATAGTGCCAAGGGTGGCTCTCTACTCTGGGTCCATGCACAAGGGATCATTTTTTGGGTCAAATTTGGAAACTAGGGTTTTGCTCAGTAAGGGAATGTCCAATTTTTGCACATAGGGGTCAGCTTTGCAAATTCCTCAACTGTGAATATGTGGCCAACATTCCCACATGGAACTCGCCTACACATGCTTGCATGACCCACTAGAATCCCATTTTGATGCACGGTTTCCATTCTATGCACTGGGTAGGGTTTCAATAGGTGTCCTTGAAATCTTGTAGGAGGTGGGCTTCAACGTACCATAGAATGATGAGAATTGCTTGGATCAATGAACCATTGGATCCATTGGATTCAAGACATTGGGATAGTGCTATGGGATGCCCTGTAATCTAGGTCCATGGAAAAGTGATCATATTTTTGGTCAATTTTGGAAACTAGTGTTTTGCTTAGTAAGGGAATGCCAAATTTTTGTACATGGGGGTAAAATTCACATATTGCTCGACCATGAACATGTGGCTAGTGTTCCCACACGGAACATGCCTAAACACACTTGCATGACCCACCAGAACCTCGTTTTGATTCACGGTTTCCATTCTATGCCTCAGTTAGGGATTCAATAAGTGTCCCTAAAAGCCTATAGGTGGTGGGATTCAACGTGCGATAGAATGATGGCCATTTCTCAGATCGATGAACCTTTGAATCCATTGGATTCAAGACATCGAGACAGTGCTAGGGGCAGCCTTATACTCTAGGTCCATCGACAAAGGATTATTTTTTGGGTCAATTTTGGAAACAAGGGGTTTGCTCAGTAAGTCAATGTGAAACTTTTGCACATGGGGGTCAACTTTGCATATTGATTGACCGTGAACATGTGGCTAGAGTTCCAACATGGAACATGCCTAAACATTCTTGCATGACCTATCAAAATATCATTTTGATGCACAGTTTCCATTCTATGCCCCGAGTAGGGATTCAACAGGTGTCCTTGAAATCCTGTAGGAGGTGGTATTGAATGAGCGATAAAATGATGGTCGTTTCTTGGATAAACCAACTATCAACTCCATTGGATTTAGGACATTAGGATAGTTCTAGGGTTGGTGCTCCACTCTGGGTCCATGGACAAGGGATCTTTTTTTTGGTCAATTTTTTGAACTAAGGTTTTGCTCAGTAAGGGAATGTCAATTTTTTGTAGATAGGGGTCAATTTCGCATATTGATTGACCGTGAACATGTGGCTAGAATTCCCACATGGAACATGACTAAACACACTTACATGACCTACCGAAAGCCCATTTTAATGCATGGTTTCCATTCTATGCCCCTGAGTAGGGATTCAACAGGTGTCCCTGAAAGCCTATATGAGGTGGGATTCAACATGCAATAAAATGATGATCATTGCTCGGATCGATGAACCATCAAATTTGTTGGATTTAGGACATCAGGATAGAGCTAGGGGTGGCCCTCTACCCTAGGTTCATGTACAAGGTATCATTTTTTGGTCAATTTTGGAAACTAGGGTTTTGCTTAGTAAGGGAATGTTAATTTTTTGAATATAGGGGTCAACTTTTCATATTGCTCAACCGTGAACGTGTGGCTAGATTTTCCACATGGAACACACCTAAACACACTTGCATGACCTGTTGGAAGCCCATTTTGATGCATGGTTTCCATTCTATGCCTCGAGAAGGGATTCAACCGGTGTGCCTGAAAGCCTGTAGGAGGTGGGATTCAACATGTAGTAAAATGATGGTCTTTTCTTGAATCAATGAATTGTCAAATATGTTGGATTTAGGACATCGAGATAGTGCTAGGGGTGTCCCTCTACTCTGGTTCCATGGACAAGGGATCATTTTTTCAGTCAATTTTGGGTCTAGGGTTTTTCTTAGTAAAGGAATGTCAAAGTTTTGCAGATGGGGCTCAAGTTCGCATATTCATCGACCGTGAATGTGTGTCTAGAGTTCCCACATGGAACATGCCTAAAAATTATTGCATGACCTACTAGAAGCCATTTTTGATCCACGGTTTCCATTCTATGCCCTGAGTAGGGATTCAAAAGGTGTCCCTGAAAGCCTGTTGGAGGTGGGATTCAATGTGCGATAAAATGATGGCCGTTGCTCAGATCGATGAACCGCTGAATCCGCTGGATTCAAGACATCATGATAGTGCTAGGGGGGGCCCTCTACTCTGGAGCTATGGACAAGGGATCATTTTGTGGTCAATTTTGGAAAAAACGGTTTTGCTCAGTAAGGGAATGTCCATTTTTGTACATAGGGGCCAAATTTCCAAATTCCTTGAACGTGAACATGTGGCTAGATTTCCCATATGGAACCTGCCTAAACATGCTTGCATGACCCACAAAAATCCTGTTTGATGCATAGTTTCCATTCTATTCCTCGAGTAGGGTTTCAACAGGTGTCCCTGAAAGCTTGTAGGGTTTTGCTCAGTAAGTGAATGTGAAATTTTTGCACATAGAGGTCAGCTTGAAAGTGAGTGTAGATCTTCCCCTATTGAAAAAATACTTGTTGCAAACTATTATTCCATGTGTAGCTGTTGAGAATTATGTTACCTGTTGTGAGGTGTTAAACTTGACTTATTTCCCATCATTGTCAAGCAAGAAATATTCTTTGTTTGTGTTTTAGTCAAGGCAAAAGGAGCTGTCAATCTCTATGTTGGGGTGAATTGATCTTAGGATCTCATATCATTCATGAGACTGGAAATTTGAAACAAGGTTGTTTCCCATATTAATTTAGCTTGGTCATCCAAGAAATGTGAGCACTTGTATGATGAAATGTAGGAGGATACAATGCCATTACATCAGTAGCCATGTAATGGAACATGTTTATATTTAGAAACAAGTGGCCAACCTATTACACCATTATTAAAAATATATATCTTCACATTACGAATGTTTCGGATAATACTCCATAAACATAAATTTATAAAACAAGATTCAGAATAGTACTTCTCCAATCAATTTAAACTATAATAAAATCACACATAATTTTTGTCCCTTCGAAATTTGTTCCTAGAGGCCATTCATAAAATGCCATGTACATTATAAAAACGATAAAATAATGTGTAGGATATACATAATGTGTAGGATATAATCATAACCATTATTTTGAATCAACCTTATAACACTCAGATGCTTTTAGGTTTGATGTGTATCCCATGTATTTGTTAGATGAAAGACATCATTCCAAACACTAATTTCATTTATGTAGAACACACATGTGTATCACTTATGTCCCTCAACTTCGTGCATCCTTTAAAAGTTTGTTAGGTTGTTATGTGGGTAAGGTGCTTTTGTATTCCACTTAGTTGGATCATTTGCTTAGCTGTGTTGGATGCTTAGGTGTACTAGGTATGTTCCATCTTTGTGAATACAATTTAATGTTGTTAATTTAACATTGTATACGCAATTGGATCATGGTAAAAAAAAATTGAAATGTACATTTTTTTCATTACATAATATTGTAATTATGCATTGTTCTCAAATTTATAACTGATATCTCCATGCAATCGTAAAATCTATAAAAAAATTGGGAAAATTACACATATAAACATTCTTGGTCACACGTGTATAATCACACTTAAAAGACTGAACCATGAAGATCTCAAGAGCCTTTATATGAAGTATTTTTTATATCATAAAAGTTATAATACAAAAATAGAAGGCCCTTACATGGCCTGTCAATGTACATGTATCAAAAACATCTTTGATGTACTTGTGCAAACAAAAGTACATCTGTCCTAGACCACGCCCCTATACTCTAACTTTGGATTGTACAGAAAAATACATATTTGTCATTGATTAACACATCAAAACTCTAACTTTCTCTTGTTTTTCCCAGAACCTGATGCTTGTTTTTTTTGTCCATGACCGTTGTGCATCTCTGGAGACTGCAAATCAATGGCAATATTTCTTGATCAGGTAATTGACCTAGTACTATCCAACAATAACAAAGTTTGAAAATTTAAAACATGACTCAATTGTACATAAAAAAAAGACTCACTGCATCCATTTGGGGTATAGATGCCTCTGGTGTCCTCCTCCTTGCAGAGAGTCTCTCTGCAATGCTTCTCTATGAATAAAAAAAAATATGTCAATTATCTCAACAATTATCAACATGTACATGAATAAGAAAGTACTAATCAATTACGTAAAAAATGAACATCTCACTGAAAAAACCATTTCTAGGGGAAGAGACTAGGTTTCTTCAGTAGTAAGAGGAGAATTAGGTTGAACATCAACCTCAATTGTGTGCACTAGTGGACCAAGGTGTGGCTACATTCACCAAATGATAAAATAGTTAGACATCATGCATGTCCATAAACAATACAAATGAACTGTACAATTACAAATATTCAAGTAGATGTACCTTAGTGTGACTTATCCCTATTGTAGATGCAGCATTGACCACAACATCAACAACACCACTACGTTCTGGGACGGATGACTCTACATCCTGATGTTGTAAACATGTGAAAATAACATTAAGAAAAACTAGTTGTGAAGTGAATTCAAAGCTAACCAACAACTACAATTGGAAGTGTGTGCATTACCATGGGATGAGTAGGTTTATCCTCATGGATACCCACTCTTTTCAAGGAAGAGGTTCATCTAGTGTAAACAACCCTCTTATCTACATTTGGACTACGGGGAGATCCAAACCAAAGAGGAGGTGCAGGGATTTGCGATGATGTCTGAAATCATAAAGTGTTACCATAGTTAGACATGGATTTGAATGGATGGAATAACATGTACTAAAAAATCAACATGTTGTAATATACTTACCCCTGTTTGGGACATATCTCCCCCATGGGAGTGACCACTTCTAGCGATTTCTTGCCCCTCTTCAGATGTTGATAGCATCTGCAAGTTTAAAATTTATAAATGTTAGCAATCTATAAAGGAGTGTACAGTAAGAAATTTAAATAATTCGAACAAGATTCATTCATTAACCATGTACTTATATTCTTCAAGTAATCATAAATTCCACCTTGGAGTATTTTGTTAAGATCAATGTCTCCAGCATCAGGTTCTAACTGGGGTTCCCGCAACTTCAAAAATTGTAAATATTAGACAATTTAAGAAATTAATCAAGACTAACACATGCATTAACAAAATTATTTGTATTAACAAAATGACAAATTTTTACTTATTACCTCAATGGTGGTTGTTTGGGCCTAAAGTACAACCACATTGAGTGCAGTACCACCCACTAAGAGGAATCAATATCTTGCAAGAGTAAATATTGCATATATTATGAATCTTTTAATATGTTACATACAATATGGAAAAATTAAAAAACGAACAATAATAGAGTTTTAACAATGTCCTTACCTGGCCACCAGTCATCGTAAAGGTACCATGTCTTGGTCCAAGACCATAAAAAGATTGACCACACGTTGTGAAGATGTGTGCTCGCTCTGAGGCACATGGGATGTCGATCTATCCCCACCAATAGATGTTCCTCTACCAACAGAAGCTAGTGGTTGTATCCCAACAGAGGAAGAGGGCGCTGTTTGGTCAATAGTGGTCATGTGTCGAGAGACCATCTCAGCGAGAGTCAGAAATGCATGATGTGTCTGGGCAATAATATCATGTGTAGGAGGGATGTCTGCCCTTGGTAGCTGGGCACGGGCTGCAGGTATTTGTGAATTGGCATCTCTATGCCAAGCATTGGGTCGGTGTTGGGGAATCCCCATACCGACTTGTTGGAATCCGAACATGTCAAAATAGTTGACATGTTTCCCCATCACAAAATTTGCATACACCTTTCGAAGGAAGTAAAACGGTACTTCCCTATTGTTGTATGGGTGAATGTCGAAAACCATGTGCCACGTATCCATCCAACGGTCTCTAATGGGTGGAAAGGTGCACCACTCAATAGATATATGTGGCTTGGCGCTCTTCAGAATGTCATCCGTCCCAGACACTCTAAGAAATGTATATATGTGTTCTTTGGTTAGTTTCAGCTTCGTTACCTCATTGTAGCTTAACCCATCAACATATTGTTGTCTTTTCCTCTCCCTATATGATGCAATGCTATACAAAGCATCATTCGATCTTGCGATTGTATCAACAATAGTCAACAATGAATCTGACAAGGAGTGGCAGAGCTCATCTCCACCCCTCCAAGCAAAACCAATCTCTCTAAGATGGCTAATAACCCTCAGTATCTCAACATTGTTATCCATAGTAGCCATTGCAATCATAAATACAAGTAAAATATCATTAGAAATATAAACACATGATATAGTGACATCTCTAAGCACTGAAAACTGTATAACTAATGTATGACAAATAACAACATAAACTAAATCTATTATGTAAATTTAAAAATTGATCTTGAATTTTACAGTAAAGAATAAACATTTAACTTTTTTTCATTTTAAATTTATGTCCTAAATTCAAATATTAATACCAATTTCCATATGCATGTGTACATAAAATGTCTTATGTGCATATGTTGATTGTGAAGCTCCTCTAGCTTATTTTAAGCCTTAGATTATGAAGTTTCATTGAAATTGTGAGGTGCTTACTAATGCCCTTGTAGGACCAACTCCCAGATTACGGGTAGAGGCAATGACTAGACCCTAGAATAGGTGACATAATGTTCTATTGATGAATAAAATCCCAGTATATGAAACGATTTTGTTAGATATGTAATTATTTGTTGCAGCGTGATGTTTTTTGGAATCCAAAATCTATTTAGCAGATCCTTGTTTATATGTAATTTGGGCCATGTATGGATTCCACTTGATGTTATTTTAGTTCTATTCCCTCTTTCTATATACACATGAGAGACTTTAAATGCACAAGTGTGTATAGTGGATTTTATAGTTGCAAGGTTTCCACTAGATTCTATCATGTATGATAGTATGTGATTGGCATGTAATCAAACACATCAACCTACCTATGTGTTTGTAATAACCCAAAAATTCGTAAAAATTTAAAAAAAATTAAGTGACATAAAATGTCTAAAGTTGCAACTAAGTAACTGCTAATGGTTAGAGGAAAAATGAAACAATTTATAAAAGAACATGGGATTTCTTCTTTAAAAGAACTTGTAAACTAATGGATGTAATCTTAAAAACCTGTGTTAGTACTATTAATGACTTAACAACTTTAATTCTATCAGAGTTAGAAAAGGACTTGCATTTTGCTGCTGCTAGATATACTGATGATTAACTTTTGTCAAGTAGGTAAGAATTCTTGTATGAGATCGGGGCTTACTTAGTGTTCCGCTAACTCAATTGGATTGCCGGTTCCTTACAGGTTTAGGAGGCAAGCGTAAGATCCAGCAGGGTGTTATTTAAATTCATGTCGAGAATCTACTTTCCTAGCATGATTAAGAGGCTAGTTTTTAGAAAACGTTTACTATGCTGCTTGTCTTCAAGAAGGTAAAGTTAATTCTTTTATGTCACTATGAATCCCAAAGTAAAAGTATAATAAGCTACATCAGCATAGTTATAAAATGCCTCCTAGTTACTATACTGAGGAAACTATCAAATTACTGTTTGGTTTGAGTTCAAGAGCACCAAATACTTTTGTAGAAAGCAAACTTGATATGGATTTTAGCTAAGATGCATTGATGGCACTTTTTCTTTTGCTTAGTTGGAGCATACATTGGATTTTAGTTTTGATCATCAATAAAATGAATCTTAAACAAGAACTACTTAGTAGTTCCTAAACCACCATCCTAGCCTACTTTTGCCGAGTAAGAGTTACTCTAAACTCCTACGACTTAATATCCAAAGGTGTATATCAGTTTACCTTATCCTAGGTCTTTCATTAACTAAGGATGTTCTCTTGTTTTCTTCTATATGCATCTTCCATTTCAAACTGGATGCACCTTTAGCTACGACTAAGACTTTATGCAAGTTGATTAGCAGTCTTTGCATTATTTTTATACCATGTCTTAGCAAATGAAATAAAAGGAAAATAATTAAAACTTGGAATAGTCTATTGTAATTTATATCATAAGTTATGGTTTAAAACCTATGCTTTGCTGACCTCCATGGAAAAATATAAATCATTGGAAATCATAACACAATGTATTGTTTTAATGATTTAAAGGTTGATTGAAAAATCTTATTGTTCCAGTGCTGACTATAGAACTTACCCACGCTAGAGAAATTATTTGGGGAGACACATGGTATAGTCTCATCCACTCATGGGTTGAATTAAAGACTCCAAACCCTACATAAAATCTTTGTAGACCGAGGATTTCTCCTCCTTATTGGCTGAGCTAAGAGCTCATGGCCATGGAAGACCTACATCCACCTTCAAGTTTGGCATTTTACTTTCATAATCCACGTCGTGACTATTGAGAGAGGTCGTTAGTGGTTTTAGTCCTTCTAATGGTTTAAAAAGTTACAGCAAGTGTGGATACTGGCTTTTCATCATGGCTCGAGGGCTATGCTTGTCTTGAGCTTACAACTGAACAATCAGAGCTTCTGTCAGGAGTAAATATTCATTTGGTTGAGTTGATTTTATTGTTTTTCCTTCGCAAAGCTGACTCAAAGTCTTCTTGTCCTCCAGCACGGTGCCAATATGACCTTGGGTGGCCATATCTCCTTAGCTTCAACTTGAAACTGCAGTAGGTAAAGACTTACCCTCAAATCGATTTTAGATAAGTTTTCTTATAAGGGTTTTAGAAATTTTTTAAAATGGATTTGTAATTATACGGTTTGGAACTTGTAGGTCCTTGCTCCTAGTTACAGATCTGTAGGTGAAAGTGAGCTTATCCTTCAATTTCATTTGAGCAAACAAAAATGGTAAGCCTTGGTTGCATACAAGGGTTTCATCCTGCACATTGTTGTGGTTGTTGGAAGTTGGTTCTTGCGGTTGAAAAGGAACGGCCTTCATTACCTGTTAGCTTTAAGTTTCAAAGCTTGTTTGTTTATCTGTAAAAGTTTAGAAACCCTTGGAGGGTACTTGTGCAGGGATAAATAAGGCTCTACTAGCCGTGATGGAAACTGTTCCTTTTATGTTTCTTCCTTATGGCATGGACAATGTAATTTCTTTTATTTAAAACGATAGAGCTCAACTCTAAACTCTTTGAGGCTATTGACCTCTGTCGATTTAATTTTTAGTTTTTATAATGGATTCTAGTAGGTGAGAAAAGAAAGTGAATCAGTCAGGATTTTTAAATCAAACAGGGTTTTTCACTTGTCAGTAAAGTATGGTTTATGTTCGATATATATATATATATATATATATATATTGCAAAGTTCAGTGTTGTTAATAGGCCTGAGTGTGGACATTTAGTTCTAAAGGCCACGAGCCATTTCTTCTTAATTGATTTTGTTTTTAACAAATTGTTTATGTAATATTTTAATTATTATCAGTATTTATAAAAATTTCCAGTGCAATGTTTAATGGGAAACTTTACTATATTTAAGAGTAATATTTTACTCTGTTTTTGGCTCAAAAGGGTTAATTATTAGGTAAACCCTACAGTTTGATAATAGCATAATTTTTACATGGTAATTTCTTAGCTCTGTTTATTTAAATTACCCTTAACGATTTTTACATCCTATTTTTAATTCTCATAAAAGAAGGATTAGGGTAAATTACTGCATACTTAAGAATAGGTTATGTTTATCTTTCAAAACCTAGGTAGTTGTATTTAGGTTACTACAGAGACTTCTGTATTAGATCAGGGACACATAATGTCTAAAAATAAAATGTTATAATATTGTTTGAAAATTATTTTAACCTAAATCCTAGATGATAACCTATTTACTATACCTATGTTTATTTTTTAAAGTGTAAGTTTTGTGTTTTATAAAGAATACTAGTATTATAATAGTTCTATAAGTAATATGATTACTAAATTTTTTTACATGCCTATGTTCAGTTCTTATCTGAATTAAATACATTTATTACATACAGTATTTACTACTTATTTATAGAATAAATCATAAGCAAACTAGAGCAGAAATTAGCTACATTTTTCATTCAGAGTAAAAAGAATCATCATATCTACCTAAACACCCAGTTGTACTAGAGTATTGCTTGAGCCAGGCGTGGAAAAATATAGTATGGAATTCTAATTCTATCTGTTTCTCATTTTGAATATTTATTAGTATTTCTAACATAATCTGTAAATTACTAAGTCTAACATTACACAATTACTCCTTTCTTCATAAACCCTAATTAAATACTAACATGCCTATATTTAAAAACTAGTAAACATTTTACTTAAGACGGTAAATAAATATAGTAACATGAAGACAAATAGAACTTGTCAATGACAAGGAAACAACAACTTAAGGAGGTTGTTCCTCCCAACCAATTCCTGAAGAAAGCTCAGACAGCGCTTCCTTAGGACCACCGAGCCTGTTCTTGGTCCTCCAGGTAGAGTATTGGGTGGAGAATATGATCTTAAGACCTTCTGTCACCTGACTAGTCCAATTACCTCGGTAATTCAAATCTGCTCACAACAGTAAGAACTTCATCCTAATAGCTGGAATAAGTTCAGTCTCAGTAGTTAACCCATCAAACTCACTTCAGTAATCCCCTCCATCGAATTTCTCATGAGTAAATTCATTCACCCCGAATGATCACCTCTCAGAATGAGCATCCTCAGTTGTCTTCAATGGGAAATTTTATAGAGATGCCTAGGTCTTCTAGGTCAGTTTTCATTTAATGAGCCACCTGCTCCAATTCCACTTTCTTGGGGAATCATGACCACAAATATAGGGAAGTTTCCACTTACAACAGTTGGAAGTAGCTTGAGGATGTTGCCACTTGTCAGTGTACTCTCCACCCAGTCTCCACTGCCAGGTGACCAGTAAACACTCTTTCAACAGCTTCCCTAAGCTGTTGTCTCGTCATTTATTTATTTAAAAATAAAATATTCTGGATTACATTAATTATTCTTGACCCCACTTGGTCGTCAATTGCAAACTTAGCATAAAATATAACACAATGTTCCTCAAACAAAATTAAATTGTTTTTTCAAATTGGGGCATGTGACAGTATCTTCATGTTTGTAGAGCCTATTGTTGAACTTCGTTGTCTTGACCTTAACCAAAAATTACCCTTCAGTCGAGAGGAAATATTTGTTAAGCATGGAAAGCTTCTATAGCTTATTTTAACACTTGGATTAGGAAGTTTCATCAAAACTATAAGGTGTTTATTGTTGTTCTTGGATGACCAACTTTGATATTTTGGATTGAAGCAAGGGATTTACCATGTTTGTTTATGTATTTTAGAAAAGATATGAATTCTACTTGATTTTTTTTTAGTTGTATGCAAGCTTGCAATATAATTGACAAACTCTGCATATTTGTTAATTTTGGTTTGGATTCAGAATGATGCTTTCAATTATACATATGAAAATAGTGAAGTTCATTTGTTTTTTAAGAGTTAATTGGGGTTTTGGTTTACATTCGACAAGTAAATTACTTTTGCAAACTTGCAATGTGCTTGACAAACTTTGCATATTTGTAAATTTCGGTATGGATTCACAAGGATGCTTGTGAATATGCATATGGAAATAGTGAAATTGATTTGTTTCTTATGAGTTAATTGGGGTTTTTGTTTCCATTGGGCATGTGAATTTTGGGTATGAATTTTGGGTATGAATTTTGGTGAATAATCAAAATTATTTGATTCTTACGATTAAATTGGGGTTTTGGTTTCCATTGGCCAATTCCATTGGGATTTTGGTTTCCATTGGGGTTTTCGTTTCCATTGGAAAATTCCATTGGGGTTTTGGTTTCCATTGGCCATAAATTAATTTATTTTGATTCAATTTCAAATCAGGGTAAATAAATTAATGAATTTAGAGAAAAAAACATGAGAAGAAATGAGGAAAATATGAGAAGAATTAAAGAAAATACCTCACAAAGAGGAGGTTGATCCAAAGGTGGAGGTGGATGGCTTTGGCACACCCAAAACACATTCTCCCACTCATGTTCTACTCCGTCCAAGCTCCAACAGCGCTGCGATGTGGCGAAAATGACGACCTCGGCCCATTTTAAAATAAAAATAGGTGTTTACAAATAGAAGTGTGTTTATGCAAAGAAAAAGGAGAGTGTGATTTGATTCAATAAAATGGAGGTGCATTTTGGTCTACTATCCTAATTTGCATGCATTTTGGTAGCCTTGGGACTAGGCTTGGTAGGGTCGGGATTGCTTGGGATGGTTTCTATTTTATGGATCAAGAGTGATTGACTTCACCATACGATTGCATCTAAAAGGTCCCTCAACTTTGTGCACTCACCCATATGTAGTCCTAAATGTAAAATCTATTTGCAATAGATTGTAATTTGAAATGGTTTTAGTAGTAATCTTGTTTACTTTCCCACTACAATAAAAAAAATTACAAATTTCCTTTTTATATAAAAGAAATATTTTATTTAAAATTTATTTTGAAAACTAACTTTCAACAAACAAAAAAGGATGTATCCCACCCTTTGATAAAGGCCTACCTTAACCCAGGCATGTATATGACCGAGTGCATTCCCTTGGCATATTCTTCACACCCGCCATATTCATACAAAGTTTCCCTCCCATATTGCATGTTGCCCAGATGTCACCAGAAAGCCTAGCGGTGGATTCTAGAAATGTCATTGAAAATTTAGTGCTCCAAGTGTTTGAAAAAAGTTCAAGGCTCTTTGAACTAAGAGTTTTGTAGCTATTCATCTTGTTTTCATATTTTTTTCTTTATAGGTGTTTTTGTAACTAATCCTTCCTTGAGCCTTGGAAGCTACGAATTTTTGACTACTCCAATTTTTCCAGGTATCCATCTAGTATATATACATATATAGTGTTATCGTTCTACATTTAACATTTAAGTAGGGAAACTATAAGTATTTTGAATGACTAGTTGTTAATTACTTACATAGGTAGCAACCTGGAAAGGTTTTCCCATAACAAATTCAACGAGCAACTTTACACTCTCACGAGTTTAGCCTCTCAAAAGACTAAGAAAATACTTTCGACGATAAACTCCCTACTTCTTTTTCTGTGTCCGTAATTTTACATAAACCTCTATGCTTCTTGTTCAATAGCTCAAAACTCAGCATCATTTTATTCAACTATTTATAAATCATGGGTTTCCCTTCTTTAAGATGTTTTTCAAGACCAATATCTAGTCTATCAAGTAATCAGGAAAAGCAATTATGTAGATCCCTATGTTTTGTGTCTCGCTAGGTCAAGATTATGCAGACTTTATGATTTTTTTTTCAAAAAAACATTAATAAAGACCTCAATATGAAGGACTTCATCACCAAGCTCACTCCCATTACTTGTGTCAAATTCCATCAAACACTTGTTCTTACAGAAGCATGCTCCTTTCCAATCTGTTGAATTATTGATGCCTAGTGCTCTAACAAACAGAGGAGGCAAATTGACGGTGTTGTGCAATGATTTGAGCAAAAGGCCAAGAAACCTACCGAGGTAAAGCTGACAATACATCTTTTGTCTAGAACAACACCTTTAACCCATCCATGCACATGAGGCCATGCCAAATCAACAACAAAGACACCGAAATATGCAAATATTGAGACATTGTTATCTATATTCTAGGATTGAATCACCTGTATGTGAAGATGAAGTTCGATTCCATGGTTTCAGCGAGATCTCCCAAATAGAATGTCGAGGAATAGACTTGCGACACACCCCAAGTGTTGTATATGGATAGCCTATCAACCCCGCGACACACCCCAAGTGTTGTATATGGATAGCCTATCAACCCTGCGACAAACTCTAAGATTATTCTTGGCCTTGGGAGAGGGCTTCTTCTCTAAGGATTTTTCTCTCTAATTTCCTTCTTCTCGATGAGTTTATTCTCTACAGGGGTTTTATCTATGACTGGATTCTTCTCAACGAGTTTCTTCTCTTCTTACTTGGGATCCATTGTCGATTTCAACAAAAAATATTCTGAAAATACTGTGAAAAATCTAAGCATATATAAGTTATTCTGACAAGTTTAACGATCCTCAAAAACATAGAATTTTTCAAACCTATAAAATGCACACTGAGTATACCTTGCAAGCTACTGAAATCAGAGGGATTTCTTTGCAATTTGACACCTTCCAAACCCTAAATCGTGACAAAGGGGAAAGATAAATATGTCACAGACCTCTGAAGTAGCAAATAGGTTCCAACATTTTTAGGTTTTGGAATGGTAAATCCTTGCATCAATTCAAAAAACCCTTGTCCAAACACGCTAGACACCTATTCAACCGCCATTCACCAATCACCAAAACACGTGTCCATAATGTTGATGTAATTGTAACTTCAGAATGTATTCACTTGTATATCTTATGTATTGTACCCCGATGTTTATTCCAGGAAGTATCTGTAATGTAATTGAGTCATGTTATGCCCCAATGTTCCCATCGGGAGGTTCTATAATGTAAACAAGTCATGTCAAGTCATTGTGGCTAACCCTCCTATTGGTCAAGGTTTAAAGTCCCTACAGTGGTGGGGCCCTAGGGTTATTATAGTATCCTAGAGAATTCAACCCTAGGTGAGTCATTGTAAGTCAGGGCAATAGTACCCACCGTTTTGTTAAGGATAACTCTCCTTGTTGGTCAGGGGAGGCAAACTCCCCACAAGTTGTGGGGCACTAGGGTTATTAGACACTCCTAGAGATGTCGGCTCTAGTAAGTAATTGTTAAGTGAGGCCAACATGTTGGAGTGGATTTCAAGTGAATGAAAGAATATAAATAGAGAGTGAGCCTCTCTATTTATAACACACACACACTGACTCATGGGGTGCATGAGTGAGAGAGAGAAGTTGTTGGGACAAGAGAGAGACTGTTGCTGTCAGGAGATAATATTTATGTTTTTTGGTTTTACTTTTGGTGCTGATTATATCTCTGAGGAAGTTGTGGGGTTTTTTCCTTTATGGTTTCCCCGAGGAAAATTCTTTGTGTCTCTTGTCTCTTATGTTTATTGTTGTGCATGTTATTCTCTCAGTTAAAGCTCCTAAGATCATAATGCTAGCTTGAATGATAAAAATATAACATGGTATCAGAGCTAACCTGAGAAGAAGACATTGTGAAAATGTAGAATCTAGGGGTTATTACTTTTTGGGTCTCTATCCACAATCCATCAGAAAAATTATGCTAGGTTGACTCTCCATTGAAGGGCACATCTTTCTGTTGAAGCAGAATTCGATTCCGAGCATTTTCAGTTTTTGGTGCAAGAAATTAGGGCTTCTTACAGAAGAGGAATTTTTGAGTACGTCCAGCATAGGATTTCTATCCTCATCAAAATCGAAGTTTAGAGACCTGGGTCAATATTTTTAGTTGGGTGAAACTCCAGGAAAGTCAAACCCTAGTTTGACCCCGAGCTGGAAAAACCCTAAAATAAAAAAATATATAAGTTTTGGTAGATTCGCTATATCTCAGGATTAGAGGAGGCTCAGGAGATGAAATATTCACAGGACAAATTTAAAATATTGATCTAAACTGTGTCCAAAATTCAGCCTCATATTCGCTATATTCTAGGAGATATGATCCCTTCAAGTTAGGGTTCCAGCCTCTTCCAAGATTCATCCCTAAACAGGACACTCAGGGAGAATTACTATATCTTGGGCTACAAAGGTCCAAATGAAATTTATGAAGATGTTCCAGAAAGGGTACAGAATTTAACTTCTATAGTCCAAGTTTCAGACCCAGAAGATGAAACAGTGACACATGTCAGTCCGTACAAATTCATTGTTCTGAACAGTCCTGTAATAGGTCACCTTGGTAAAATGATCATAAGTCCGAATTGGTGAAACCAATTATGATGAAACCTATGGTGTTGAAACAGGGATAGGTGAGGATACCTCAATATGGAGTTTTAGACATAGAGGAGTCATAATTACAGAGATAGCATAGAAACAACATCAGACATTTTTGTAGAAGAAATTGGTAAACTAGGGCTTCCTATTCTGGGAGCTTCCATCCATTGTTTTCCGAAAAGGAGTACATTAGATAGCTCAAATTGAAGAGATCTATATTTCTATCCAATCATATGTGAAATATTCCAAGTTTTTAAAATTAGGTTTTCTCTGACAAACCCTAGATCAGCTAGCTCTGGAACCAGGACGAACACCTCAAATCTGTAAGATCTAATCTTTTGCTATTTTCATTTGAGGTTCTCATTTCCAAGTGATATATCACATTAGCTTGATGATAAGCTTGGTGAAGTTGAAAAATTCAAAGAATAGAAGTATATGATCTCTCTAAAGAAAATGAATTGGACACCTACAAAAGTAGAGAGGTTCTAGTTCCAGAGGGAGATGACGTTAAAAGCCTTACACAAGAAGAAATTGGTCAAGGCCAAGAAGATCATTGTTGATTCAATCATGGATCACCTTTTACCACAAGTGTCTCCCCTAAAGACACCGAATATGTTTCATTCCTTGACCAAGCTATTTGAAGGGAAGAACATAAATTGAAAGATGACCTTAAGAAACCAATTGAAGAATGTGAAGATCCAGAATGCAGAGACCATACAGTCATACTTTACAAGGGTCTCTCAAATCAAAGAACAAATTGAAGCAGTAAAAGAAGAAGTGGAAAATACAGAAGTGGTGATAGCCACCTTGAATGGCCTCCCATGATCATGGGATTCGTTCATGCGAGGAATGTGTGCCAGAAGGAAGTGATTACTTTCAGCAGACTCTGGGAAGAAGAAGAAGCTCGACTCATAATAAAAGAAGAGAAGATGGGAGCAACTGAAGATCAAGCTCTCACCGTACAAAGAAGATCCATCAAGCAATGAGGAATATGAATATCTCAACTCTTGTATAACCTCTTATCCATCTTAGCATTTGCATAAGAAATGATGCTATTATGAATGATGAAGATGATGAAGCTGAAGGCTTAAGAAGGAGTCTACCCACGAAACAAATAAAGATAAGTATTCAATTGTCATTTCATGATATTGTTTTTGTTATACATTTGTTTATATTCAGTTGATGTATTATGCATGATAGAATGTTTGCATTAATGACAGTATACTACTAATATTCATGTGATGGTTAAGTAGCTCATGGTGCTATACAAATCTCCATTGCTGCTTATCTAGAATGAAACCTCTTTGCTGACATATTGGATTAGTGCACAATCTCAATGTTGTCTTGGTAGAGATGGAAGGCATCTAGAAAGTTTCCATGAGATATGGATGAATGTTGTATTGGCTAAAATAGTTGCATGATCATATATCTTGATGCAAAATAATTTTTCATTATGAATGTACCTTATCAAATGTTTCTAACCATACAACTAATGCATTTGACTTGCAGGAAAGATTGCATACATAATCGCCTACAAGAAAAGAAGGATGAGACTTGTTCTAAAGAACAAGTGATGACAGTTCCAGATGAAGAATAATATGACAAATGCAGCAACATAATTGATGTAGAACCTTCCAGCTATGAAGAAGTAACAAAAAAGAAAGGGAAGACCAGTTCAAGAAGAATGACGTCTAGGATGCGGTATCGATACATGAAGGGAAGTTTGTAGTTCCATCACGCAGTAGATGGAAACATCGTGGGATACAAGGCAAGATTCGTAGCACGAGGCTTCTCACAAAAAGAAGGAATAGACTACAAAGAGACATTTGCAGCTAGTGGGAGTTGAGACACATGACATGCATAATCATGTGTGCAAATGAAAGAAGGACTTGTACGAGTTCAAAAGACACCCATGGGATAACACATACATGACGAGCTTGATGAATATATTAACCTTTGCTACAAGTTTGAAGATGAAATCCGATAGAGGATATTGGTATCCAGTGATCTGAGATGGATACATAGAATATTAGTAGCATAGGAAGCTACCTGTCACTTCGGTGCATAGAGTATGGAAGACAAAGGGAGTATGATGCTCCGCTTAAGAGGGAATGACTATAGAAGATCCTAAGGTTTGACATGGTACGAAAGGATGGATAGATTACTGATGACTCTAGTATTTACTGAGAGTAAAAGATAATTTCAACCTTTGCTTCAAGGTTGAAGGCAGAAGACCAATGATGCTCCTATGATGTGTCGATGCACTATTTTTCTAGGCATGGAGGTGTGGTAGAATGTATATGGAATTTCCCTAGGACAAGGGAAATATACGGTAGAGATCCTGAAGAGATTCGGGATGATGGAATGCAAAGCCATGACCACACCTATAGCATCAAACCTGAAGCTACTGAGTGATGCTTCATCAGAAGAGGTCAATGCTACGATGTATCATCAGATGATTGGGTCCTTGATGTACCTAAAGAACATGAGACTAGATATTTTCTCTACTGTGAACACCTTGAGCCAGTTCCTGACAGATCCGAGACATGTTCACTTGATTTCTACAAAGCATATTCTGAGGTTCCTGAGGTGTAAAGTTGATTATGGGCTCAAGTATGAGGTGAGTTAGAAGATTAACCTAGAGGGTTATGTTGATTCATATTGGGCAGGAAGTCCCATCGATAGGAAGAGCACTTCAGGGTGTTGCTTCAGTATGGGATCAGATGTGATCTCTTGGTTTAGGAGGAAGCAGTCTTGTGTGGCACTGAGTATAGCTGAGGAAAAAGATGTTGCCACTTGCTATTTGGGAGAGAGGAGTAGTGAAGCTCCAGTATGTGATCTAGATAGAGATCTCTTGAAAGAGGGATTTCTAGCATAGTCAGCAAGACAGGTTGTCTGAGCATAAATCCTAGCGAAGCTTGTAGGTTGCTCAGATGTAAACAGGCCTCTAGGTTGTCCTCAGATGTAATCGGTCTCGATGAAGCTCCTAGGTTAACCTTGGACGTAATCAGCCCTGATGTGATTCTATGCTAGAAATGGAAAAGGTGAAGTTTGAGTACTTTAGGGAGAAGCTTGGTGTGCTACAGATCGAGGTTCCCTCCAAGGAAAAATGATGAGACCTAGAGCCATTTTGACATGGTGAGAGGATTATGTTCCTTCCATGGTCAGATGTAAGGGCTGAGCCATTTTGTCATGGTGGGAGGATTGGTTCCTTCCATGTCAAATATGAGTGCTGAGCCATTCTGATATGAATGTAGAATTGGATCCTACATGATCAAATATAAGGGCTATTGCCATTCTTTGAATGGAGGTACTTGGTTAGTTACCAAGAATACTCAGTCTAGGACTGAGGGCCTTTCTGATATGATAGTAGGATGTAGTCTCACATGATCAGATATAAGTGTAGGGCCATTCTGATGCGATTAAGGGATATGTTCCCACTTGATTAGATATAAGGGTTGTTGCCACTATGTCATGGTGAGAGGATTGGTTCCTTCCATGTCAGATGTGAGTGCTGAGCCATTCTGATATGACTGTAGGATTGATTCCTACATGATCAGATATAAGGGCTATTGCCATTCTCTTAATGGATACACCTGGTCAGTTACCAGGAACCCTCAGTCTAGGACTGAGTGCCTTTCTGATGAGTCAAGGTCAGATGTAAGTGCTATGCCTTTCCATAGATGATAGTAGTTGTGTACTATCATGCTGGTGGATGTGAGTGCTGTGCCTTTTCATAGATGATAGTAGCTATGTACTATCATGCTGGTGAATGTGAATACTATGCCTTTCTAATGAGTCAAGGTAAGATGTGAGTGCTGTGACTTTCTGATGAGTCAAAGTCAGATGTGAGTGTTGTTCCTTTTCATAGATGATAGTAGTTGTGTACTATCATGTTGGTGAATGTAAGTGCTGTGCCTTTATTACATGATGTTGGATCTATTCCTCTCATGGTCGGTTGTGAGTGTTGGCCATTTTGACTTAGGGTCAGATATAAAAGCTAAATAAGACCTACAAGGAGGCTAGGCCTACAACCAGCATGAAAAATGGTTGGCTTTGTAGAACTTCATGTGACGAGAAGAATCATGAGATAGCACCTATGATGTTGATCCAGTGATGATCCAGATCGAGTGATGATATAGATCAAGTGATGATGATCCAGCAGTGATGATCTAGATCGAGTGATGATGATCCAACAGTGATGATCCAGATCCAAATCCAGTTATGATGATCCAGCTCCAATGATGATCCAGATCCAGTGATCATGATCCAATAGTGATGATCCATATCCAGTGATGATCTAGATCCAGTGACAATGATCCAGCATTGATGATTCAGATCCAGTGATGATCCAGATCCAGTGATGATGATATAGATCAAATGATGATCCATATCTATATGAAGATGAATTGAAGATAAAGATGACCTGAAGATGAAGATGACTTGATGATGACGAGAACTCGATGATGATCCAGATGATACAGAGACGAATACTTGTGCTGATAAATTATGCCGAGAGAATAACTTCCTAGCTAAGAGGGAGTGTTGATGTAATTCTAACCTTAGAATGTATTCACTTGTATATCTTATGTATTTTACCCCGATGTTTATTACAGGAAGTATCTGTGATTTAATTGAGTCATGCCACGCCCCAATGTTCCCATCGAGAGGTTCTATAATGTAAACAAGTCATGTCAAGTCATTGTGGGTAACCCTCCTATTAGTCAAGGGTTAAATTCCCTACAGTTGTGGGGCCCTAGGGTTATTAGACTATCCTAGAGAATTCGACCCTAGGCGAGTCATTGTAAGTCGGAGCAATAGTCCCCATCGTTGTGTTAAGGATAACACTCCTTGTTGGTTGGAGGAGGAAAAGTCCCTACAAGTTGTGGGGCACTAGGGTTATTAGACACTCCTAGAGATGTCGTCTCTACTAATTAATTGTTAAGTGAGGCCGACATGTTGGAGTGGGTTTCAAGTGAACAAAATAATATAAATAGAGATTGAGCCTCTCTATTTATAACACACACACACTCACTCATTGGGGTGCATGAGTGAGCGAGAGAAGCTATTGGGACAAGAGAGAGACTGTTGCTGTCAGGAGATCATATTTATGTTTTCAGGTTTTACTTTTGGTGTTGATTCTATCTCTGAGGAAGTTGCAGGGTTTTCTCCTTTATGGTTTCCCTGAGGAAAATTCTTTGTGTCTCTTATCTCTTGTGTTTATTGCTATGCATGTTATTCTCTCAGTTAAAGATCCTAAGATCATAATGCTAGCTTGAATGATAAAAATCTAACACATAAACCTCTTACCTGCACTAAATGCAAGCTTGGAAGGCAGCCACTTCGATATCTTTTTTATTTTATTACTGGAACTCGTAGATGTTCTTTTGATGCTCGAGCTATGAGCACTGGCAAGCTTCATATTTTCTTGAGCCTACCAAGAAAATGGCAAAAGTACTATCTCAAAATGAAATAAATCCAAAGGACTAAATATTCAAAGGTTTTGTAAAAATTATTACATATATTTGTTATTACTACATCAAATTGGTGCAAGCTAAACCCTCCACCATTTGCACCCGAAATTAGATGAGGTTTTTAACAAAAATCCAGCGGAAATTGTTGAAATGGTATTTTTCAGTGATTGAAATGGTATAATATAGGTGCCCCAATGGTAATCAAGTGTCCTGAATCCAATTATCCAGTTCTACAATAAAAAATGCAATTTCAACACCAGAAATCTCATTTTCAACAACAAATCGTGTTGGCGGATTCTGACCAAACTTATCATGAAAGGTGCAAATGGTATAGAGTTTAGCCAACTCCCATCAAATTTGTTATCCCATGAAAACAATACCTTCTCAATGGACACGTCGTAAAAATTCATCACTTTGTTATAAAAACAATACCTTCTCAATGGACACATCGTAAACATTCATTGCTTTGTTATAAAAAATAGTGAGTTGAGTTGTGGATTGTTTCTCAAGAGTTTTTGCTGGAACTGATCTGTTGCAAATAGTGAGAAAAATGCAAAGTTATATTTTTGGAGCATTTAAGGTCCCTAGTCACTTAGCTATCAAGAATTTTGAAAAAATCAAGAGATAAATGTATGGACATGAAAATACCTCGAATCGAAATCAGTCTAGTCGATCACAGAAGGAAATTTTATTTTATTTTAAATAACTCTAGGGTTTGAACCAAAACTTGAGCTAGTGCTTGCCAGAAACAATTCCAACATTTCCTTGTGGCTTGATGCTTCAGATCTTCCATCAAAGCCCTCAGATTTATGATTGAGTATATTAGCAAAATATACTTCTTTTCCTCTGAAAGATCGATCGAGGAAAGCACTTTTTGCATCATCTACAGTTTTATCAGGGACTCATCTTGCATGACTATTGCATTCATAAAAAAACAGATACAAAATCATCCCAAACAAGAGTGGAACACAAATTTATGGAAAGACAAAATATTACACAGGTCGATCTGAAATTAAAACTGAGATAAATTGAAGACGTTTGCAAAAGAAACCATACATCGATTAATTTTACATAACATTATAAAAAAAGAAAAAACATTTTTAACTTAAATATCAAATTTAAATTTTGTTTAAGAGATTATAAAAACTTTTTAATGGACATAAATGAGGAGAGCATCAATATTTTTTTTGAATTAATAAAAAAAAACATTTTAACTAATATATCAGGTTTGATTTTAAAAGATTATAAAAACTCTTTCAAGGATATAAATGAAAGGAGAAACCAATGTTTTTTTTTTACATAAACAAAAATGAAAGGAATCAACCTCTAAACACCCTATAGTAAAATATTTAGAACCCTTGTTTTTCAAACAAAATTTTTAAACATCAAATATGATTAAAATTGAAATAGCTCCAAATCCATATAGCTTCTATCAAATGGTATATTAATTGTATTGATCTATATATGCTAATAGGATCTATAGATCTTATACCCTTATATCTTCTATCAAATGTTATATTGACCCATTTATCTTTTATCCACTAGTTTTTTAGCAGAGATTGGCATTTTCTAGTTTATGGGAAAAAATCAAGAAAATATAGAATCGGGTTCCCTTTCGAATCTTTGGGAGTCTACTAAAATTGTAAAGTACTATATATTTCTTTGCTGAAAAATACATTTTTTTAATGCTATTATCATTCTTCCTTATATATAAGTAAGTGACAAATGGGAACAAATATTCAAGAATGAAAATGTGTCTTATTCACTTGCTTTTCAAAAAAAAGCAACTAACCTTGTTTTCGATAGATCTTATGTTTCAATTTTACATGTACATGAAGGGAAGGGGATGTGACACATTCAAGAGTTCATTGTATAGTACATAGTAAATGAAAATTAATCACATTTATGTATTAAAGAAATATATTCTGTGATTGGAAATACCAAGAAAAAACATCTTTTTAGAATAAGAATTTCAACTAATAAAAGTTGAAACAATGGATTGAAGCCTTGAAACATTATTGCTAGTCACCGTAACAACAAGTTGCAACAAACATAAACTGTCCTATCTGAAGCAAAAAGCTGCTACATGTACCTAGCATTCCTGACAAGTTCTTCATTGCAACCCTGAATTGAGATTTCTTTACAATTGAAAAATCTCTTATAACTACACTGGATGTTCAGGATCACTAGTGTTATAGATAATTTATCTGTTAAAACTGATTTTACCACACTTGGTAAATCACATCTTGATGGCCTTCCATTTCCCTTTGCAGATTCCTTGGACCCCCTTTTTCTCAAATTATACTTTGATGTCCCAAGAAAGTCTCCAAAAAGCACCTGTTTATTTGTATACGTGACTTTTAAAGCAATATCCGCGTGTACATGCATTTTTTGAGACAAAACCCGCGTACATCGGGAAATGTGCATGAAGACAATTTTTTTTGGATTTTTCCTCATAGTTTTCTGAATAACTTGACTCTTGGCCTTCCATATTCCTTGAGAACGCTTTGAATCGACCCTCCATTGCCTATTTGGAGGGCTATATATTGAGCCTCTTGGATGCATTGAAGGAGGAGAATTTGGAGAGCAAAGAAACTATAGTTCATTGTTGCCTCTCTTGTTTATGCTTGAGTCTGCATCCTTTTGTCCCTTTGGAGCACATAATGCTGCTCTTCCCAAGATTTCCTTCTCTTTCTAAGCTTGTCATTTTGATGGAGGATTGAAGTGGTGGAGGCCCATTTTAGGATATTTAGACACTTAGGAGTTAGTTAAGATCAACTTGTTTAATATATCTGTTAGGAAAAGTGTTTTTCTTTAGTATGCATTAGTATGCATTTGTAGACATATAGCCTGATGGTCACGATATGTTCTAGACATAGAGTGATTCAACAGTTTATATTCTCTTAGATCATACCTACCATTGATATGTGGCTTAAAACCTGATTGGTCCATGATATCTATTTAAAGAGCATGGAGGGTCCTTGGCTAGTTGATTGATTATGAGAAGCTCATTTGTAACTTTCTTTCTTTTGCATAATAAATTCCCTCAAATAGCTATTTGGCTAGGGTCATGGAGTGTTTACATCTCGAGGGTTTTAACCACGTCAAAAAATTGATGTATTGATCTGTGATCTGTTTGTGTGAGTGGCTGCTCTAGGTGTTCGATCTTTTGGGAGTACCCTGTATACCCGACAACCTAGGTGGATGACTCAATTCTTCGGTTCAAAGAAGTGCTGACAGATTTTGTCACTGTTCTATCTCTATTTTTATTAATACAAATATTCATTTCATGTTTAATACATGTGCGTAACTATGAATATTTGTTCCATGGATGTATTTATTTCATTATACATGATGGTTTATATATTCTAGAGTGGGCCTAATGATTTGATATAGAGCATGCTTGTCTTGTTTGTTGTTGTTGAGAGAGAATTGGGAATACAAGCATGTTGGAAAAGCTCAACGGGGATCTACATCAACCATCCATAATAAGGTAGGCTTCATACCCCTTAGTTTTAGATGTCTTTATTTCTCTTGTATATTGGAATGGATTGATTTCTATTGTCATTCAGTCTATTGTGGTACACCCCAAGCCATAGGAAGTTTCTCTCTGTAACAGAATTGGTGACTCCTCTGGGGAGGTTCCTTTTTTTCTTTGGGGATTAGGGGCACAATGTGCTTGACTTGCTCTCTGTTTCTCCCCGTTTCTGTGTCACATTTAGTAGTATGTTCATACATTGACACTCCCCTAGAGTGGTTTGACCCTTGGCCTACTTTTGACCACTTTCTTCTCTGTATACACATGTTTTTTCCCAAAAGTCACATATACATGCAGGTTTTTTGATAAAAGTCATGTATACATGTAGGGTTTTGGATAAAAGTCGTGTACATATGCTACTATTCTTTGAACAATCGCATGCTTCCTCCATTTTGGTTGAGTTTTGATGTGGGAAGTTGTTGGGTGTGTTGTGAGTGTGACTAGGTATTCTTGGGTACTGATGTTGTCTGGTGACTGCTTCTTTTGTGACTAGAGACCATTTTTTCATTGATTTTTCTTTGAGAGTAGTTCTATTCATTTATCTCCTTTTTTGTTTTGCCATTAGTGCATTAGCATTTTTGTCTCGGTGTCTTGCTTGGCTTATGTTTGATGCTTGTTGCAGAGATTGAGAATTTTAATGACTTTTATTGCATTTTCATTCTTTTATATTGAACATACAAAATAACTATATAGTTGCATTCTTACTTGCATCTCACATATGGATTTAAGGAGGTACTTGCATTGGATTTCTTGGATTAGAGTTGTGTTTAGGATTTCATAAAGGAATGATTGCATTGGCATTCAAAAAGGAATGAATTTTGCATTTCATGTAATGGCATACCCCTTTCTTCATATTTGAAGACAAAATTGCACTTTCCATTGTTTGTTAGGTGTGCACATTTACTTTCATTGTTGAGTCATAACATCATTGGTTGCACAAATTATTTCCTTTGAGTAATCACAACCACTAAAATCAACGCTTAATATAAAATGAATACACATTTTTCTTTGATAGGGTACATCAACAAGATTATGTTTTAGAGTCTTGGAATAGTGAATTGTGAGTAAATTCTCCAAGGCTACTAAACAAAACAAGTAGGCATGTATCCAGGTGAGAGAGTGAAATCCTTGGTATAATTAGTGTTCTCAGGAGGCTCCTCATACACAAGATTTAAGCATAAGGAAATGTACATGATTGTGGTTTGGATAGCCCCTGGCCACTTTCTGTGAGCACCTGAGATATTTTCAGGATCTTATTTGTATCTGGGGGATTTTGAGGTACTGGTTGGTACTTTCGAGCTTTGGGATTTGTTACCCTACCCATACGATATATCCCACCTTTGACTATCTGCTTGAGCATTGGTTATATTGGGGTGACCTTAGTTTCCTTACCTAGTTATCACAGGGGGTACTTCCAGAGGTTTTTATGTGTGTGTCTTGGCCAGGTAGGGGTCGAATAACATAGTCTCTTTACGCGTTGAAGATAAGGGACACTATAATTGGTTACACACTTTCACTTGTAATGTATGGGAGTTTCAGGCCTGTCCTAGGTGAGACATACCTGCTAAATTTGGAAGCTCATTTATCCTCCCTCTGGCTTGTCTGCATATGGATTTATATTTTCTTAGGAGTATGCTCTGTGTGCGCTAGTTGGATTTTTGGATCACGGTTCCTTGAGTATATTTATGTTCTATTTAGTTCAGTTCCTTTCATGTTAGACATGCCTGATATCATTACTAGTATCTCATCACTCGCTCCAGGTCCTAGTGCGGACCATGGTGTTGGACTGGGGGCCACCACAACCCCTTACTTTGCTCATATATTTGAGAGTGGTTATATTCCATCCTCTACTCCATTTGCAGAGTATTTTCACTCCCTTCATCTGGTCTTAACACTAGTGTTCACCCTCATGGGGGTTGTAGTGGATACATGAACATTGGGTCTACACCTTACATTCCTTCTTATGTGCCATCTTCCACCGTACTATTTCTTTTGAATGTTGTTACAATTGATTTTACCACACATGGTTGAAAAGTCCAAATAATTTTGGAGGTTTCCTTGATGTGTGTCCAAACCACTTTCCTCTTGGCCTTCCATATGCCTCGAGATTGCTCGGATTTGACCCTCCATTACCCCTTTGGAGTGTATATAAGGAACCCCTTGGATACATTCAAGGAGAGGAATTGAAGAGCAAGGAAACTATAGTCCATTGTTGTCGTAGCTTGCTTATACTTGATTTTGCATCCCTTTGTCCCTTTGGAACATTTTGTGTTCTTCCCAAGATTTCCTTTGCTTGTGATCTTGCTATCGAGAGATGGAGGATTGAGGTGGTGGAGACCCAGGTGGAGGACTCAGTTTCTCTGGTTCCCAGACGTGCCAACAGAGGTTGTCACTTGTGTAATATCTGATTTAATTAATAGAAATATATTTTCTTGTCCATTTAATGTGCAATTGAATGAATATTGAATCCATGGATATGTTTAATTGTCTATACATTAATGAATATATATGCTAGAGTATATCTAACACCATATTATATAACATGCTTTCCTTGCTTACTATTGTTGAGAGTGAATTGCTAAAGCAAGTGGGATTGGAAAAAACTCAACGGGGATCTACTTCAACCATTTGGAATAAGGTACGACCCACGATCCCTTAGTGTTAGATATTTGGTTTCTCTTGCATATGGGAAAGGATTGATTTCTACAGTTTATCTGTCTATTGTGGTACACCCCAAGCCATAGAAAGTTTTTTTCCATAACAGAATTGGCGACCATACTGGGGAGTTTCCTAGTTGTTTCTCTTTGGAGGTTTTTCAGTATTCAATGTACTTGAATTGCTCTGATTTCTCTGTTTCTGTGTCAGGTATAGGGGCATGTTTTCCCAGTAGTGTCTTGAAGGAGTAAATTTTGTCTCAGCTTGTCTATTTACTTTATTTTTCTCTCTTTTTCTTCCTGTATGCGGGTTTAGCTTTCACAGTCGTGTATACACGCGGGTTTTCCTAGAATAGTCGCATATGTATGCAGGTTTACTGAGAACAGTCGCGTATGCCTTGATTTTTTGTTTTATTGGAGGATTAAGTGTTGCTGGGTGATTTTGGATGATTGTTGAGTCTTGTTGGATGCTTCTAGAGTCTGTATCTACCCTCTATTTCTGACCAGAGACTGTTTTTAATTTGAGTTTTAGAAATGTTCTTGTCATTCATTTTCTACATTCTATTTTGACATTAGTGCATTAGGTCTCTTTTACCTTGGTGCTTTTCTTAGCTGCTTTTTGTGAGAGGTTGCAGAGTCTGAGGGTTGTACAGTCATCTTTTTTTCTTTTATATCTCATTTAATTTAAAAATACAAAAATATTTTTCTTTTTGCATAGTTATGCATTGCTTGCATTTTGCATCAGCGTGGTACTTGCATTAGGTTTTCTTGGTGAATCTTAGTCATATTTTCATATATGAATGACTGCATATACATTTGAAGGAAAAATTTTGCACTTCACACAGTAGCATACCCTATTTTTCATTCTACACAGTGCATTTGCATTGATTGTTAGGTGTGCATTTTGCTTCATGTTGTGTCATAACACCATAAGTTGCACGACCATTACCCTTTGAGTATAACAGCCAACTAAAATCAACGCTTAATAAAATGAATTACACTCTTTTATTTTCTAGGGTGCATCAACAAGATTAGGTTTTAGGGTCTTGGAATAGTTCATTGTAAGTTAATTCTCCAAGACCACTAAACAAAACAATTAGGTGTCTGTCTAGGTGAGAGTGTGAAAGCTTTGGTATAAAAAGTGTTTCCCAGGATCCTCCTCTTACACGGGAGTTAAGCACGAGGCAGTGTGAGAAATTATGATTGGGATGACCCCTGATTGTGATTGATTAGCATTGGAGATATTTCTAGGATTGTATTAATATCTGGGGGGCTTTGAGGTATTGGCTGGTACACCCCTGGGGTACCAGTTGTGCTTTCAGGCTTCGGGCTTTTCTTCCCTTCCCATTCGATCAATATCACCTACAAATTCCCCCCTGAGCATTGATTATATTAAGGTGACCTTAGTTTCCATACCTAGGTTATCGAGGGGGTATTTGCAGAGGTTATTCTACAGGTGTCTTAGCTAGGTAAGGGTCAAACGGCACAGTCTCTATATGCGTTGAAGCGAGGGCCACTATAATTGGTTACAAACCTTCGCTTATTGTGTATGGGAGTCTCAAGCCTATCCTAGGAGAGACACACCTACTTCATTCGGGAGCTTACATATCCTACCCTTGGTTTTCTTGTGATTTGGCTTTACATTTTTTAGGTGTATGCTTTGTGCACGCTAGTTTGCCTAGGCTTGCATAATTAGATTGAGTCTTTTAATTTTTATTGAGTCATTGTGGATTCAGGTGCGGCACCTCTCTGTTCTCATCGTTTAGCAATACTTCTACCTTCCACGTCTCCTCCTCCTCTGGGAGAGAGAACCAGAAAGTCCAGGCGGACTACTTCTCACTTTGATTCACACACGATGGGAGATCATGAGGATGAGATTCCAGAGATGTCCTCCCCACCTCACAAGGAAGGGGAGGATGATCCCACTATCACATATGATCCACCACATGAATAGCCTTCACAATCTGGTTATGAACCCTCATTCACGGGTCTCTGGTATTGGTTTTCGGGCGACGAGACTCATTATGAACCCACAAGCACTGGTAATGTTAGATATGGCATTCCTAATATCCTTGAGTCCGATCCATCATATCATGCTGAGTCAAAAGTTGACCCTAGCACTACGAATGGGGACACTTCCATTCCTTTCCATGCGGAGAGGTTTGGGGGCACTAGTCACATTGCACCTTCCATCCCTATGGTGGAGGCATCTTCACATGCTCATCCTAGGCCTAGTGTTAGTAACCCTATTCAGATACCAAAACCAAGACGTGTGAACATTGGGAACACCACTTACATTCCTTCACATGTCCCATTGTCTTTGAACCTCGTTCCTTCAAATGATTTTTTAATGACCCATCCTCCCTTTAATTTGTGTGGGCCTTCGACCTGGAATACTGCTACTGTCCATGTTCATCCTGTGACTTCTAACACTGTAGTACCACAAATCCAAGTGCCTCTTATTGTGTCAGTAGGTCAGGTACCTGTTTCTGGATCATCTCATGGTCCAACTCATGGAACTCCCCATATATCTAACTATGGACCATCTCATGGAACATCCCATGGAACACCTTATGGAGCTTCCCATAGACATTCTTATGGACCGTAGTACAGAAAAAACTATCAACTGTATGGGTACAGGTATCAACAACTCACTTACTCTTCTAATTATGGATTTGTAGAACCTCATAATCAAAGTAGTCTACATCACAATGCTTCCATGCAGCTCTTCATGGGTCAAATGGGAGGAGTTTATTATCCCACTGGCCAAGGCTATGGTATGTATAGCAATCAACCTTATATGAATCAGCACTACCAAGGAGTGTGGCATCGACCGGCTCAACCTAGGATCCCTTTCCTTGCGACATTGAACCTACCTGATTTGTCAAGATTGATGAATGATCCTATGTCTCATAATCTGGCATGGCCAGCAGTCCCTACCAAGATTCCTTTGGACATTCCCAAGTTCGAAGGTAAGGCTGGTGAAGATCCTGGTGAGCATGTCAAAACTTTCCACCTTTGGTGTTCTTCTAATTCCTCACACGACGATTCCATCCGCTTGAGGCTATTTCAACGCACCCTCATGGGTCTTGTGGCAAAATGGTATATCAAATTACCAGGGAGGCTTATGCTACATTCGATGATCTTTCCATGACTTTTCTTAATCATTTCCAGCTACCCGTACATTACAACATCCGTACTGAACTCTTGTCTACCTTTTAGTAAGACAAAGCAACGCACATTTTGTATCATATTTAAGAGTGGCCTAGACATAAATGAATAATTAAATCCTTTATACGACCAGAGTTTCTTCTAGAATGGTTTCTCAAGTCACTGTTACCTTACATCACAAAGGATGTTTCTACATCCGGAGTTCAAAATGAGGACCAAGCTATATTTAGGGCTCAAGAGTTGGATTTGATCTATGCTTAATACAGACTCTTGTATGAGATTATCTTGAATGCTCCAAGATCCAATTTCAACTGCAAGATCAAACCTGGGCCACATGCTGATGGTATTTTTGGCTCCACAAGTACCAAACCTGCTGACTCGGTTACAAAACAAGTGAGCCAATTATCGATTAACCAGCTTGTGTTGGGACAAGCTAGGGATTCATCTCAACCTACCCAATTGACAAGTGTACTCTTCGTGCAAACGTTGAACCCAAAAGGAAACCAACAACCTAGAAGGAATAAGAAGAAAGGAAAAAATAATCGTAAGGGTGGGAATAAAAATGAAAATGGTAATAATAATGACAAGAGAATGAACAACACTAGGGGGGACAAGAAGACTAAATGTAAGGTGAAGTTTCCTTTTAATTTGTGTAAGGACGTTCCCCTCACTCACTTATGTCCTCGTACGAAGGATTCCTTGAAGTTCATAGCACAGGGCCCAGCTATGTTTACTAATACTTTACCTAATAATTAAAATATGAACTCGAGGACCATCGATCTTAGTTGTGCATCTGGTGGAACTCAAAACCAACTAGAGGTCACTCCTGGTCATGGTTGTATCAACATTGTGAAAGCTTCCAAAGTTGTGACACATGCGAAAGTGTCACATACCCCAATTTTGTAAAATTATGTAATTGTTTTATTTAATTTTCTGAGACATTATGATAAACTTAATCCTAAGTAGGAATTGATGACTCGGAAGAGTCAACAGTTATGGAGTGTAATTGAAAATATTTTATTAATAATAATTATATTATGGAGACAACAGCATGGGAGAGCTGTTAAAAGAGGTTACTGGTCAAACTGGGTATTGGAACTAGGTGGAGAGGCAAAGGACAAGTGGCAGCATCCTCAAGCACTTCCTAAGTTGCAGGTGGCAACTTCCCTATATTTGGGGTCATGATTCCACAAGAAAGTGGAATGTGGGTAGGTGGCTCATTAAATGACAGTTATCCCAATTAAGACCTAGGCAATATTTAAAAGTACTCAATGAAGAGAGCTTTGGCTGCTCAGTTTTTACTCCAGGAAGA